>CM042428.1:19322207-19634707 GCA_023631565.1 Gymnocephalus cernua
TGTTAGAGAACGGCCTTTCTATACTGTAAATCTCCAGGACATTGCAAAGATCTCTCAGGCAGCCAAAGACAGTCGTCTTCATTCATTTGCAATGTACATCTGCCTTTGGTATGAATATGGCTGTCAGTCCCATAAAGACCATCACAATAGAACATGCTCATTAGTATTGTGTTGCACTGTGCTTCGGCATCAAGCGCCCACCACCCTTGACTAATTTTCTGTTTGTATCGAGAAACAAAAGCTCTCCAAATCCCCCCGTGGGCTCCGGAGTGTCTTACTGCACATCAAACTGTTCTAATTACCTTTTGCATGATTAATTGGACCAATTAGAATTAGTAGAGGAAGAAAATGATTCTTGGCAAGGTGCGAAACATTAATTAGTCACTAAAAAAAAAAACGTTTATTAGTGTTCAAATTTAATCTCGCAGAACACAATGGGATTAAGAGGAAAAGACAGTTAATATGAGGCGTGTTCAATCACTCTCTGCTGCAGATGGAATAATGAGTGTCACTGCTTGCATTGTGCTCCATCACACACACACACACACACACACACACACACACACACACACACACACACACACACACACACACACACACGCACACACACACGCACACACACGCACACACACACATACACACAGCCTCCATCTCCTACCACAACTATTGTACTGTTAGAAAACACCCATCTTCATCCATCATACAAAGTGGCAGTTGTAACACAAACATTCCAGCTCTGATTGATGAGTCAAGACCATACAAACGACTTATACACAGTAATCCCATACAAGATTTATGGCCTGAAGGCGATGCATTACAAATTTGCAATAACAAAACCAACAACAATAGCAGTGGCAGCAGCACCAGCAGCTAATAGTGATTTAGCTCTGGCAGCATTTATAATGGTATACTGTAGTATGGCATTGGTAATAACAATGTTGCATTACACTAGTTTACACACTGTGTCTGTAGCATGGGAAATGACAGCCGCAGGGCAGTTGTTTTTGACGGTAAAACAGGCAGGTATGGGCAGCGAGGACAGCGTGGGTGTTTTCTCACAGTTTGAACATTCATGCAATAAAACAACACAAGGAGTGGCTTCACACTAAACTAAACCTTAGCCTGTAAAAGATAACTGTAATCTGCAAGCATACACACATAGAAAGGGTTGGTGTGCGGTGATGACGGCACCATGTAACATGGTTGCAGATTAAGTGTATTAGAAAATTACTGCAGGCCTTATTTTCTTTTTCAAGTTGTTTAACAAAGTCGGCTCACAATCTGTTGTAATCCTCTCTATCTCTCTCTCTCTCTCTCTTATTGCTTATTTTCAGGGGAAACACCCAAATAAAAAACTGAGTTAGAGGTGAAAAATGAAACTTAAAGAAATCACACTTCACTGTCTTTCCACATCATAAACACAATCGAACAAGGCAGCTGCTTCAGTAATGAGAATGTCGGCTGGCTTATAACCATAATATGATTATCAGCAGAATGTGTGTGTGGTTTTGTCACGTTTGTACTGTATCGCAAAAGCAAAATGTTCCGACATTGATGAGGTAACTGTTGTGCATGTAGCCTGCAGTATGTGAAAAAAACATAGGTAGGTGTTGTAAAATGTGTTGCATTTTTGGGTTGATTTGGCATTGTAGAGTAATAAATATACCTCAAATGAGAACACTAAAGGATTTGACAACTCTTAATTTTGAGTGTGAAGCTTCCGTGGACATGCATTATGTGGAGTGTGTCTGTAAAACATCGTACAGAAATATAGACGTGTCTCATCAACTTGATGTAAATACATACTGCATGTTTTATTAATGTCAATTAAAAAGTCTGAAATGTAATGAATGAATGTACGGTGTTTATCAAATAAGGTTTCTAATGAAACAAGGTTATCTTGCATTCTAGCATTTTCTAAGGGAGGAGTATATGTAAATTAGTTAAAGTTAAAACGTAAGTTTTTCTGTGGAAAAAAAACATAGACATAAATTATTATTCAAAGCAAAGCATTATCATGTCTTAAAACATGTCTGAAGAGGATCATGTAATGTCTAATCATAAAGGTCAGCATTCACTTCAGTTCTCCTCGCACTACAACATTAACAAGGTCACTGAAGCCTCACATACAGTATTTCTATCAGCTCTGGTATACAATGGACTCGAAGAGGAGCAGCAAATTACATTAGATATCACTATTTGAGGTGAGAGTGTAAATGGAAGGCAAATCTGGCTAAACATTTGCTAGTGTGAGTAAACAGTTGTTGACTGAACCTATTTTCTCAAGAACTTCTACCCTCTACCACTAGGATCCTAGACGAGGACACTGCCTAAGACTGCCCCTAAAGATGATTAATGACAGAGGAAAGAAGAAGAATTATTAATATTTTACTTTTCTCTAATATTTTGTTTTCATATTTAAAGGTATAGTATGTAGGAGATAAACACAGCTCAACAAGCCAGAGAGAGAGAGAGAGAGAGAGAGAGAGAGAGAGAGAGAGAGAGAGAGAGAGAGAGAGAGAGAGAGAGAGAGAGAGAGAGAGAAAGCAGTGGTGGTTGAGTGAGTTAGAGAGTGAATAAAGGGAGGAAGCACCGAGCAAAACAGTGATCAGAGAAATAAACATTTTCTGATTGTTTCACTGCTGACACCCTTAAACGTCCACCACACAAAAAATAATATGAAAAGAGAAAATCCAGGCAGAGAGCAGGGTCTCTACAGATACAGACACCCCAACACACTTCTAGTGGGTCATTAGTGATGATTGACGGGGTTTCTTTTGTATTAGTCTATTCATTGTTTTTAGTAAAATACATCACATTATACCTTTAATGATTTGACCTCTTTGGGCCTCAGACAGTTATTGAATGTGACAAGTTTAAAGGGGAAATGTCTCTTTGGTAACCTGAAGAGCCAGATGGTTTGTTAACACAGAACCATCTGAGAAGCCATCATTGGAAACTGAAAAAACACCTGGCAGGTGATGCCATTGTTGTTTTAATCACACACACCTAAACCGCACCTGTAGCTTCCAGTAGCTCCTCGCCGGATGCTGATTGGTTCGGTTCGCTGCTCTTCAGACACAAATGATTTTACTTAAAGCCTGACAAGATGTATTTTCATGTGATAAGTGATCCCAAAATTCTTGCGAAATCCCTTTGGTGGAACTGACAACTCATAACATCCAAAACGTGACAAGGAGATGCAAGTACACAATTATGTTTTTGTAACAGGTCACAAGCTATAAAGGGAGGGAGCCAAGATTTTACATTTAAAAACATAACAAGCTTATAAAATCCAATCAATACTAAACCTGTCAAATAAATGTAGTTGAGTAAAAAGTACAATATTTCCCTCTGTAATGTAGTGAAGTAGAAGAATAAAGCAGCATAACATGGAAATGTTCAAGTAAAGTACAAGTATCTCAAAATTGTACTTAAGTACAGTACTTGAGTAAATAATAATAATAATAATAAATTGAATTTATATAGCGCTTTTCATATAGCACTTAAATGTACTTACTTACTTTCCACCACTGTTGACAGAGCCAAATTGAACACAGGTCCAGTTCAGAGTTTTCAGCAGAATGGATCTGAATAGGCAAACGTTATTCTAAAGGAAGAGGTCACTAAGGCTTGCCAGCCAATCAGTTCTAAAATCTCATTCCTTTTTCTGTTTTATGTGACTTATGTAAAATCTTTTGAGCAGAAGTGATATAGTAGAGAAATAATGTCCAGCACTAATTTAATACCTTATTACCATAAGCCTGCCGCAATGCATGCATAATAAATTGTTGTATCTTTTACACGGCTCATGCATATGGTTGGGAGACCGGATTCTCTTCAAACTGCACCACATTTGCATGATAGGATGTGAGAGTTGGATGGATTTAGGGATTATATGAAACACAGCTTCCATTTCCAGTTCATTGTACTAAGCAAAGGTATCACATTTACACAGATGGAAAGGAACTTGGAAATGTACAGCTTCTGTGAAACACAAAATGTGAAAATCACTTCAAAGACGGAATCTATACAGTTTTTTTCCCTTCCAAAAGAAACTGTGAAGCTATTTCTAGCATTCTGGGCTGCAGCTTTCCGCAGCTCAGATGGAGCTGATCAATGTTTTTAGTAGTCTTTAAGCCGCATGGTAACAGTCTTACAATGTGTTTCATGGGAGGTTCTAGAGACCCTGCCAGGACAATCATGATGCCTATTATAGTTAGATCATTCTAGATGTCAGTCCAGTGAGCATACTATGTCATGGTTGACTGGCATCCCCCTGCCAGTCTAAAACTATCTTATTGTATTTTGACATTACAGTGGGCACTGATATGTGTCCTATGAACGGATAGATAGCTTTCTTTTGGGGGGGTTAACATTTTATGAACCCTTTAATTTTATTTTTGATTCTTTGTGTTAAAAAATTCAAATGTAATTTAACTTCATTGCATTGCTACTTTCTTTATTTCAAATTACATACATGTATTGTTTGCTCAGGCTAGATTGCGTAATGTGTTTCGCTTCCATGCTGCCACGCATCTGATTTTAAAAGGAGTGCAGTATTTAAAGAACTGATTACCTTCTTACCATATAAAAAAATTATCATTTGTGCTTACACGTAACAAGTTTACTGTGGAATATCTCACCAAGCAGAGAAGAAGAAAAAACAGGCGCAATTAACTCGCAGACACTTCAGATCGATTTTGTTGCTCGGCTTGAAGAGCATGATCTTTACTTTGCCCCAGATTTGAGTTCCATGTAAAAAAAAAAAAAAAAAGACGAATATGGTAAGGTAACCTCTCTCCCACATGCTGTCAGTTTAAATCTGGTTGTTCCTGACATCCGACTCAGTATTCAACCACAAATACCAGTGGCCAGGTAACACTGATTTGTAGTGACGTCAGGGACAGGGGACTAGCCGTGCTAATCAGCTGTGTTTTCTCCAGGTGACACTAACGTGTCTCGTTTCGCTGTTAAAGGTCAGACACACAGCGGTGGAACTAGCTGTGGTTCAATTTAGTGTTTTGTTTTCCGTCAGTATCCAACAGCTATCACTTATACTACCCGCTATGTTGACAAGAGAGTGTCAAAGATGGTTGTGTTTTAACAGTGACTAACCTTAAGCCCAAATATGTGTGGAATCTATCTCATTATAATAATAAGGCTCCCTCTGTCTTTGCTTTTGTTTTCTGCAATTGGAGTTTATTGCAGTCCACAGAACCAAGCAACACTATGTAACTTTTAGCTGCAGCTGTAGTTCTAATGAGACAACCTGTAGGGGGATGAAGCGGGAAAAGTTACTCAGTCCAAAATAATATAAGCATTTATTGACTGTAACCCTTAAACATTACAGTATGATGTATCCACAGAGGTAAGTTGAATACATATAATGAGGGCAGTGTCAGTTCATTTGGCTGGTAAATTATTTATTTCAATAATTTGATTCAAATCATAAAATACTTTTTTTCTTCTCCTACACTCTGTCCACTCTCCACAAAAGGTTAACACGTAACTTGGGATTATGTTTACAATAAGTGATCAATAGAAGTCGAATAGTCTAACCTCTAAACCATCTGGTTGTAGTCCTGTAGACAGAAAATTGCTCGAAAGATGCATAAATCCTCAATGTGCGTGTGGGCCAATGTCCAACAATCCCTTTTTGCGCCAATTATGCCCCACAGTTGATCATTTGGAACTATTTGTACTGAAAATATTCATCGTTCAGTAGCATAATTTGTAACTCACAGCTACAGTGGTTTATTATTAACAGTAGTAAAATGGTGCATTATTCCAAGGGCGTAACAGTTATGTATGTGTGCATTTGCTCTTTACCTCTTGCACACACACACACACACACACACACACACACACACACACACACACACACACACACACACACACACACACACACACACACAAACACTTAAGTTGATACTAAATATTGATATTCACAATAAATTAATCATGAAAGAAATGGAAAGTAAAACAGGCAGATAATGTGCTACTTTATTTGAACAAGCTGCCTGTTGTAGTTTATTTTCAAACCTGACCTGAGATTCTTTTTGTCATGCTTTCAGTCTGTTGTTTTGAGCAAAGCAGCTCAAGAGTTTGCTGCAGCTGATAAAATGGCGCTTCATGACAGAGCTGCAGCTATGCTTAATACATAAACTTATGGCTACATATTTATTCTACAGACACGGATCGAGCCAGCGTCATATAAACAAGCCCCATATTTGTAGCGTTAGACAAACCTGTTGCTTGCAGTGGCTCCTGATCAACACATCTTGTTCGGTGGGAATAAAGTCTTTATTTCACACATTATTCAGATTGCATTGTGGCAGTTTCATTTCACGTCTCTTCTACTTGCAATATGCATTTGGGGAGGGGGTTGACCTTTTTACATTTGTCTTAAATTACTGTCAGTGAAGGCCACACAGACTCACCATCCAAATCATCAAATTTCAAATTCTACATATGGGTGTTAGGTCTACATAAAAATCTAGTAAAACCACTGAGCAGTCAGGAACTATGCAGTAGTGTAAATCATGTCAAGCACATCTAAATATTCAAAATGTGTTTCTAAATTCAAGGCTGTTTTCTACCCCTTTTTCCATTGAGACTGAACTGTCTCTTTCTATGTCTGTGTCACTCCATTTCTAGTTTTATAATTGTATACTTCAAAGCCAATCTAAAGCACAAAGGCCTCTAAAATTAGCTTGCCTATGAGTCATCTTTGAAACCATCCCATAAAGGTTACATGATTCTCAACAGCAGTAACTGCAATCAAGGTCTGTTGACTGTGATGGGGGACTTTAACCACAGAGACCCAAATTCTGTTGTGTTCTTTCACATGCTCTCAGTCAAACCTCATCAGGTTCTGTGAATGGAGTCAGGTTTACCTCCAACGAAATGTTGATGGTTTAAAGTGAAGGTTTGTGAGTCAGTAAATTGTTGTATCTATCATCTGATGTTATTGTTGTGATGGGTAAAATATCACAGGGAAACAGTCATTCTTTAGAAATGCCTGTTTTCTGGCTTTTACTTAACAGTTGGGGAATGGATTGCTATTGAATTTTGTACAGACGTGTGGTTCCCAGAGGATGAATCCTACTAACTTTATGTTCCTCTGACTTTTCACCTACCTTCTCATCACCTGACATCTGAGGTTTTGGGTGAAAAACGTGTATGACCAAATACCTGGAAAACTAATGACATTCCCATCAGCCTCGGCTATATGTTATGTTTAGTGCTGATTGACAAATGGTAAGCTACTGTAGCATGCTTACACATGGTGACCATGGTATACAGATGTTACTGGTTCCATTTGACCCCCTTGCTGGGGGATTAAATATGAGCAGCACTTGATAACTGTAGACAGTTTGTGGCAGCAGAATGCTTGAATCCTGTTGCCAGCATGGTTGACAGGATTTTAGGATTCAAAGCTTTAGTGTGTAACTTTTTTATATTAATGAACGTCCGTTACATTCAACCCATTGCCAAATGAGTTGCTACAAAGCTAATTAAGACTATCAGCTCTACACAACTCTCTGTATTTCTCAGTATGTTTCAGAAGATTGTGTCATCAGGCAACAGCAGCGCGCAGAAACTGAAGTGAAGATAATTACCTCTTCTGAAGAGTCCATCATGTTTTTTTAATCCTCCGTGTCCTCCTTGGCTACTAGCAACTGTGTGGGGGAGGTGCGCGATCACGGAAGGCTTGTATCATGTGGACGCGCCGCCAGTTTTGTTGTCATTACTTAGAATTCCTCATGGAGGAGACAGAAAGTACGCACTATAGCTTTAAGAGTAATACTTGCCATGCTAGCATTTAGCTTAAATCGCCTCTGTGCCCAAGTACAGCCTCACAGAGCCATTAGCATGGATGTGTAGACTCTTGTCTTGTTACTTATTTTAAGCATATAGATGAGACTTTTGTTAAGAGTGACTTGAGCACAGCAGCTACATTAGGAATAAGACACCCCACAATAAGAGGTAAGACAGATTTAACTTACTGTACAGTCATTCACAATACCGGTCTTTTTCACTTGAGTGTTTGCACATTTATTAACACAGTGACAGGGTGAATGAAGAGCTCATTTGAGGATGAAAACATGTCTCTGTATTAGAGCCAGACCGATATATCGGCGGGCCGATATTAGGCATTTCCCAAACTATCGGTATCGCCATTTATAATGGCCGATAAATGAATATTTGGCAACACTCGTGTTTAATCCTTCAAGTTTCATATCTTAAGTTTGTATTTTTATACATTTTATTTATCAGAACTTTAATATATTTTGATGTTCCTCTGTTCTGTTGTGACAATAAAACAAACTTTATTTTTTTTATTTTTAAACAGCATTATCATATTATTTTAGTGAGGACTCATAAATAACTACAAATACCTAATGTTAGGGAAATCTGTTGTTTTGGATTATATATATATATATATATATATATATATATATATATATATATATATATATATATATATATATATATATATATATCGACTGATATATCGGAATATCGGATTTTTAAATCACCAAATATTTGTATCGATATCGGCCTTAAAAATCCTTTATCGGTCGGGCTCTGTATCATCTTTCACTTTTGATTTGTGTATTGCTGTTTGGGCTATACTTTTGTTAATGTTGGGAATATGGATTTGAACATTCACCATTTGCCCATAACGGCTTCCTCAACACTGTCAAGCAAAACAACTGTACTATTGAGTTTAGAGAACCGGTTATTTTAAACAGTGGGAAAATAAATGAAAGAATGGGAACACAGTACCTCAACTTGCCAATGACATCAGACATGTCCTCCCACAGTAGGCTACAAACACAAGCAGCCTTATTAACATTAAAAAGGCAGGATTTACTCTTTCTATCTTTGCAGCTTGAATTTTTAGTGCACAACTTTCTTTTCTCTTGTTGTTTGCAGTTAGCCTACACACTATTTAACACCTTTCAAAAGGTACGTTACACCTTTCAAGCACCTGCAACTATTGATGCACTCGTATTCACTCGCAATACCTGCAGTTTCTATCTGTGCACCTTGCCTCTTATTTTATTGTTTCTAAAAATGATGTTCTTGCAGCAGAGGGGGGTAGAAAAATACCCTGACTTCATATTCATATGTATTATTCATCTCTTCCATTTATACTTACAGTTGGCTGGAGTTGTATACGATGAAAATGTACAATGTACACACTGTATGAGAGGCTGCTTGCTGCTCTCTTAAGCTGTTATTCCATGTTTTGCATTTTCATTCCCATGTTACTAGTGCTTGTACTGATTACGATGATGATTATGCTTTATGTTTTGTAGGTTTTATTTGACATCCAAAGGGATTAATAAGATTTCACATATACATAATATCCCTTTTTATCAAACTGAGGACTTTGCTGTCATAATATAGGCAAATGTAAAGTGTGCATGATATGTATCTTCCTTGCTGCTGTTTGAATGGTGCGTATCTTCTCTGCTGGAGCACAATGTGGTATAAATTAGTCATTATTGTAGTTATGAAACAGCAGCAGAGCATGTCCACTTGTCCTCACAGATTTACAGAGAAAAAGGTCGAAATGTTGCTCCATGGTCTCTAAGCCTGTCATGGAGGAAATCATTTTTCTGCGGCACCATTGCTTTCAGATGTGGTCAAACGGCATGGTCTCCTGATGCAAAAAAAGAACACACATTTTCTGAAAATGAAGTGTTTCGAGAGAAATGACTTGTGGGGGGGAGAGTCCCTTCGTGGAGACAAGTAATATAAACTCACAGAGAGAAAGCTGTGTGGGAGACAAGAACCAGTTTCATAAAGTTTTCCATTGCCAGATACAGTATATAATATACAATACAGAGCTGACAAACGACCAGTCACATAGTATGAACATATGCAGTGCACTATAGTACTCAGAGCAAACTGTATTACTTATTAAAATTGCATTGCATCTAAATCTCTGCTCGGGTTATTCTAACATGTTTCACTTACATCAAGCAGATTTAATCAGATTTCATGAAAGAAGACATACAATTATGACATAAGCCTGAAATTCTCTAAAACATTAATGTATGTTATATATATATTTGTCTTGTACTTCCTCTATTTGTGGTCACAGCTTGCTTTTTGAACAATACGATCAACAAAACGCCAGGTATTTTCAAGCCTTGAAGAGCAGCCTCTTAAGTAATAATGAGAGTGAGAAATGCAGTGCGTTTAAGTGAAAATCCTGATTAATTATGTATGATTAGAGGACTCTTAAAAGCTTTTGGGAGAGAAAAGAAAGAAACTACATAAACAGAACATGAAGTCCAGAATGGCTGGATGGATACGAGACGTGAAATTGTAAATGAACCTTAAGTATACAGGTGACTGATGAGAGATATTGCTTCTGCATGGCAGGACGCTGGCTGACCGTTTGTGTACAGGTCATGTCACACTTACTAAGGCACTGTCCGTTGCTTGCAATTTTTGTATGAATGTTGTGTTTTATATTTGCAATTTGCTGTATATAAAAGTCAAGTTTTGTCCCATGTGCTGAATAAACATTTTAATGTGTGATTATGATGGATATAGAAAATTTTCAAATCTCCTTACATTCAGCTCAATATATATCTTATTTTGCTGCTATTGAGATCTAACCGATATACGTGGTGCAGTGTGAATACAGGAGAAGATAACACTGTTTACCCAGTATGTTCTTGGTAGCTACATGTATGTTTGATCAAAGAATGAGTCACTGAGCAGAGGTCATTTGGAAATATTTCAGCTGGAAACACATTTAGACATGCAGGTCATGCTATACACCCCCGATAACTTCTACAGACCTCTGTTGTTCTTCTTTCATTCTTTCGTTTCCCCTCTCGTCCTCCCTGTCAGTGGCATCATGCATGTTTTCACCTCTAAAGTGATTGTACCTGATTTATATGACAGGCCTTTAACCCTGCGTGTGCTTGTCCATCAGCATCAGGCAGAAAACACCCAAGGGCATGTGTGAGCAGGACCAAATCTGGCTCTCTGTCATTCAGTGGCAGTAACCTCCAACTAGAATGCACTCCAACAAATCACATTTATTCCTGCACTGTTAGGATGTGAGTCAATCGCACAAGGTGAGAAGTGCTGCAGGTTGTATGCATCCAAAAATATACTTCTACCTTTTAGCAACAATCTTACTGAATTGTTTGTTTCTGAAAGAGTATAATTTATGCATTTACTGGTATGTAAATCATGGTAATAGAGAGTTATCTGAATGTACAACTGTCAGTTTGAGCAAAGCCATACCATTTGGATCCAACTCTGAGCCTTAGATGAGGCCTGCAAAAATTGTTTGGTAATGACAGTATGAGCTTTAAATAAATTCACTTTCATGCATGGAAAACATGATTTCTAAAATATTGTAATGTAAAGACTCAGAGGAAGTAAACAAAACTGAATGTTGTCTCCACCTGCAGTCAGTAGATGGCAACAGAAGTGAATGTTTTAATGTTGTAATAGCCCCACTTATTGGCCATGAATAGTACTACAGGCTAAATGAGCTTGTGTAGGGAATTGATCATAAATATTATACTACATTTAGTAGCCTAATGCTGAAACAATTCATTGAATCAATCAATCAATTATTTGTTAGTTAATCTGTTATTGAGCAAATATGCCAAACATCATTGTCTCCAGCTTCTGAAATGTGAGAATTTGACAATTTTCTCTGTTTGATATTATTATATATTGATAATCTTCATGGTTTTAGACTGTTGGTCGCAAAAAACAAGCAATTGGAAGACATCACCTTGGGCTTCTTGGAAACTATGATGGCCATGTTTAGTATTTTCTAAAATGTTACAAAGTAAATACTTACTCGATTAAACAAAATAATCTCAAATCTAGATAACTGTTAGCTGAAGCCCTAATAAAAATGCATCATATATTTTTGTTTGTTTACCACAAACTAGCATTGCTCAAGTTAAAGCTGACTAATGCCATACAATTTAGGTTACACTCACAGTAAGTTTTTGTTTAAGTGAGCGAGCATTTGAGAAGTATGTTGCATAACACACACAGTATTCTGCCCTCTGCGTAGTGTTGATACATTTTTTTTAACTGTCTAACCACTGAATGCAGCAATACGTTTTTAAACCATGCTGTCATGGAATAATTAAGTGGAGGAAACAGTACAATATGTTAGTGTTTGTGTGTTATGTAGCCTACTGCATTGTATAAGTAACACAAAATACTCAAAGTCCTTCTCACTCAAGTAGCCTACAGTAGGCTACGTACTTGTATTGCTAAACTGATTATGAGTTAAAAAATAAAATGGTATCTCATTTGTTAATTAAATATTCTATAATGGGTCCCTATGCAACTAAAGTCTATGTTTTGGAATATCTTGTCACTTACTCATGCTCTAAAGCCAGACATACGCTTGGATGTATGTTAAACTCAACTACAAAACGTTTGACCGACAATTTCTGTTGTTGTTCATATTTGATGTAGTTTAGATGATGAACAAACAGCACTTACTATTCTATTCTATTAGTATATACTAATACTATCGTATACTATGAATGAATATTCTTTCTGTAGTCACCGGAAGTGAAGCTTTTTTTTAGAGATTTCAAAATAAAAGTCGTCTTACTTTTAGATCACGTGACTCCTCTGTTTACAGGCATCCGGAGAAACATGGAGGACACCGCTGGCAGTAATCCCCAATCTCTCGGATTTACAGAGAAATTAAAGTCTTGGCTCTCTTGGTCATGGACCTATGTGTGCTTCATTTGGTTCGGCATGGTGCTGATCATGATATACGTCCTGTGGAGCCCGCTGAAACTGCAGGAAACTCTTACCTCAGGTGAATTAATGCGACTGCTAGCTAGCTATTGTTAGCCTTCTGGTATCTTTCTTTAGCCGACAGCAAGCGGGAGCTGTTTTGACAGTTCGGTGTCTGACTCATTCAAGCACAAATAGAGGCCAATTCCTGTTTAGATTCAAGTCGAGTTTTTACATATATTGCCAGCTCCTATTTATTTTATTTTCTAACGGCAGCGTGTATTGTATGCAGCCTAGTCATAATTCGGTAATGTATTATTTAATGCAGCTTTGGTCATCATATTATCGAGATAATGTATGCGGCTACATGCCACCTGCTACTGTCTACTGGACCCACTGCCAATGTTTGTCTGTTGGCACTGACATGCATTTGATTGCATGGTCACAACTTCTCACAGTTCTAGTTGCATTGTGACACTATACTGACTGTCACCTCTTCTTCTTTCAGCCTCAGTGTTTTTGAATACACTGACCCCCAAATTCTATGTGGCTCTCACTGGAACCTCCTCTCTCATCTCTGGACTCATCCTTGTAAGTTATCACCTAGTTATTTATTGCACAGTAGAACATATGTTAAATAGTTAGTTACCCATTGCAAAAAATATATATATATTTGCTAATAGGCAAATGGTAGACACAACTTGAAATGATTAGACATACATGAGCGAAAGCCTTACTTGTTTTACAGGAACTTCACCAATACAATACAGATACAATATGGAACAAAAGTTGAATGAATCACAATCATTTGGAAGCAATAAACAAGCAATCAAATAAACAAGAGTGTTGGCAAGGCTATATAGATTAAGGTTAGCCAGATGTATGCAGACAGAAAAATGGCATGTAATGTACACAATTGTCAGGTTTTTGACAGGGAAGAAAATAAAAGGTAGTACTCACTTAACACAAATGTCAGCTCACAAGTTCATTGTCATTACACTGACAGAGCCTTGTGTCTTTTGTGTTTTATGGCAACTTGGACAGAGGTTAAATTGCACAAGTTAAATCTTTTTTTTTTTGCAGCTTCGAAAGGGGGCCTTGGTAGACTCCATGACAGACAGTCTAGTGATATAATAGCAATTGCCAGTAAGGGATAACTGAGTAATTGTTGTCTTATATACTTTTTGTGTAAAGCATGTTGTTACCATATGTGTTCTCACCGCAGATATTTGAGTGGTGGTATTTTCGTAAGTATGGGACCTCATTCATTGAACAAGTGTCAGTGAGCCACCTGCGTCCTCTTCTGGGTGGAGTGGAGAGCAGCTCCTCGACCGGTCTATTCGCATCAGTTAATGGAGAGGCAGAGCCTAGGCCCAGCGTTTCAGGTAAATACACTACCGGCCAAAGGTTTGGGGTCACTTAGAAATTTCCATTCCACTCCATTACAGACAGAATACCAGCTGAGATCAGTTGCATTGTTTTTTTTTTTAACCAGGGCAGCAGTTTTCAGATTACATTATGTGCTTACATAATTGCAAAAGGGTTCTCCAATGTTTTCTCAGTTAGCCTTTTAAAATGATATCAGATTAGTAAACAGAATGTGCCTTTGGAACACTGGATGAATGGTTGCTGATAATGGGCAATGTAGATATTACATTAAAGATCCGCCACTTCTTTCTACAACAGTCGAGAACCCTTTTGCAATTATATAAGCACATAATGTCATCTGAAAACTGCTGCCCTGATTTAAAAAAAAAAAAAAAAATCAATGCAACTGATCTCAGCTGGTATTCTGTCTGTAATGGAGTGGAATGGAAATTTCTAAGTGACCCCAAACTTTTGACCGGTAGTGTATGTTTATAGTACAAACTTTAACAGACATACTACTCATAATACTACTAGCAGTAATAACAATACATTTCTTTCGGTAGAGTGTAAGGTCTGGAGGAATCCTTTGAATCTGTTCAGAGGAGCAGAATACAACAGGTATGTGTGATTAAGTTATTTAGCTGTTTAATTTTACTACTTACAATGGATGGTTCATAATGTGAAACTATACATAAAGATGCATACCCTCTTAAGCTTACTTTGGGTTTTGGAGAAAGACAATTTGATTTGATTCATTGTGGATCATAAAACTGTAGCAAAACAGTTTGTATTCTATATGTTACACTACAGGTACACCTGGGTAACGGGGAAGGAACCCTTAACATACTATGATATGAACCTGTCTGCTCAAGACCATCAGACTTTCTTCACAGGAGACACTCCGCAGTTAAGACCAGAAGATGCTGGTGAGTTAATCATATGCAAACTAAATCCCCAGTTTAGTTACAAAAACAAAAACAAAAAAACAGAGAGATTTATTTGACTGGAAAAGATTTCTCTGGTTCTTTGAAAATGTTCAGACAGAAATGCTTTTTGTTTATGTTTTGGTGCTTTTGACTTGCAATGAAATATGTCAGGACTGTGAGGTGGCATCTATAATAGGCTTGAGTTCATCATCTCATTACAGTGATGCAGAAAGCCTGGAGAGAGAGAAATCCTCAAGCCAGGATCAGAGCAGCTTACCAGGCCATAGAAATGAACCATGAGTGAGTCCTACTCTTACATATTATCACACATGTTATATATATTGTCTACCTAAATACTGTACCTATAAACATATCTTTTAAATAGCATCTACTTTTGTAATGAAGTTAAAATATTAGTACTCAAAGTAAGTAACTGGGATTGTGCTTGCTTCAGATAAGAGCATACATTCATATAATCATATTATGGCCTTTTTATGGGCGCTTTCATACTCGTTATTGCCTTGATTGCATTATGTTTTTGATGTGCATGCAAATGGTATGGGCTGTTGAAAATCTGTCCCTTTTGTCTTACATTTGTGTGCAGATGTGCTGCAGCCTATGTGCTCTTAGCAGAGGAAGAAGCCACAACCATCACAGAAGCTGAACGCCTGTTCAGAAAAGCACTAAGTATCGGTAAGAATGGATTAGAATGTACATGAAGTACTCACCCATTGTAAACCATGAGGCACAGTAGCAGGTGGATGCCTAACTAGTTAAGGAATAATTCCAGCCACTTTTAGTCCTGATTGTGCGACACGACCCTGTGCAGTGCAGCACTGCAGAATGCACTCCACATCGCAGGTAATTGGAGCAAAAAAAATAGACCACACCCACCAGGGATGAAGGATGTAATCACAAGTGCAATATTCTATCAATGCAATCAATGCTTTTCCTTTACACAAGACCACAGAATGTAGAATGAAGTTGTATTACACATAATAATATAATTCGATCCATGTTATTCATGTTTTAAATTTCTGTGGACTGATGACGTGATTTGTTTGTTAAATGTCACATATTTTCTGTTTGCCATCCACAGCTGGAAAAGATATCAACTTACTGGTGTACATTAAACGCAGACTGGCAATGTGTGCACGCAAGCTGGGACGGATTAAAGAAGCAGTGAAAATGATGAGAGATGTGAGTTTTTTTAAAAATTTTTTTTTATTAGAGTAGCACCTCATAGTGCTTACAACTATAGTGTGCAAATGTCAAATTACTCATGCAACGGAGTAACCGAGGCAACATGTTTACTGTATGTAAAACAATGGCAGTAAAGCAGTACTAACATATTGCATTGTTAACGTTATGATATTTTCTCTTGTTACAGTTAATGAAGGAGTTTCCACTTTTGGGAATGTTAAATATACATGAAAACCTCTTGGAGGCCCTTCTAGAGCTTCAGGCATATGCTGATGTCCAAGCAGTCCTTGCCAAATATGATGGTAACGCACGTTTATCATACTACGTTTGTGCCATTAAATCAATCTTGAAAATGATATACGGTGACAAACAGTATGTGACATGACCTCAATTTCCTCTGCCATTGTAGACATCAGTTTGCCGAAATCCGCCACTATATGCTACACATCTGCACTGTTAAAAGCACGGGCTGTATCAGATAAGTATGTGTCCCTTTGGTTCATATAGTTTTTAAAAAAAATATTTTGAGCCTTGCATACCATTCCACATCAGTGTCTCCTGAAACCTGTTTTAGTACGGCTGCTCTGACAGCAGCATTTAATAACTTTGCGAGCAGCAGCAGTGTGTCACATGAGGTGTTCTGTCTCAGGTTCTCTCCAGAGGCCGCGTCACGGAGAGGGCTAAGCACAGCAGAGATGAATGCTGTGGAGGCCATACACAGAGCTGTTGAGTTCAATCCACATGTGCCAAAGGTCAGTCATGAGACTAATGAGTGTCACATAGATTCTGATGGTTGTTGTGGGCCACAAATCCTATTGATCACTTAATGATGTGATATTGCGCTTGTGTCCTGTTCCACAATTGTGCACATTCTTTTTTTACTTAGATCTCTGGTCTCCGGGCTGCACACATCCTGTCTGATTTCCACACTCTTAATGAAATGTATCCGTTACAGTTTATTTTCATCCATGCAGCTGCTATGCTGCAAGTGGTTTTGGGTATGTTTTTTTTAATCCCATTATTTCTATATTCAGTGTGATCACGCAGGTCTCACATGCGTAAAGGTCACACGCAGAACACACACTGGTAGACAGGAAAACGATCAGTCAGACAATTGTACTGTAGGTGAGTTATGTCAACAGTAACATGTGGTGTAGTCTACATCCTTGACATTCCACTTCCGGGATTGCTCCGTTGCCGCCGGAAAATCCGCCGGATTTCACTCATTGTGTTGGGATTTTAAACTCCGGTGGATTTATGAGGACTATGGTTAACTGGTCCTCAGATCTGTAGACTAGCTAGACTATCTGTCCAATCTGAGTTTTCTGTTGCACGGCTAAAACGTACACGTTCCACCAAAACAAGTTCCTTCCCGAGGCTATTTTGCAACGGTGCTTAGCACCGCCCAAGACAATTGTGATTGGTTTAAAGAAATGCCAATAAACCGGAGCACGTTTTCCTCCCATCCCCGAATGCTGTGTGGAGTAGACAGACCCTCCTTCAGCGCGCTTTGGAGGATGTTCTGCCAAAGCGAGACTACATGTGGTGCAACTTACGAATAGCGCAGAGCGTCTTCATTCCAGACATGCCATATACTGGCTCACCAGCAGGTGTCAGTGTAGGTCTTAATACAGGAGCTCATTTTTATCACATCTGACATGTCAGCTTTAGATCCTAAAGCTTGGTTTGTATGTGCATTTGTCTATTCTTTCTATATATTCAGTAATTTAGGTGATTATTGTATATAGTATTAATCAATTCAATACAATTAAATGGGACAATATTGTATGTTTGATGGGCACATTCGCCTAATCATCAGTTACTGTTACTAGACAATACAATATTTTTTGGAATCATACATGCATTATGTGTTTTTGCAGGTAGTCTAGTTTGAATTCCACATTTGGGTCCCAAGAAAAACTGTGAACCTTTAACAGATTGGTCACAGTTTTGGATAATAAGAGAGCAGCTCTATATACACAACTGAACCAGAGATAACATGGGACTACAATTGGGTATCTCTGTGGCCTTTCACACCAGTTCCCACAGGATTAGATGTCACATGCACACACAGAGTCATACACAACTAGTTGGTTGCAGCAGAGTTTTGTCTCAGTTTAGCCTTTGTAGTGTGGAGGTCTTTCATCTCATGGACTCCTTTTCTGTGAGAAAGACAGAGAGCGAGAGAGAGAGAAAGAAAGATAATCTGTATGTGGGTGGGTGGTGCAGGGGTGTTAGCCAGCACTTTGATCCAGCCTTTGATATTAAAGTGAGGCCCTCATTTTCAATGTTTCCAACTACTCCCTCCTGGCTGCACCCAGAGGCAGCCATATTCTCTCCATCACGTACCCTCATCCTGTTTCTTATTCTCTCATGTTCCCTCATCCCCTCTTTGAGCCAAACAGAGAGTCTGATGTTGGCCAACTTTATGAAATTTGTAACACACCTTTCACAAAGGATTAGTAGTAGGCTCATCTTTCAGCATTTGACTGGCATCTGGTCTGGCCTCATAACAGAGTTGTGTTACCTTTTTGACCCGCTGGATGTGAAAATGTAACGAGGGGGGTTGCTTTGTGTTGTTTGTCTGGCATGATGAGTGCACCTGTGACTGTAGCCTTTTAAGACATGAGCTGGTCTGTTGCCCCCTTAAGTAGGATCTGCAAAGGGCTTTTATGTCCAAAAGTTCCCTAGAGCCTGATTCTGTACTTTTATGTAGATTTGACTCTAGTTTCCTTTAATATTGTAGAAACTAACCCAACACCATCATGTAAGGCTTAAACTAATGAATACGATACTATATATATATATATATATATATATATATATATATATATATATTCATAAAATTTATATCAGTGTAAGGCAGCGAGAGATGTGTCAAAGGTGACTCGATAAGAAAGCCTGTGTGTGTTTGTGTTGCTATAGAGAAGCCCTAACCGATACCAGCGCTGTACTGTACTGTACTGTACTGAGTAGCGCAGCTTTGACAAATCTGAGTCTGTGTGTATTTTTTTTAATTTCTCAACCATCATCATTGACGTACCAGTTGCCATGGTTAAATTCGGATTGTGACAGGACGGTAGCCCATTTTGTTGCTGGATCAGCAGGATAAATCTGGGTATGGAAAAAAGGAGCGTTTTCCCCTCCACCATTACCAGCACTGAGGTGCCCTCAAGCAAGACCTTTAACCCACAGACTGTGGTTGCATCAGGTAGCTTCCAGGTGTGAGTGTGTGTGTGTGTGTGTCTGTGCGAGTTTTAATAGGGCATTTTTTAACATCAAGTAAAGGTCGGGGGGGAAAAAACCAATGGAAAGTGGAAGTGAATGAAGGAACAATGTTAGGTCAAGTGTGTGCCTGTGTTATCAAGCATGCCAAGGAGATTATAGATGAATATCATACTGGGCTACATCACATGAGCTTATTCAAATATACACACAATAAACCCACATCCACACACACATGCTACAGTCCCACCCACCTCCCACACAACCCACCCTTTCACTCACTAGCTCTCAATCTTGCCCCTATTTACCTCCTTCTCTCTTCTATTTCCCTCTCCTCCTCATCTTCTTGTCCTTCTCTATTAATCCTCCTCCTCTTTCACCCTTTCCTCCATCTGTCTGTCCATTCCAATCAGCCTCTCCCCCAGCCAGTGGTTAAGGAACTGAGTTGTAGGATGCTTGGACAACTGATCAAGTGTTCCTGCTATCTGAAGCTGTTGTACATTTACCACCACTTTGGTCCATACATGTTCATTTTGAAGCAGTCTGAGGGACCCAATCCCATCTACCTTGCTAGTTTACTCCACTTTGGAAGGCGATTTCTCATCTCACCCCATTCTGGTTGACATGTTCTCAGATCGCCTGTCGAGGCTCAGAAATGCAGACCGTTGCTTAGTTGACCTCCTGAAATTGGCTTTTTGGTTTGTAAATTGAGACAGAGCAGCAGTCCTGGGTTTGTTCTGAATTAAGATGGATAAGGTTTGATTCAGGCAAGGCAAAGGGGGTAGTTAGGAATTGCCTCATCCTGGCCCACTTTGGGATAAATGCTGTAAGTTGTCCGCTGGCGTAGCTAGTACCGTGGTTTACTGACTGCATGGCATTCTTAATCTGCAACACCTGTTTTGTTTGTTTTTATTAATTTATTGTGTTCTTTCACTGTACACGTGTATGATTGTCTGGCCCTTATAGAGCAACTACAAGGCTGATGTCATTGTTGCCTGTGTGTCCCATTGTGAGAAGTAAAGTGCTGCAGATTAGAATCAGAAGGCAGCTTATGAGTTATGCTCTGGGCTTATGACTGCCCAGGGATAAAAGGAGAACACATGAAACTCAATCCCTTCATCAAAGAGACGACGGGGAGTGGAGAAGCAAAGGGGGACGAGAGGGTGGGGTTGGGGGTGGGGGGGTCGTCCAGCACAGAGGACTGAGGTGTCACCAGGTCTAATGCCGTGGCATGTGAGGAAGGACAGCTGAACAGCCAGCCTCTCTAAATGGTTAATCTTAAAGCACAGAGGACCCAGACCTACAAGTGTGCCGTATACTGGTCAATCATTAGCAACAGACTAATAGGGAGGTAGAAATATGTGTTAAACTGTAAAATATACAGGTTATCCAGAATAACAAATTGGCTCGCTTACAGATGATCAAATCAGAATTTTAAGATTGGGCCCTAAATTAAGATCACCTTCCTACTAATCATGTGGTTCTTCATGCATGTCCTTAATTGTTGTACTGAATGAATGTATGTCATTTTTTCAGTTACTGTAGTAGTTGTGCTCTGCAACAGAGAAGTGGTAGGTTTCGTCTTGAGCTGGCTGGCTGCCTCCACACTGGTGCCGGGGGAGTAGAGGATGGTAAAAGGTTTGTGCTCAGAAGAAAGGAGACCGAAATGGTGAGGAGGATGAAGGCCGACAGTCAAATGTCTTGGCTGGAGCAGCAGAGAGAGCTGATTTAAGTAAGTCAGACAGGATAAGTGAGAAGGTCAAACCAGCAGCTTCTAGTTGTCTCTAGCTGCCGATCCTTGTAATGACTACAGACTGTGTCAGGTTCGAAAGAGAAGAGGCCAGGAGACGGGACGGTCTTCGGGAATGCTTGAGTGGAGTGAGGAGAAGTGTTCACGCCTGTTGGGTGGCTGTGTGCTTGATTGAACTTTTACCCATGAGGGTGAGAGATTCAGGAGGTGGCGAGTGAGGAACAGACAACAGAGGGGTGAGGCGGGCCTGGCAAACTGTCTGCATAGAACATAATATACAGAACTATTTTCTCAATATGGCTATAATACAATAGTGAGGTAGAAGAAGCAGAGTGATAATATTGACATGACTGACATTGCCAAATAAGCGACACAGATTACCAGGGGACCCAGGCTCTTATCTTGCAAGCTAAATGAGCATGGAAGAGGGTTGGAGGAAGACAGGGATGAGCCAGGTGGTAGAGCCTGTGCAGGCTGTGATCATGAGGGTAAGAGTGGAGAAAGAGGGTAAGACAGGGGGGAGATGGGTGAAGCAGCATGGTCTGGCTGGGTGGATGGATGGCTGGCTGAGCTTGTGACCATGGAAGGGATTAGACAGGATTAGCTGTGGGGTAACCTTCCCAAAGTGTCAGTCTGAGATCCAGAGCGCTGTGAAGCTGGCCGCCTGGGAATCCAGCCCAGGGGGCCCAAGCCCCGCACATGGATTTTGTTTAACACACTGGGCACCACAGACATAAAGTACATAGAGTAGCATGTTCATCAAAGTCAACATACTCCTGTTAATGACTTATCTATGGACAGAGCTAGGCCTTAATTAAAAATATATATTGCAGAAAAGCAGCACACAATATACTTGCGTTATTTGTAGATGCTTGTTCTCTGTTATTTCAGAAAGCATACCTGTTCTATAGGTTGTAACTCTGGAATGTGGGTTATGTCAGCACAGTGAACCGACTGACTCACTGGGACAAACTTACACAGTAGGGGAAGAGAGGAGGGGTGAGCGGGGGATGTTACACGTTCATGGAATGAATGTACTGTACTGTAACAATAACACACACTCAGAGAGCTTTGGGAAGCTGTTCCCTCCCACCTTGAACAATTGCAAAATAAGGCTGTCAACAAATACCTCACATGAAGAAAACATGTTTTCAGTCTGCAGGGAGTTAACTAGAGGGAATTGCACAATAGAATAAGTTAAGTGGTGACTGAGAAAAACTGAATAAAACCATTAAAGCTACATTAATTAATTTTTGACCACAAAGGGGCAGACCTTTTTATAAAAAAAATTCAAAAAACTTACATCAGCAGAATTTAGAAGTATCCAGCACAACAATGCGACATTCCATTTGAGTTGCCTCTTTCTCACCACCTGTTACGTAACGTAAGAATGCAAATATACACTAGTATTTTAGTTGTGGTTTGGTTGCCTTAGAAAACCATTTGGGGCTCTTTTGCTTGCTAAATATTTAGTTGTTTTGCCAGCATTTTGCATTTATGCAGTAAAAGGCTATAGGGAGCAGGATGACATCAAAATGTCTCCAAATGAGTGCAAACGATGAACGTTGCAAATTACATTGGTATTCATCTCAGCCCACACGTGTCTGGGCCTGCCAAGGTGTTACCAAAGATTTTACATCTGCTCACTGCCATTTTGCTGGAAATGTATTATACAATTGGCTTATGTGACTTCAAGTGGTGTGAGCACCTGACTGTGGTTACAGTATGAATGAGGCACTGTTGGCAAGAGCCAATAAGACTGAACTATGCTGAAGCACATAGCATTTCACAAAGAAAAATATTGATCCCACTGTAGGTGACTGCTGATTGTACAACCCCAAATCAGAAAAAGTTGGGACAGTATGAAAAACATAAATAAAAAAAGAAAGTAGTGATTTCTAAATGTACTTTGACTTGTATTTCATTGCAGACAATGTGAACACAAAATATTTCATGTTTTGTCTGGTCAACTTAATGTCATTTGTAAATATACATCCTTTCCTGTCATTCAGACCTGCAACACATTCCAAAAAAGGTGGGGACAGGAGCAATTAAGGGCTAGTAATCAGGTACATTTTTTAAAATAATGATGTGATTTGAAACAGGTGATGTCAACAGGTGATTGTAATTATGATTTGGTACAAAAGCAGCATCCAAGAAAGGTCTAGTCCTTTAGGAGCAAAGATGGGCCGATGATCGCCAGTTTGCCAACAAATACGTGAGAAAATTATTGAAATGTTTAAAAACAATGTTCCTCAAAGAAAGATAGGAAGACATTGGCTTATTTCACCTTCAACAGTGCATAACATAATTAAAAAATTCAAGGAATGAGGAGGAATTTCAGTGCGTAAAGGACAAGGGCGCAAGCCTAAGCTGAACAACATGCATCAAGAATCGTCATTCATCTATAAGCGATATCACCACATGGGCTCAGGACTACTTTGGCAAACCTTTGTCAAGTACTACAATACGTAGTTACAGCCACAAATGCCAGTTAAAACTGTACTGTGCCAAAAGGAAACCCTATGTTAACAGTGTCCAGAAGGGCCGTCGACTTCTCTGGGCTTGGAGGCATCTGGGATGGACCATCACACAGTGGAAACGTGTACTGTGGTCAGATGAATCAGTATTTCAGGTATTTTTTGGGAG
Source organism: Gymnocephalus cernua (assembly GCA_023631565.1). NCBI lineage: Eukaryota > Metazoa > Chordata > Actinopteri > Perciformes > Percidae > Gymnocephalus > Gymnocephalus cernua. The sequence continues at coordinate 19,346,094 of CM042428.1, forward strand.
AAATGGACGCCGTGTGCTCCGGACCAAAGAAGAAAAGGATCATCCAGACTGTTACCAGCAACAAGTCCAAAAGCCAGGGTCTGTCATGGTATGGGGTTGTGTCAGTGCCCTTGGCAAAGGTAACTTGCACTTCTGTGATGGCACCATTAATGCTGAAAAGTACATAGAGATTTTGGAGCACAATATGCTGCCTTCAAGAAGACATCTTTTCCAGGGACGTCCATGCATATTTCAACAAGATAATGCAAAACCACATTCTGCACACATTACAAAGTCCTGGCTGCGGAGGAAGAGGATACAGGTACTTTGAAGCGCAAAATGCGACAACGAAGACCCCGTACTGTTGCCCACCTTAAGACTTGTTTGCAGCAAGAATGGGACAAAATTACACCTGAAACACTTCATCACTTGGTGTCTTCAGTCCCTAAACGTCTTTTAAGTGTTGTGAAAAGGAATGGCAACATTACAAATTGGTAAATGCTTTACTGTTCCAACTTTTTTTGAAATGTGTTGCAAGAACCAAAATAGGAATTTTGTTTTTTTGAAGAAAAAAAAAACAATAGAAATCATGAGGAACACATTAAATTATGTGCTGTTGTATTGTCTGCAATGAAATACAAGTCAAAGTACATTTAGAAATCACTACTTTCTTTTTTTATTTGTGTTTTCCATACTGTCCCAACTTTTTCTGATTTTGGGGTTGTATAAGCTGAGAAATCAGAGTTATAACAAACAAGCATTCAAAAGGCACTGCACATTATCACAGGTTTTTACAGCAGTATAATGTACACCTACAGTATACTAGACACTTCTGCTATTCATTACCATGTTCAGGAGCCAAAAAGCATTACGGCATTGTACTGTATTCTTACCTGAAGTCTTGTATTTCTTCCTCTTCCCGTCTGCAGTACTTATTAGAGATGAAGAGCCTGATCCTCCCTCCAGAGCACATCTTGAAGAGGGGTGACAGCGAGGCAGTGGCATATGCTTTCTTCCACCTGCAGCACTGGAAAAGGGCAGAGGGAGCCTTAAACCTACTACACTGCACCTGGGAGGGCAGTAAGTATCAATATTATTTCTTCTATTGAATACCACTGCTCTGTATATGAAGTTTTTTTTATGTAAATTATTTGTTTGTTGTTTTGAAATTCTTACTTTATTTCCTTGGTTCTGTTAGAAGTGAATGGTCCTGCATTTTGTGTATGTTCAGAAGTCACTATTATACAGTACTTCAATAGAGAATCTTCCTTGTATGCTGCTTGTCATTTTTTAATTGTTGTGTCATAGGTCATGTATGCACAGCACACCCACAAATACTTTACTTGTGATTATACAAGGACGAGATCATTGCTCACACGAAGCACAGGAAGAATGTTATTGTCATTTTTAGACTGTTGGTATCTTGTCAGTCTGTATAATATTTTGCTACTTAAATCATTTACTGAAAATGGTGTTTAAGTCCTACTTGTTCTGTTATTCATCTTAATTCAATTTCCTGTTTGCGCCTGTGTGTGTCTTTACAGCCTTTAGGATAATTCCCTACCCACTGGAGAAGGGTCACCTGTTTTACCCCTACCCAGGATGCACAGAAACAGCAGATAGGGAGCTGCTGCCCTGTAAGTACAATAGCCAACGCTTACATATCTGCAGTCCATTAGAGCTGTCGGAGGTACATAGAATTTGAAATAGTGAGACATCCTCCATCCTCCGCTCGGTCCAGCTCCTCCCATCACGCGCAGAGCACGGGCATGCACCAGCTTTATACAGTAACCTTTACGAGTACTGATCATTCATTTCATCCTGCAGCAATAGCCCCTTTTTTTGCCCTGCCATAAGAGATTCAATTCAATCCAATTTTATTTATAGTGTCAAATCATAACAGATGTTATCTCAGGACACTTTACAGATAGAGTAGTAGGTCTAGACCACACTCAGAGAACCAACAATTCCCACAAGAGCATGCTTTTTTTCGTGCATGTCTGTGCTAGGCTAAAGGCTAACCTCAGCAGACCAGCTCTCCAGACTGTTTTCACAGCAAATGTCTGCTCCCTGGAAAATAAACAGGACTACAGTTTTACACAATTTCATTCCGCTATGTACTGTTTTAGAGATGAATGACAATAAAGTCTGTTAACTAATAGTTTAGCTGCAGCCCTGAGTCTTTGGCTACTGTAAACAGAACTTTTACCAAAGGAACATGTCCACACAATTGCATTTGCAGAACAGCCAATAGAAACATTCTCTCTTTCTGAAATGACCTGTGATTAGCCAAAGTTTGCTTTTTCTAAAGCCTGAAAACAGAGCCAAGAAGGAGGTGCAGAAGTCTAGTTTTCTCTCAGACCACTTGCATTTCAATATGCTGAAAGATTATTATGATTTTTGTGCCCAGTGACGCCAAAAATAAAGTGCTAACCCCAGCTTGAATGTGCCTAGTTGATCCCAATTTGATTGTGTAATTAGTCATCCTCTCACTATTTAAACCGCATGTCAAAATGCTTCATATTTTCTTATCTGCACTGGTTATACCGGTCTTGCTCCCTTTTTGCTGACCGTTCTCATTTTTCCTCCAGCTTTCCACGAGGTGTCTGTGTACCCAAAGAAAGAGCTTCCCTTCTTTATCCTCTTCACAGCAGGCCTTTGCTCCTTCACTGCCATGCTGGCCATGCTCACACATCAGTTCCCTGAGCTCATGGGTGTTTTTGCCAAAGCAGTAAGTACCTCAACTCACACATCTCAATTTCATTACAAAAGTTGCTGTTGTAAAATGTATAGATGCTAAATCAAATAGTCCGTTCAAAACATGCCTGGTCAGAACGGGCTGATCACTTGGCCTCTGCTATTGCTGCTTTCAGCTTTCTCAAGAACAGCTAACCCAAACAACTTTACTCTTGACCCAGCGCTTCCTTGGGTCCTGAGCAAGACACCTGCCACGACATAGTTGTGTCTCCTAGCAATGCTAGACTATACGCATAATTCGCTAACAGCTAGCTTTTTGGGACCATCGCTACATTGTAACATCTCCTGTCTCTTCGGTCTCTCTTTCTTCAGTTGTTCTTGAATGTAATGTAGCGAGCGACGGAAAGCGAGCTGTACCCAGCATGTTGTTCGGTGGTGTAACCGTTAATGGTGGCCCCCTCTCAATAATAAAAAAACAACAACAAATATCTCCCGTAGATCTCAAGAGCTCACATTCGACACTGCCCTTCTTTGAGTCGTCAGCAATACACCCGCCAAGTGTGACATCAATTGGATGAACAGTTGTCGAGAAAATTGAAGGACAGACATACAGCCAAGGAGAGTTTTTCCATTTGAATTAGATGTTGTTTGTAACCTGAACCTTTTAACCCCTGTGGTAATTGCTGCCTTCCATCATTGTCAGTATCACTGGAGGCTCATGGGAGTCGTAGGCCTATAAAAACGCCAAAACAAGCTGTAGCCCAACTTAAGCTATCAGTGACCACAGCTGAATAATGCAAGCTTACTGCCTTAAAGTTTCAGAAACTCTGAATGCGTGCACTGCTTCCTTTTGCTGTTTATTTATTATAGAAGTGTTGTGTTATCTGTTTTAGCCAGTTTGGCAAATCCTTACTTTGGCTAATCCTTTGTTTATGGTCGCCCTGTTTATTAGGGCATGCCTTTACATAGACTTGTAGCAAAAACAAGACCACAGAGGACATCTAGTCCTCTTCCTTTTGTTATGGGGAAGATTGGGGGCAGAAAGGATTTATACAGCAGCCCTGGCGAGCCTGGTTTGTGTAATGTTCAGATGGAGTGCATGAACACCATTGAGGGAGGAACACAGAGGTCCTCGCTGCCTTCTGAGGAAAAACAGATTTCTCTGAGTCTGCTGCTCTTGAACAGAAGATCCAAGCAAGGCCAGACAGGGATGATGGTGGCAGTCTGCCTTTCCTTTATTTATGGTCACCAGACATGTATAGCATAGTCGTTTGAATATGTTTCATATATTGAATGGGTTTAGAGGGGTACTTGATTTGCACTTGTCTGGCCAGGATGATACGTCCACTTATGAGACTATTAAAGTGTCAAGTGTATCAAGCTCACCTCAAGTAGTTTCAGAGAGAAACTGTGTTGTAATATTTTAGAGGACATTTCACTGTTACTAGCTACTAGTAACATGTGCATTTTAAATGCTCTATCATACACACACCTAATATCCTAGATCTTAATCTTAGATCTAAGTGGATATATGTCCTACTCATGAAAATGAGTGTTTGAGTTGCTCCTTCTAGGTTCTAAGTATGAGTACTTCTAAGTTTTGTTATTGCTGCTGTTTCATAACTGACAGCAGAAAATTAAAAAAAAAATTAAAATATGCTGCTAAAATACTTTTTGCTTACTTGACTTGTTATACTAATAATGAATGTACTATTTAGATTAGATAATACTTCTAACAGTAGTAATACAATCTAACAGTTAAATTAATCAGATGTTCTTTATTCAATATAGCCCTGTTTTAGACCAGGTTAATGGGATGTGTAATGGCTGCATAGTACTGTACATCCATCCACCTCCTTTGAGAGCTCATGATAATGGATTGGTGTGAATGCCACAGCATGAAGTTATCCTATTGGTTTATGCAGTTACACACCTGCTATTGGCTTATGTGACCATTTGCTCAGGGACCGGATAATGATGTGTGATAATGGCCAAAAGTACACACATAGTTAAAATATACATTGTTTGTGATGGTCATATTATAGTTATACTATGATAGCAGCAGTACAGTATATTTTTACATAATTATCCTACAAGGGTCTTTGCTCTAAGTGTTAATTCATACACCTTCATCAGTTTTAAAGTTTGGCTTTTGCAGATTTTGTCTTTCAACAATTCGTTACACAATTAAAGCTTTTATTTCCTTTCCCTTTTGTTTATTTTTCACTATTTAGAGACCAAAAGAGAAACCGAAAGGAATGAACACGATTGATTTGATGTATGAAAAGTGTTGACATATAAATCATGGATAATGTAAAGTTTATCTCCAAGTCGGATAAGCATATTAAACTGTCAGCACTGTTTCTACAAACATTTTTAAAATGTTTAATACTTTCATAATGCTGCTTTGTTTTTGTCTTCCCTGTACTCGGGGGAAGCTTTTGGATTTCATGTATAAAATGCGAAATGCGATTTGCATTGTTCAGGTGACACTCCTAATGCCACACCTGTCTCGTTTCCAGAAAGGAAAACAGGCTAAACGGTCAAATATACGTCCTCATAAACGCACCAAACTTCTCTTTATGGTGCATTAAAGTATTCATTTAAATGTAACTTATTCTATTCAGGACAGTACTTTTCTCTTGATTTTTCTTAATCCATTCTTTTTTTGTTCCTTTTGAATCATATTTTTGTAAATGTTTTACCTCTGGCTTTGAGACAGAATATATATGTTCCATAACATTGTATTTTATGTGTTTTAGTTCAGCACTAACTAACTAACAATTGGTGGGAAGAGGTTTTACTGGCATTCAACTGAAGACTCATTCTGCTTTTTTTTTTTCTCTCACTCTCTTTCAGTTCTTCAGCACACTCTTTGCACCCCTGGGTTTCTTCGCAGACAAGATGGAAAGCTTCATGCCGTCCAGTTTTTGGCACCAGCTGACTCGAATCTGACCCCATCTCTCTCACACACACACAAACACACACACACACACACACACACACACACGCACACACACTCACGCACACACACACACACACGCACACACACACACACAGACACACACATATACACACACCAATACCATTCCAAACCCAAAAAGTGTTTGCTCTCCTGTCTTCAGCATTACTGTCCACTTGCTGCATTGTCACTGATTATGTTGGCTGAGGTTGTATCAACATGGCAATATCGCTCTAAAGATGCTCTCCCACACTGTTCCAGCAGCCAGAGTTTTTCCAAGAGCATATTTAGTGAATACCATTTGCAGCGATTGCACAGGGTCGTTCATTAGCCATGATGTTAGCACTGGGCAAATTCAAGTTTTTGTGTATCCCACAAAGCCTGGCTGCATATATGTGGTGCAAAAATCTAATTAGGAATTCAATAGAGGCACTCATCTGCTCCATCACATTTTTAATATTTCTCTAACTACTGTCAGATGAGTTAGTTTTAACCAGTGTTAATGACAACAGAAAACACAAACAACAATATGTACGTTAAGGACATTTCTTGTAGAATATGTTCACTGATATGATCTTTTACCCCTCTTTTCCCTGTTAAATTATTTATGTGTATCACAAAAGATCCCATTGGGTTTTGGGATGGGAACCTATGTGTCCTATGTCAACCTCTTAGTGCCCCGCAGACATCCAGTGGGGCAGATTTAAATGTCTGTAAGAAATGAAGAAAAAAAGCTGTGATTTACAGCTTCAAAGTGCCTGCAGTGTATACAACGCCTCTGCAGTTTAACAGTTGTTACTATTGCATGACACCCCAGCACTACATCACTGGGGCAACCGCCGCCCCTGCAACATCAAAATGTAAATGTGATCATCACTGGTCCCAGTTAGGCCTGTCATGGCATCACTCATTTCTGATGAATGCACTGGCGTGCGGATCGAGCCGCATTTTTCTGTCCGAGCCCGGCAGATTTAGGAATTCAATAGAGGCACTCCTCTGTTGTCTGACAGAGCAGTAACCGAACCCGACCCGAGCCCAACAGGCATTAAGATATTTATGTCCGAGCCCAACACAGTTAAAATCAAATCTTTTTTTCTCATACTAATGACACATGTACGTTTGACCAATTAAAAGCCCGCTTTTAATGTCAGAAATGTCAAAAGACGAGCGCATCAGCGCACACGGGGCAACAAGCACACGTTAACACAGGCGCGCACCTACATAATAAGCAAACTCCACACAAAAGTGAAAGAGGCAGATGTTGCCATAGTCATACAGAGAATCAGCCGGCACAGGCAACCTAACTATAGCTGTCATACAGGATGTTACAGTAGTTCTAAATACACAGACAAGCACACATAGAAGCATTTGGAAATAAAATGAACAGACGTGCACAGACATGTACAAAGCAAGCTATTATTTTACTTTGTATGTACAACATCACTTGCTTTGCCTTTGACTGTGTCTGTTCATTGCGTTGATTCTACTGTAACTGGTTTAGTTCTGACATTATTTTTTTTTCCCCTCAACTAAAGATGCCAGCATCACCTTGTTGTAAATTGTAATGTAAAAACTAAACGATAATGTAATGACCTGTCAGAAACAAATGTGCCTGGTTCTAAATCATGAATAAGCCTGTACATGTAATATATAATCCCATTATCGATGTAAAATGTAATGATTGACACATTACAACACTAGTCGTTGATGGTGAGAACATAATGTAACATCATTCCACATTTTATTACATTAACAGGTTTATTTCATTTTAAACTACTTAAGGCGGACTTGTTTATTTTGTCAAGTTATGTTACTTGATAGTTAATACATTATTGGCGACTACAACATCTGCTGTACACCAGGATCTACTGTAAGTGACATTATACAGACAACTCTTCACTCTACTTGTAATAAAAAATGTGATAATAAAGTGCCTTTTAGTACATCACAATAGTTAAACCCACCAATTTGGAATTTACTGCACCTACAGTATTAATGTCAAGTTTAGTGGCAACTCTGTTCCATTTTGATGGATTCAGTTTGATACATAGATGCCTTCAGAAAATGTAATTTATAACAGAACTGTTGATTGTTCAATGATTAGTATTATTAAAAACAGCAGCCAAGTAACGATGGCAAACATACTTGTGAGAAAGTAAAAAGGGTAATGCAATGGCACAGTGCGTTACTACAGGATATTGCAAATTGTTATATTTTTAATAACCCCGGTCTACTCTAAAGATTCAGATTTGCATCTCACTCCATGGTCTGTAATAAGTCTGTTCAAATTTGTGACACTTGAAATGTGAAATTTTAAAGTACGCAGCCGAAATATAAAGGGTACATGCTGAAGACAGGAGACTGTTTAAAATATTGTAACTACTCTTGGATGAGTTTGAAGGCAAAACCTACAATAAATGTCTCTTTCAGTGCAACTTCCTTTTGTGATTTTTGTTTTGTTGTGGAGGTCCTCAGTTTTATTGTTGTTAAAATGCTGAATTTGTATTTTCTAAATGAACGTGTACATACTGTCACTTTAGTTGCAAGTACCTGTTTAGACAAGACAAACGGCTGCAAATTTTGGTCTGTTCAAAAACAATTTTCAACATAAAGTGGGAGACATATTTAAATACTTTCCTTTTGCACCGTGGATGCAATTCCCCTTCATATTTTAAAATCCTATCTGTATTGATAGGGAGTTAGTATCTTGTCACTCTGCCACCCTGCCGCTTCTCCTGGATTATATAAAGCCAAGAGCCATCATTATGTTTACACCACTCCACCACCATCGGCAGATGCTTTTATGTGGCAAGTTCCCAGTGAACCATTGGTGCCGTAATCATACTCCATACACTCAAGCTCAAGTGGCAAGCAGCAGTAATGAAAATCGCTGTCGATGACTGTTGACGGTTGCTCAAGTGTTTTCTCTCAGTGCCAGAGCGCGGTTTCATGCTCCCTGTTGAAACATGAATTGTTCGCTGACCTCCGGAGTGCATCATTGTCACGGTAACAGCAAAAAAGACATAAAATACAGGGTAAACATGATCACAAGTATGTGGTGTAGACGGAGAGTATTTTAATTAAGTTTCATTGTATCTCTTTGTGTCCTAAATGATAAGAGATGTTTAGGACATTTACAACATTTATGGCCATAGCTAGTTTGTAAGAACAATGAAATGCTAAAATGATGATTTGGAGCATATATACTTGTGTGGGAAAGCCTCGCAGGTGGGAAATGATGTCCCATACAGACAGGCAAACCCTTTGACCCAGTTGACCCACTAAAAAAGAGTTTTTATGTGGTAATGCCATGCTGCCAGCCCACTGAGCTCACCAGCACCGTGAATTAATGAACTCTTAAGGCCTGGGATCTTTGCCAAGTGTGTCCCTGAAGGTTTCATACAGTGTTGGACTAATCTCCTAAAACATCTGCCTCCAGTATAAAAAAAACAATTCTCACATAGGTGTGTTATGTCTGTCCATCTGTTTAAATGTGTAGCCCACAGATTGATCCTTACAAGAATGAGTTGTGTACTTATGACAGTATGAGATAAAACGATCTTTGTTATATGTCGAGATAAAATAATAAATTTTGTTGTTGTTATATCGACATAACAAATTAATAAGTCGTTATCACGAGATAACAACAACAACAAAATCCATGGCCGTTCTTGGCTTCCATAAGTTCAGGCAGACTCTGTTATTGCTTTTATCTTATATTATATTGGGAATTTTTTTATTTTGGTATTGTTTTAATTGTCTGGTATTTCTATTTGTCCTGAAATGTTTCAATCCTGGTCCTACCATTACTACTAGCTATGTTTTGAAAAAATCTGTATAAAAGTTTTTTTAGGTATTATTATTATTATTATTATTATTATTATTATTATTATTATTATTATTATTATTATTATTATGACTATGACTATGACATAAATACCAAACACAAAGGGCGGGCTATTTAAACTGTCAGTGCCCTGTACACTGGTTTGACGTTTGATCTACTATAGCCTGCTGCTAACACTGCTCGTTTGCTAACAACACTTCCGAATCCACTTGTTGCAAATGTCGTACTTCATTTAGAAGCTTACATGCTAACATACGTCCTGTTTTCCCATCCTTTCGTCTGCTTCTGCTGGAATTCAACAACTTTACCAGTCATTCATCAGCTGTGGACTTTAAACGCCATTTCAAGCCGGAAGCAAGTTTTCCTGTCAGCTATGATGGTAACTCTTATCAAAGATGTTTTACTTCGCTGAGACTGCTTAGCTTTACCAAGGTACGTGCTGCCTTTGCTAACATGCTAATGTTCAGTGATGATGTCTTAATTCTGCTCTGCTGTTTCTGTGCCTGGCCATGTTAATGACATACATTGTTGATGCTGCTGGCCTGTTTCTCTGCAGATTTGTTTATGAGCAGTGTTGTTTTGCTGATTTCTGTTTTTATGCTGCGTTCATCTACCTTTGGGCCTACTTTGTTGTTGTTGTTGTTGTTGTTGTTGTTGTTGTTTGGCATAGTCAATTAGTGTCATTTTTTTCCTATTTCTCATGTTTGAGTGTTTTGTGTGTTATGGGCGGGTTGGTTTTGCCATGTATTTTTCCCCTCTGCATTGTTTTGGTGGGCTTTTTTCTATTAGGCTATCTTCCTGCAAAGTCTATAGTAGAGCCTGATAATGTATATTGGCTTTAGGAAGGTAACATAACTGTTTATTGCACACATTGTTTCTGTATAGAGGCTGAAGAGGCTGCATGGCAAATGGTTTTGTCACACATTGTACTGAGGTCATCTCCGCACACTTCATACTCAGCCTAGTAATAGTAAACTGTTTCAAGTCAAACCAATATGTTGGGGTGACAGCTTGCTTTACTCTTTCATATTATTACAGCTAACCTGCTTGAGCTCCTGTACTTTAGTTTAACTAACTTTAACTGCAACACTCAAGTCAACAGCCATACTGTTTTATACATGTACATGCATATGAATGCCATTTCACAAGACGACATTGTCTGCTCACACCATTATCTTTTTGCAGTTTAATATGCAAAGCCTGCATAGCCATCATAGTGGGTTGTTGGTGGATTTAGCTACTCCCCTCAGTTCACAACATAGTTTATTCCCTTCATGGTCTCTCGTGCCAAGCAGGAAAGTAGGCATATGGCAGAGCTGGTACTTGTGGCCTATATAAAATGGATTTCACATAATGGCTGGTATCAGGCTCTGTGTCTAATGTGGCTCTTATATCTTAAGTATTTATCACCACTCCACAGTCTCTGCTGTGCTGATCTTGGTGCATGGTTGCGGGAAGTGAATCAACGTCTAGATGCCAAATATCAGTTTTGTATGACCATAATAAATCCACTGCATGTGAGTTGGCTGAATAAAGTTAAAGATTATGCATTTGCTCATTTAACATGGGCGTCAATATCTGTGTGACCCTGTATGCTTGAGAAAGACACTACATTACTACATTTATTGTATGTACAATATAATGATCTTGCTGTAAGAAGATCACTTAGGCCTACATTGTATAGTCTGTTTGTGGGAGTATTTTCCTTTGTCAATGCTATAGAAACATATTGTATGTGAGATTTATAGTTGGATTCTCCCAGTAACAAATGTGTATGATGTCACTTGGCAAGGACAATAAATACACTACATAGCAGCTATTGTCAAGTCCAATTTCATGTCCACATAAAGCTCAATTACTGCTGATAGGGTCATAAGGGGCATCCTCTCTTCCAAGAAAAACAGTGAAACTACTGGGACAGATTTTCAACACTTTTCCTAAATAGTGTAGAGAGCAACAATTCCAGCTCCCTTCAGTAGGGAATGTATAGGCTACATATCAACATATTTCCCATATTGCTGTACTTTATAGATATTAATCATATGATTAGATGGAGCACAGTGTTTCACGGAGAATTATGTTTAGTATTCCTTGCACAACACTGAATCATTTTTGACTCATTACAATGTAAAAGCACGGATAACAACATTTCTCTCTCCTGGTTTCCCTGAATGTGGAACTGTGCGGACCATACTCTCCCTTGGGCCAAATTTAGCTCTGAAATGTTGTCAAATTGAGATGCCCATTTAATAACACCATGATGGAAGAGAATGCCTGCGATGCCGCTCCTGTTATTTTTACAGAGTTAAACTGGATCACACAGTGTGGGGGACAAAGCGGCACGGATACTATGGCAGATATTGAGATCAGCAAAGTGTTATCAATCTACTGTCTGTGTACGTACACCTTAGTTAATTGTTCGATGAAAATGTACTTTATAAGGATTGTATTTTTATTTTAAGATTCCTTAAAGATAATGTTTGGATATGTTTGTGATGTAAATTATTGCTATCTACGCCCATTATCTGCCAGTCCAGTTACGTTTCTGGAAAATATACTCTGGAATACCCTGACATTGAGCTGACTGAACTTTAAAACACCAACACAGTTGGTTGCATTGTCTTTATTCACTCCCTGCTAAAACCCATGAGACCATATAAGCTGGAAGGGAACGGAAGACCTCTAATAGGAGTGACAGAGGGAGTGGATCAACAAGGTTTAATATAGAGCCGGTAAGGTATTTTGGGACCTGCAATACAAAGGTGAAAATACTTCCAGAGACAGTAATACAAACTAGGACACTGTTGCACCAAACACTGACAGAGGAAAACATTGACTTGGATGTAAAAATGTGGCATCAGCCTTAATTGAACAGTCAAACATTCATGGTAGCAATAACAATTACACATATTTTTTTGGTTGGCTGAAATGTAGGCTAACTGCAGTACATCTGAAAATTAAAAACATTTTAATGGGATGTCGAAGTTGTGAATAGACCTAAGTGACCTCACATAGGCAACAGTAACTACGACATTCACCCTCAACCAATCCAAATCCATAGTACAGATCAGTGTAGCCCAGTGGTTTCCAATGTGGTTTGAGGATTAAAATATTAAATTTCATAGTGGACTGAAATTGTCAGTTTTGTGCTGTCAGTAGAACTGGGGAATGGAAATATGAACTTTTGAGGGCCAGAGCAGCGCAGGCCCAGGTCGGCCCCCACTGTATGTTATCAGCTCTCACCTTTCTAATCTTTAAGAAAAACACAGCCAACGTGCTCTTCATTTACATTCAAAACAGGCTCCTTTGTTTGCAATTAACTTTTGACTTGTGAACGTTTGACATGGTGTGTCATTTGGCCTTGTTCAAAGCACTTTGCTTTGGCTCCCTTCCTCATTACGTGGACTTGAAAAAATTTGTTGATTCCCAGCATCCACAGCTTGTTGTCAGATTCATTTAGATCTATAAACCCCTTTGAGGGTTGTGTCTCCAATGGCCTAGCATGCGTCTGGCTGCATTACCAGATGTTGAAAAGTCAAATTCAGGGTCCGTAGCTACTTCACTGCTCTTTCTGCAATGTCTTGGCCCAGTTTCATGAAATACTTCACTTCTCACAAACCAGTCCGAGCCAGTGAATATGTGCACAAAGGACTGAAAGCACAGTTGCATAAGATTGCATTGTAAAAGTGGTCTGTCACAATACGATGACAGGAGAAACATGCTGTACTGGCCTTTGCAATGAAGACTGCACTTACAACCTTAAGCCCACCACTGAGAGGCATACACTGGAAACAGAACTTTTAAGATAACAACTATAGTTCAAAATGGCAACATGACCTCGTGCAGAACAGAAACTTTATCTTTTAATATTTTTCTGTGAAATTAGGATCTTCAGATTTACAGTATATATCTTGCTGTTCAGTTTTAGTTATGATCTATGACAACATAGCAGCATATACATGTTTTTGAATGTACATTCTAAGGCCTTCTACTTTGATGGAAGTAGCATTACATTATCAGCAGCATAAACAGCTGTGGTGCCTGTTAAAGCTGGAGGTAATGACAGTGAGGCTAACAATGAGACACTATTTACCTGCATCACATTAACAGAATTTTTTTTCAGATCAGTAAAGTTCTCCTGGACATTGATTCACGGGGAAAGCACTGGGTCCGTCTACCATCTTAAAAATAAGTAAATGTGTCTCACAATCAGTGATCCATAGCTTTAAAAGCAGGATGTAGGGACGTTTTTTTTCTAACAAAAACAAAATAAAAAAGCTGCATTGGTGGGGGGTGTCACTGCGCGATCTGAGTCTCAACGCGATCTGAGTCGCGTTGAGTTGCGCATGCTCAGATTTAAACAATTTACGGCATAACGACAATAACGGATGATGGGAACAGCAATAATCGGAGATATGGAAGATGGAAATGGCAGTAATGTATTATTTAGCGTAAAGCATCAGATGTTCACGGCATGATCCCTCTCGTCAGTTAATAAAAAATAAAAAAAGTAAGTGAAAATGGAGTTACATGACCAAGTTTGTTCACTGCTGGCTACAAGTTGGCAATCAAACACAACAACGGCTGTTACTGGAATGGTGTTATGAGCTAACGTTAGCAATCAAACAATCATAGATAGCATTTGATAACTAAAACGTTTTTGAAATGATTTCCACCTTCTATATCTTCGATTATTGCTGTTCCCATCTTCCGTTATTGTCGTTATGCCGTAAATTGTTTAAATCTGAGCATGCGCAACTCGACGCGACTCAGATAGCGTTGAGACTCACATCGCGCAGTGACAGGGGGCATGTTGTTTAAAGGTACTGATGATATGAGATGGTCATAATAGTAAATCCATGAGTTTGAAAAATTGATCAGGCACCGAGTCATTGCACAGCAGTTTGTAATATGATCCTGGATTTGACAACTTCGGAAAGTCGTCGCATCGAAAATCATTTGGTCGTCCTTCGACAATCATCAGGTATACAGTAGAATTTCTGCATTCACGTTAAAGTGAGTCATCTACATCAAATGCATGTACTCGATTGGCCTACACAGTGCCTCGTGTTGCTGCAATGTTTTTACATTGTTTGCCGCAGTAGCCTAATTGAAATGTATGAGGGGGCTGTTTGTTTTTACGCAGTGCTGTTGTCTGTCTGAACACAGCCTAAGGACAATTGCTTTAAAGGCCCCATGGCATGACAATTTCACTTTATGAGGTTTTTTAACATTAATATGAGTTCCCCCAGGCTGCCTATGGTCCCCCAATGGCTAGAAATGGTGATAGGTGTAAACCGAGCCCTGGGTATCCTGCTCTGCCTTTGAGAAAATGAAAGCTCAGACGGGCCGATCTGGAATCTTCCCCTTATGACGTCATAAGGGGGAAGGTTAACTCCCCTTTCTCTGCTTTGCTCGCCCAGAGAATTTGGCCCGCCCATGAGAAAATGAGCTACGACCGCAAGCGGGGCAAGGTGGAGGGTGGGGGTGTGGCCTTGACCAGCTTGCTTGCTGGTCAAGGCCACACCCCCACCCCGCTTCTCTCCTCCTCATTAGCATTTAAAGCTACAGATACATAAATGGCACGTCCTAAGGAAAGCTCATTTTGGGACTCGCTCGTAGTGGCTGTAACTCTGCACCAAGGCTGAATTTCGGGAAAGAGACTTCAGATACAGTATTAGTGAACCACTAAGGCCTATATAAAAGCATCCAAAAAGCAGCATGTCATGGGACCTTTAAGCTGTCGGTGTGGTATTGAATCAAAACATGGGAAGCAAAAACAAAGAACCAGAGGTAGAAATGACATGACGTGGAATACTGTATGAGAAATGTAACCCTGTCAGACAACAGTCCAAAGTCCATATGACTGGGAACCTGCCAAAATTCAGCTTTGCTGCAAGTTTCCCGCGACTTTACATTAACTGAAAGTCCTTGCTTGTTCTCCTGTTTGCGGTTCCTTCCGGTTCACAGTGCGATTGTCTGATCTTATTCTAATAGAAACTAGTTCGTTAGAGTTGCACTCATTAGCAGAAACTGTCTTTTGTATTTAAAATGATTTGTTGCAGTAGCATACTTAATATCATTTTAAATGATACAATGTCAGGGTTTTTGCAAAAATGTTTCTTTGTGTCTCTCTTCAGGCTAAATATTACTGCTATTATGATCATCAGTATGAGAAGTATGTCATGTTCTCACACAGTCTTTACATACTGTAAAACAAGCAGACGTTACCAAATATCTCTGCTTCAAACAAGGGCAGTTTTTCCGCTATAATTGTGTACCGCCGTGAGTCCATGAACAAGGGAACCGTCTGTTGTTAGTTAGCTGTCTGTAACAGCAGGACAGTTGAGTGTGTTATCTAAACTGCTAAAGTCAGTTGAAACGTTGTCGGTAGCCTAACAGAACAGAAGCAGTAGTGAAAGACACACTTTTAGCTGAGCTGAACCGGAGAATATTCGGTTAAAACAGATCGGTGATGCTGTTTTGCCCTCATTGTTCTCTGTGAAGTTTGCTGGAGGGGTGTAATGTAGCGTTTTATGTGGAGTGAGCACTGTGCCAAA
This sequence comes from Gymnocephalus cernua, assembly GCA_023631565.1. Taxonomy (NCBI): domain Eukaryota; kingdom Metazoa; phylum Chordata; class Actinopteri; order Perciformes; family Percidae; genus Gymnocephalus; species Gymnocephalus cernua. The sequence continues at coordinate 19,362,139 of CM042428.1, forward strand.
CTCTGTTTAAAAAATAGCCTTTTAAATGCTACATTGCTTGTAAGGAAAGGAGTAGCAGGCGAACCAGCTTTAAAAGTGACGTATTTTCTTTTTAAATAAGTGCTGTGTGGTGTATCTAATTCATGCCGATGTGAAGAACGGTTAATGTGAATTTTGAAAAGTCACTAAACAAAAACTACACTAAACTAAAACAAATAATAAATATTTAAAGAAACTTTAAATTGAGAACAGAATTTGGTGTGGTGGTAGCACCCCCCTCCCACCAACCCACCCACCAGACTAAAGCAGTCAACCTAGGGGAAACACTGAAGGGTGTATTTACAGAATAAAACAATATTCAGCCATTTAGTATCAAAGATTCAAAGTTTGTCTTAAAAAAGCTCAACAAATTGTTCTCAGAAACACTTATTAAAGCAGCACGATCAGTAACTGGGCCTAATTTTCCAGTTTAGCATCAAGGTCTGTGAAGTCTCTGCTTCCGGAAGTGTCAAAGGATCCAAAGTAAGCCAGAGGTATTACAGTTAAGAGATCCCATTTATATATCCCATAACAAAATGCAGTCATTAGCACGCAGGTTATTGAGTCAGTGGTGACTTGTGATTGGTCAGGTCTCTGTGTTAGGTTATGTCCAGCCAATCGGGTCGCTTGTGAGGCTTGCAGGTGTGAACATCCACCAAGTCCTCGCAGTCTTTGCACTCCACAGCGCAGCACCACTTGAACTTGCACTCGCACTTGGTGACACGTTTGACACGCATGGTGTCGTAGCCCCGCCCACAGCACATGACCTCACAGCCGTCCGTGCCTCTGGAGGACTTGTTGCACACTCTGCCTGCTGTGCCCAAGGAGCCTGTAAAGAAATGTATATATTAGCGTGAGGGGAAAAAATCATAGTTATCTTCAAGCATAATAAAAAGTAACATTTAGTTCACAGCAATGTTGTTGTCTATCCCCTGCCCTTTATTATCACCCCATAGATTATACAACATTTTTGAGTCCGAAAGAAAAGTATGCTACATCTGAAAGTGATTGTTTGGTATTTTTGTTTAGTTTTTTCATTAATTAAGGGGTGGGATTAAGTAAAGGTATACTTCTTCCCACTCCTTTTCAGATATGTCAAAACTCAGGTATTTGTTATATCTCTATGCTTTCTAATTTGTGTAATATTATTATTTTCTGTATAATCTTTTCTGTTGTTTTTTACAAGTTTGAAATAATTTCCAGTGACATTTTTGAAAACAGACAGACAAACCATGATTACAATTAACATTTTAAAATAACTTTTTTAATTGAATGAAATATTTATATTTGCTATGTAATTGAAACGTCTGTACGATAGCATAATTTACATCCAGCAGACCTGGGGCAACATTAGCATTCATTTGAGGTCTTTTTTCCCACATGTGGGAGTCTAATATTCACTCTTCTCTTGGCTCTGTATTGGTCCCCACCTCCTGAGGGAAATATCTAGCTCTTTAGCTTCTAGCCTAAATGTTTACTAATTATCTGCTAACTTTGTCTGTCTGCTTCTACAGTAGGTACAGTAGATACTGGTACAGTTGGATTATCTGAGCTTTTCGCTGAAAACGGATGAAAATGAGGTTGATGAGCTGAAGTTTCGAGCCAGAAAACCAAAACAATGAGCTGGAAGATGCTATAACCAGGGTGCGATTTGCCAGTGGTAGTTCAAAATGTATGCCCCCCCACCCCTCAAAGTGATCATCTACTTCTCCAACAACCTAGACCATATATTAATTATATATACCTAAAATAGAAGTATTTTAAACTAAATGAAGCGCTGTGACGTGAACACTCTACAGTGCCATAGAACGATAAAATCTGAGCGGCAGTTGCTGTTTGTATTTAGCCGCTACGGATCGGCAGTTGTTTAGCCGCCAATAGTTGACTGTGAGCCGGGTACAGGCACCGCCAGATGACAGTCCTTTCAGGGGCCGTGGTAGTTGAGTTAAGCCAGAAAAAGTTAGCGCCATTCGGCGATGACAGTTAAGTTTAGGCACCAAAAGGACTAGTTAAGTTTAGGAAAAAGATTGGATTTGGATTCACACACTCCAACGAACGAGCGTTTCCTGGGTGAAAGCGTTTTGTTTTCGCCGCATAGTGAACTCCGCTCTCTCTGCTTGAAAGTGCTGTGTTTTATGTTGACATAATGTTGTGCTATTACATTTTGAGTTTATTTTCCATTGGATATTGAAGTGCATAAGTGTTTTGGCATGGCCGGCCAAGTGGCACTATATCCATGGTATTGGAAGGGTGGATTTAATTCTTGCATTTGTTTTGTTCTGAACCTCTGAACACCGGTGACTATTTTGATGCCGAAAACTGAAACTCCAAACTCTCTGGCACAGTATTGGCTTACAGACACACTGACAGAATAGTCTCAGAGACAAACACAAAGGTGATGTACTCAAGTGTGAAATCTAAGCCTAAGATCAGATGCCATGTCTAATAACAGAGCATCCCTGAAGTAAAGAGAAAAGGATAAGAGGAGATATTCCCTTCAGGCTCTAGGGAGTGGAGCATTATACTGACCAAAGGAAGGATTTGAAAAATAAGTCTGCATGTATCCTTAGGCTATGAATTCTTATACAATGGAGATTAGTGGCAAGGAGGGTCATAAGCTCCTTTTAAGATCACCTTTTAACAAGGAAAGACAGCCTTTCCTTTAAGTGAACACACACCAAGCTAACAGCAGGGAGGAGTGGGAGAATCTCGAAGTACCACCATGTCCCCTGCACATATGCACTAGCCTCCTACTTACCTAACCTATTAACAGTGAGCTAGTGAACTCCTTCACGCTCTATTGGAGGGGCTGGATTGGAGGAGAGAGACTGAGTTTAACAAGGTAAAGCAAACACTAGGAATTAAATGAGATGTTAAAGGTCAAACCATTGAACGTTAAGCTGTGAAAGAATGCAAGCCTTCAGTGGACGAGTCTCTTATTCTCATAGATTTTCTAAGTGACACAGGACCAACCACCTGTTTAACAATATACTCAATTGGAAATTTGGTGTTGCAATATTTTATATAAAAAATAATTTCATTATTTTACACAAAAATGCTTCACTGAATCTCAGAATTTAGATTGACAGTGTTTTGCTGATGAACTAAATATAAGTACATCTTAGTTATGAAGTATTCCACATACTAGGGATGTCCCGATCAAGTCTTTTTGGCCCAGATTCTGATCAGTCCTTTGAATATCGGGTATGTGTCGATGCCGAATCGGCTCTAGTATCAGTTTTATGTTAGCCGATGTATGCCCCGATACATCTTTTCCACACATAATAGGTTTAAATGAAAGTTGTTCATAGCAAGGTCTGTACCTGGGATATCATGTTGGTTAAGAGAGATTGTCGTTGAGTTTATCAGCTAAACATTTGTTGGTGCTTTAAGGGCCATAAACCAGATGACCTATAATGTTTTGGGATGGTGGCAGAATCCTGGTGGGAATCTCAAAGGTAGAGCCCTAGCAATGAATCAACCAGGCTAATATTTGGTGATATTGGCTTATCCTATATGTTGGCCGATAAGGGACAAAAAAAAGTAATTTAGTAACAGTGACACCATTACATAGTTTGTCCACCAGAGAACTGACGAGTTTATTTTTCCCGCTCAGTACATATCCCGCTCAGTACATATGTCCCGCTCAGTACATATCTTGGTCACAATTCTTACTAAACAAACTTAATGGTTCTTAAACCAGCATTGTTTGTTTATGCTATCTGTTTAAGTAACAGAATACATGTGGGCAGATACATATGAATTGGATTTCTAAGCTTACAAATATCTCAAAACTTTACCATGGCTAAATACCAAAAGGTGTGTGTGTGTGTGTGTGTGTGTGTGTGTGTGTGTGTGTGTGTGTGTGTGTGTGTGTGTGTGTGTGTGTGTGTGTGTGTGTGTGTGTGTGTGTGTGTGTGTGTGTGTGTGTGTGTGCGCGTGTGTGAACTGACTGTGAAAACTATGAAATGATCATGATTCAAAAGTGAAAAAGATCCCTGAGCTGAGAATGTGTAGTGTATCATCATGTACATTTACAGCCACTATTGTCTTAAGGTGTGTCCCAAATCGCGCACTTCCCTTAGTGCACTCAGAGAAGTGCACTTCGTGCACTATGTACTTACTTGCATAGTGCGTAAAATTTGACGGGGGAGTGTTGTCTCAAATCGCGCACTGCCTCATGTACTTACCGGAAGTGACGATCACAACATCTCAGTCCTCCTCCTTCTTCTTCTGCGAAATTGTGAATTGTACCCCGGGCAGAGCATTCCCACTACCTTTTGTCACTCGCGAAAAATACATTTCTGCTTTGTTTATCAAAATTAATGTGATTGTTTTTATTGTTGCTTGTATTTGACCTCTGTTTTATGCAACCATAAACATACCGGTTTTATGATATTCATACTTTTGCTTTTAATTCATTGTAAGAAACCAAAAATGGCCATTTTGAGTTATTTTAGCAAAATTGGAGCAATTAAAATGGTGTCCAACTGACATATAACGTTAACATAGAAAATAGTCATATTATATGTTTATATAAGGGTGTTTATTGCAATAGCTATTAATTACAGTGACAATACAAGAATGAAAGCAGAGGCAACCCAATAGACATTTCAATAGATCATATTGTTCTATTCATTCATTTCACGTATGCTTGCTACAGTCATGCAACGCTAAAGATATCACATACTATTAAATACATTCAATAACATGTTATTTTAAAAGACGGTGCCATTGCTGGGCCTGTACTTTGATGGGGAAAGTGATATGAGGGTGGACTTCAGACTCTCCAGGGGATCCTGTAACGGTACAGCCTCGGCACGGCGTGTGACCACAGCTGGGGACTCGTCATCGAGGCCCTTGTCTTCCTCTTTCGGCTAGCCAGCGGTACCTCTTATCGTGGTTTAGCCAGAGCCTTTGCTCTGCCCGGGCCACTGTGCACCGTGCTGTCCACAAGACCAGCAGGGAAATCCTCTCTCTCCTCCCCCAGGTCGTTCGCCTTCCAGCAGAGGAGGACTTCCCTCAAGTTGGCAGCGCTGACGGCTGCCACGTCCGTGTCCCTAACGATTATATAAGTCAGATCAGGACAGAAACAGCACTGTTAATACGTTATAACATAGCATACATTAACGTACTGTAACATTACTGCTAACGCTCGCAGCTTAGCTGATGTATATTGTATACACATACGAGATCACACACACACACATCTAATGCTAAAATGTCTACAGTGAGGACGATAGTTAAACACAGTAAACAGTATACCACAACACATGTAACGCTAGCTAGCTAGGTTATCACGTATTTGCCAGTGGTTAAACCAAAGAGTACCGGTAACTTCTAGCTATACTCGTTGGTTAAACTGTGCCGCTGTTAGCTAGCTAAGGTTAGCTAAAGCTAGCTTGATAGCACGTCAAATTACGGTACATATAAACGTTATAATTCGCGGTAAAAAAATCATCACCGATTGCAAAATTAACCACATATACATAAACAGGTGGCTTATATTTTATACAAGTACAGCAAAAGATGAATGTTCAACTTACATTTGTGTTGTTCGGTCGGTTTTGCTGTCGCGTAGAAGTCCGCCATTATCCAAAGTTTTTCAGTTTTTGTTAGCTCCGCCCCTTCCGCTACTTAGCCAAGATGGCGACCGTTGAGTGTGTTGAGTGTGCATCGATGCACACTCAACTTTCTGACCGTTTTGAGTGCACCATCCGGGTATTTGCAGTGCACTGCATTTACCACATTTCGACAAGTTACACTTTGAGTGCACTCAAATAGTTAGTATAAGTACAGAAGTGCGCGGTTTGGGACACACCTTTAGTCTTTATGTCCCACTCTTTATTCATCGTTGCAAGGATTTTTTCCACTTTTTAAAAAGCATAATCATACAAAAAAACAAATACTTTATTCATTCACTCACCTGCTGAGCGGTCTGTGAGACAGTAATCTGGTGAGTTCTCGACATACACTAACTCATTCTTGGTGCTTCCCTGGAAGTCCTTGTCAGCCACCATAAAGCCCGTCCCGTCCTGGTTCATGGTCACCTCGATGGCTGTGTTGTACTTCTTGCGAAGGTAGTCTCCAGTTCGCCTGAAGTCTGACATCGCCAGCCAGCAGGTCCTCAGAGAACAGGAGCCACTGACCCCATGACACTTGCACTCCAGCTTCATAAAGCGCTTTACTGCCTAGAGCAGAGGTCAAAGGTGACAGGGTGTTAAGCCTATATGATGTAGCCTAGGTGTGATCAGCCCTGCTTCAATCTGACTGGAGTGTACTTTAAGTTGTGTTGTTTTTTTTAAAGCAACCTGACTGTTGAGCCTAAAACTCAATCAACTGATGAAAGCAAATTCATAATATATGCTGTTGGGATATTTGATTCTTACTTTGTTGCCTGTTGCCAGGAGTGTTGTCTTTACCCAGAGGAATATTTCACTCTTCTTCTCTTAAAAGGGAAGTCGAGTCGTTGATTTATCACTTGAGATCATCGGCGGACTACATAGATAAAACGTTCTTTCATGGTATATTTTACTTTTATATTGCGATATTGATATTAACATATGTTGTGAAATAGTGAATTTTCTGGAAATTGTGATTGGAGCGCTCGTTTAATTGATTAGTCACTCAAAATCTAATCAGCAACTATTTCGATAATCGCTTAATCGTTTAAGCCATTATTCAAGCAAAAGTGCCAAACATTTGTTGGTTCTCCAGTTTCTTAAGTGTGAACATTATTGTGCACTGAATATCTTTTGAAGTTAGTCTCATAAAACAAGACATTTAAATAAATTTTTGAGAAATTACATGGTTTTCTGAGGTTTTATAGACCACACGATTAATCAGTCAAGTGATAAAATAATTGGGAGATTAATCGCTTATGCAAATGATCGATAGTTGCAGCCCTAATTGAGATATAGAACACACAACCTGTTGGGAATGTCTATTTTTGTCTAATCCAGTAAAACAAAGCTTAACAAATAAATGTTTATCACATTGATGCAACACTCAAGGACAACTTACTAGCGTTTATATTAGGGCTGTCAATCGATTAAAAAATGTAATGGAATTAATTACACACTCTGTGATTAATTAACCTAAATTAATCGCATACATCATTTTTGCTGTGAAAGTATTTTAAATATTTCAATTTAAATGAATCAATGAATAATCAGCATTAGTGACATTAAAGTTAAAAAAACTCTTTTTATTATTATTTTCACTGTTCGAATAATGACCATAATAATCAACAATATGACCTAATATGCTGAGGAAATAAATTCAAAAGTGCTTCAGGATTCCTGAATCAGGAAAAGGGTTATTTCACTAGTAAATTGCTATGGACAAAAGCGACAAAAACATCCACCAGATTTTACAATAACTTTGAATGCACCACGAGGCTGTAATTTACGGTAACGTTACTAATTAAACAAAGCACCATAGTAGATGAAACACCACAGACGGACTAACGTTAACTACATTACTTAGCTAAACACGTGTAAATATGCTTCAGTGGATTTTTAACCTTCGAAAGCCGACTGGTGGACTTGCAACTGCGGGTGGGGCGTCCTCTGGTAGCGATCCATAGTATCGTAGGCTAGCTAACGTTACTGTTATAGGTGATGCTACGCTGGTATTGCTAACGCGTGTGATGGATCCAATCAATAGTGTTAAAAAATGCTGAAATGCTTTAATTGCGGTTATACAAAATAACCGTGATTATGTAAAAAAAAATCGCGGTTAGACAATTATTTAATAATTGTTACAGGCCTAGTATAAATCAAACCTAAGTATTAAAGGGATGTCTAAAGGGGTACTTGATACAAACCGTATACAAAAATCTCACAGTATTCACACTGTCATATCGCAGATGAAGCGATCTCTTGCATACATCGTGGCGACATATGTATGCTTACTGGGATGCCTACTTGAAAGAACATTTTCTGTAAATTATTGATAGTATTTATTCAATATAACAAGGTAAATTGTGGTAAATGTTCTCTCATAGTCTCTTAGAGTAGGGCACAGGCTTATACAGGAAGTCTAGAAATAAGTCATAAATAAGTATCAACATTGAAATTAAAGCTGCTGCTCACCATCCGACCGCACCGGTTGTTGTGCAGGTTCATCAGTGCACGAGCGTCTTTCACCATCCTCTCTCGAGCATCTACGAAGGCCTTGGCAAATTTGATGCCATAGTTGATGTTGTCACTGCATCCACCCCAGTCAAAATTGCCCTTGTCGTCGCTAGCTTGCCCTCGCTTGTGGCCGTCGCAGTTGCAGATCTTTAGCTCCCCCTGACTGCAGGCCCTGGTAATGGCGTAGACCACTCCTGCTGACGAGATGGCGTACACGAACGCCGCCTCACGGCTGCCTGGGTGCACAGGGAAGAGAGGTGTTGCAATTACGTTCTTCAGAAAATGTCTTGTTTTCAATGGAAAATTGTTTGCAGATTTTCTTACTGCCACTTTTAATTAGTATTGTAAAGTCGGAAACCACGCCGCAACTGTTTTTTTTTTGTTGCGGCGTGTTTTTTTCAAGCTGTTCTTTTAGTGCCCGAGTTCACTCTGTTACTGCTCAGTAAAGCAGTCTTTCTTCAGTATATTCCAGACAGCAGGAGCACAGAAATCAGTCCATTTATGGCGGATGGTCCAGACAGAGGCAGCACCATGTGAGCTATAACATCACAGTCCAGCCGACTCTCCTTTCACCTTTTATTTTGCACAGATGGCAGCTTTCTCAGTCACTGGGCTGTGTTTTTCTTTCAGACCAGAGGAGATTTTGGGGGTTATTGGGTCTGGCTTTCCCACCCACCTCCTGTTCTCATTCCTGCTCACGCAATGAAGCAGAACACAGGCGATATGTCAGGGAGTAAAGCTTTGTCTGGCTGCCAGAAACATCTACCCAAATATTTACATCTCCTATTACTGTTTATACATCACCAGTGTGGATCTCCAGATCTGCTACTTGTTTTCAGAGAACATCCACTTTCCCAATCTTCCCTTATTCCAGAGGTTAAAAAAAAAAAAAGCACTTTCTTTTTCTGTTTGTATTCTAGAGCAAAGTTGATTTAATGACACCTATTAATTCTCTGCTTATCTGCTAACAGCATTGACATTTACGAGGATGATTAACTCGAGTGTCACTGAAGTAAACAACCACTGTCACGCACAAAGAACCACACAGATAGAAATCCCAGTCACGTATGTGCAGACTCACTTCGCAGCATCACCCTGCCAAACACAGTGTGGTCCCGGTCCAGCGTGCTGCAGTTCCAGCGGTGGTGTCTGAACTGGTGCTGGCACTCTTTGATCCACTCTTTGGCTCCCTCACCGATGGACTGCATCAGGTCCGGGTGCCGCTGGCACAGCTGCCGCTGCTTATTCACCAGGCCGGGAATGTTATCGCAGATCACCCGAGCACCCAGCGCTCCGATGTACCTGCAGACACAGTATTGGTCATGATAAGTTGAAAGGGCACCCTACCAATTTTACACATGATGCTTATTTATAATGCGGGCCTACATTGTCACCTGTGTAATGTGGTACGGTGTATTGTGGCAGTGTCGGCAGAATGTGATTTGGGAGCGTTCACGCATTATTGCTAGATGATTAACCTTGCTAATAACTGTTCATGCCAATAAATAGCTTAAATTAGCTATATGTACTTTTGCTGTTATGTATTTGTAGTGGTTCATTAACAAGTAAATCCAGGTACAAACAAACTGTGTATCTCATATTAAATAGCTGAATAAATTGTATTAGTATTAATATTTGATTTAAGTGTCAGCGATGGTGGTTTTACAGCCATTTTGCCACTGGTCTGTTGACTTTTTTGTCATTCTAATGATCAAGTGGGAGATATTGAATCCGTAAAAAAAGATCCTAATATCTTCAACTTCTTGGTTGGGACCAGTTCCTTGTCTCGACCAAGAAATAGTCAGGCCCATAACCCTCCTATCCCCAAACCCACTGTAAAGCGTCATTTTCACTTTTATACACTTTGTTTTTTGTAGTAAACAAACAAATGTAAATGGACTCCATTTATCTAGCACTTTTCTAATCTTAACTAGTCTAACTTTAACTTAAACTAAAGTCTTAACGAGTACTCAGACACTTTTACAGCACAGGCACCATTCACACACACATTCATACACTGTTGGCCGAGGCTGCCATACAAGATACACCGATGGCACAACATCAGGAGCAATTTGGGGTTCAGTGTCTTCCGATTGAGACGACTGCTCTACCACCTGAGCCACAGCCGCCCCATACAAGATGCAATGTGTTGGGAAGATCCAGAGATGATAGTAGGGCAGATTTTGTTACTTTTGGACAGAGCCAGGCTAGCTGATTCCAGTCTTTATGCTAAGTTTGTTAGCCGGCTGCTGTTTGGAGCTTCATATTTAGCATACGGATATAAGAGCCATATCGATCTTGTCATCAAACTCAATTCTCAGAAACTCAAACAAGAAAGCGAATAAACGTATTTCCCCAAAATGTCAAACTTCCGAGATTTCGAGACTTATCGAGATTACTGATTGGACTCTCGCCTATACTATACTGTGTCTATTTTTCGTCACATCCATACCCCTACTTGAGACTCGGATATTCAGGAACGTCGAAGAGATTATTAAATTCCTCACGTTCAGTGAAAAACACCTCTTTCCCTGTGACAGGCCTTTGCTTCCTGCTCTTTTCAGACATAATCCCTTTCTTTTGTAGCAACTCCTAAAAGGGCGGATCACATGCTGGTGGTATTGGACATGAGGACAGTCATCTACAGTGCAAGTGACCACTCAGGCCTTTCCCTCCCTGCCTCACAGATCAACCATATGCAGACGCAGGCCCCCCACCCTCTCCTCCCTCCCTCCCTCTCTAAGCCTGCACGCTCCACTCTCCATCCGGATATCATTATAGTCCCTAATCGCAGCCACATTTGTGTCGCCTGGCCTCCGAGACAGAAACGGACGTAGCAGGCAGTTTCCACTCCCGTTATGGCTGTCCCAGTCCTGTTCTAACTGCCACTATCTGCCTGAGCAGTAAAGCAGAGCAGAAGCACTACTTGTGTTTATTGTGTGTCGTACTGGCTGTGCCAAAAGACCCCTGACTGTCTCCAAGAGGACACACACATAGAAATAGAGAGAGAAGGGGGTCCTGTGCAGCAAGACACATGGAACTCATCTAAATTGTTGCAATAGTTAAAAATAGGCCCTAACAATGCAAAGCAGGATTAAATAAGTATTAATCATCTGGACACAAAGCTTCCAAGCCTCTCCTGTTCTGTGGCTCTCTCTCTCTTTCTCTCGTTCTCTGGAATTTGTCAGTAATTGAATCCCAGTTTTTTTTTTTTCAACTTGTATTTGCATAAGACAGCAATGGAATTACACAATGGAAAATAGGATAGCGTATACTTTTAGCTCTCTTGGGAAATTACCATTCATAACATTATTTACAAAGGGTGCATTTTTTTTAATCTAAATTCATCTGTAAAGCTGAAGCTAATTGGTATGGGGTGCAGAGCCATGATTCAAAGATAAAGGAAGAAAACGTGGAATTAGATGTGCTTCAATGTGGTTGGTTAAATATAAAGTACACATCAAATACAATTTCTGTAAGTGTGACTTGACACATGAGAACGGCTATTTCAGGTGGGTGGGATAAGGTGGTGGTGGTGGGGGGGGGCTTTTTTTTCCTCCTCTGAGCATTTAAAACCTCAAGAGAAATCATCAAGGGGCATTTATTCATGCACCAGCGCCTGCACCTGCCGCTTGCTCTGGGCAAGATGGATGGATAGGGGTGATTCCACCCCCCCCCCCCCCCCCCCCCCCCCCCCCCAACACCATTAATCTTTATGAACACATGACACACATTGCTGTGCTGAACGTTTCACTTTGCATTGATGTTTTAATTAGCATTATATTTTACATCAGCAACAAAAAATTCCCATGCAGAGGTGAACTGAGATGAAAGTGTTCCAATGTGCACCTTATATTGGACAAGCCGAGTTTAAGTTAATTAATTTTTTCAGGTTTGTTGGCAATAAATCAAGCGAATGCCTTTATCATGATTAAGTTTTAGATCATGTTTGTCAAATAAGCAGAAGAAAGTTGGGTATCCCTTTTTTGCCTTTTTCACGGGAGCATTTTCTTTTTCATTCATCTTTATACCTGACATAGGGACACTAAGAGCAAATGATTAACTAGAGTAACATTTAGATTTTGTTTTGTTTTAGTCATGCATCAGAACCTTTTTCTACGCTTGCATTTATAACTTCACTTTGGCTATTAGTTTTACGGATGTCGCCTGTATAGGCTATGCCATCATCTGTTATTAAAACTGATCTAAATGATCAGATCAGAAAATGCACTCTCACTCACCACCACGATGAATCCACTCTCGGTGTGAAAATGAGCAGGAGCAAAATAAAAATGAAGTATATTTTAGAGATGGGTTTGGAGTGATGTTGGATTTTTGACCCATGTCTGATCCCCATAGCCCTGCTGCTGTCTGATGAGCTGCGAGATTTCATCAGACAAAACATGTTTCTTCCCTTCATGTGTTGGCAAAAGCTGCACAATCAGGTGTGAAAGTCCTTGACGATTGTCTGCCGTCCATCATCGGAGAACTTAAGGAGCTTCACAAGGAGGAAAAGTGCTTTTAAACTCCACCGGTTAATATTTAATAATGCCATACAGATTTCCTGTCAGTACATCCATAATCTTCATTGGCATCGGAGATTGTAATTAATGCGTTGGCAGAATAAGTCCTCCGTCTCAGATGTCTCTAAAAGCCTTTTATTAGCGATGCATTCACCTTTTCTCCTCAGTTGTTGCGCGCAGAATTTAATGTCACTACAGCTGCGGGTCGTAAAGCACAGAATCCGATGCTGTAACACAGTAGCGAAAGCAAGAAAAGTCGCTTAAATCAGATACGAGTCGAGTGGAAAGAACCGTTTCCGAGGATGGGACAGACATTGTGCGCACCTTTCCTCCTGTAGCCGGGAATGAAGATGCGCACCGCCGCGCTCCGCTCCGGTGCGTCAGCTGTCTGTGACCCCCCCTCCCTCCCTCAGCCCCCCACCCCTTTGTCTGAAAATTACAAATAGCGGTATGTAGACCAACAGACAGCAGGAAAGGAGATGTATATATTTAGTTTGGAAAGTAGTCCCTGCCTGTGATATCTACTGATCCACATACGTGTGGCCACTTCAGAACAACCAGCCTCACCCAGTGATATTCCTATAATGTGTGCCAGCACTCAATTATCATGTCATTTAGAATTGCACAGTAGGCTATTTACCTCGGGACTTCTTCACTGTGTTATGCCTTGGCATTTTGTACAGTTCAGTTTATTAGTAGTTCTCTAAAATGACTCTTGACCAATAAGGACTGGGTTATGACCACACCCTTAGTGTTTGGAAGTTGTGCAACTGAACCAAAAAGCTTTTGTCCGTTATTGGTATCATCAGCGTAGAGCAGACGTTTATTTGCTTGGAGACGTTCAGCTATGAGTGGTCAAGCTTTCATGCTTTGACACTTCATTAAACAGGAACTCAGTGTCTCCATAGAGATAGGTAATCCTTCCCAGGGGGCATTTTGGACAGTGTTTATAATATGCCTGCTGGCCCAGTATAATTGGTCTCAATGCAATGCTCTTGCAGAATTAAACAGATGAAAACATTTTTGCTGTTGCATGGAACCCTCTTAGCTAGTGATGTTTCAAGAAACCCATTTAAAAGGCACTCTCACAAATGTAAAACATATCCAGATTTCAGTCCAAAAAGTTCAAGTTGCCCAAAGGTTTCATCAGTTAAAATAAATCTGCCTCAAAGGGTTTTTGTTAATCTGTGCAACAAATGACACTGGAACCCCCCCCCCCCCAAAAAAAAAAAAGAAAAAAGAAAAAAATGAATAAAAAATAAACCAACACTTTAACAGCAAAAAACTAAACAAGAGAGGAGAGATTTTGCTTCCAGGACGGACAGGCATGCAATAGATGTCGTAGGCACAGAAAAGACGTACTAGAACTAATAATGGCCAAATTACACTATGAAGAAACAGAATGACAATATTGGGTTAATAGACTGCTTTGAAAAATGTGTTTCTTGGAAGACATCAAGCCCGGTGCAACTTAGACTGGTAGGACTTGAACCACAATAAACCCCTTTCTACCTCGAAGACCAGGAAAGAGGACTACATGTACAGTACAAACAAGATGCAAAACTCAAGGATAGCATTCATACAGAGGGAGAAGAGACAAGAGGCGAGTGTCCTGGAGAAGGGCAATCCAGATCCAAGGTGTCTGGACTGAGGCCCCTACAGCCCAGAAGCTGGAAAAGTCTACAACAAAGCTGAGAATCACATTGGACTGGAAGATATAGTATAAGCAAATGTTTCTGCACAAAGCAAATATTTGACACAAAATACATCATTTAAATTTCCTCCAGTTGTCATCGAGGGTGAGAAAGGGCGGAGAAAATACTTTGGCCTTGTAATTAATTTGTGTCCCAAAGCAGACTTCGGTCAATTGTCACCATGGTTTATTCTTTATTTGGATCGACATTAGCTTCCAAAGTGTTCGCTAGTCTTCCTGGGTCCACACATAAAGCGACAGTAATTAAAAAAAATAATAATAAAATCACACTATATCAATAAACAAAACAAGAGGTTTGAAGAGACAACTCCACGTAGAAGTAGCCTCTTACTTTTGCATAGTGGTTGACTTTTGACATGGCTTATATCTGGCCTGGTTTCTACAAGTTTGGTACGGGGCCCGATATAGTCCTTTTCCGAAATGATTAATGCGTTCTAAAAAGTTGCCTTCATGTCGTACAGGAAGACTCATGGTGGGAGAGTAAATATCTTCCTCCCTGCTCCAAGCACTTGAACCTCTCCTGTAATGCCTGTTTGTAGTTCAGCTCATATCAACAGTCCCGATCCAGAGACAGGTTTGTCTCATCGAGCCAATGTGGAAACATATGACCCGCCTCAAGGACACTTCTGGCTTGTGTCTCTGCAACTTCAGTTAGTCACTTTGTGCTGTGTGTGTCCAGCAGGTAGAGAAAGACAAGACAAGACGCTATGTGCATGCAGTATGTGAGAGTGTGAGGTCATTTTAATCAGTGCAAATCCAGGGGTGTTAGTTAGAGACCTACGTAAAGGTCAGTAACAATGTGTCTGCCTAAAAATACCACCGCACAGAATGCAATAGTGTGTTTGTGAATGCAAACTGTCATCTGTGGGATTTTCCGAATTTCACATTTTCTTATAATGAAAAAGTTTCCCCATTCCCCCCCCCCCCCCCCCCCCCCTCCCATAACAACAAATAAATGCACACAAATATGTGTACTTTACAATACAGATTCAAGTTTTGTGGGCTTCAAAGCTGTGTCCTTTCTGACATTCTCCCGTCTTATTCTATATCACACACATAGACAAACATGGACCAGCTGTTTGTCCTTCAGTTATGTCATATCTGGATTTGGATTCTCATTACATGTGACCCTGTCTTTCTTTACCCCAGGACAAGCTATGGATTTTACAGTGACAACTCTATAACAAATTGCTTTACAGGGAGCAGGTGATGGTGGCGATAACACTTGTCATCCGGCCCTCCCTGTCCTTCTGTCTCGCTTCGAGCCAGCTCCAGCTGTGGTCTTTAAGAGGCTCAGTGTAGGGGCCGGGGGCTCCTATTCTAGGCCCGTCTCATGGCCTGGGCTAATTTTGGACGGAGAAGAGCGGACGAAAGGGAGAAAAGAAAAAGAAAGCAAGAGGATAAGAAAGAGATTGGACCACTACATTCCACAGCACATGCAGATGAGCGCTCAGACGACAGTGATTATGACATCGTTGTGGGACCAGTGCAGTGACAGCAGTCATCACAGGTACGGACAAGAAAACGGAGGACTTGGCGTGCTGCAGTTTGCTTTTGTGCAACAGGTCTGAAACGAGAAGATCGTAAATTTGTGGTTCTCATGACAAGTTGCGTGCTCCCTCTCCTTGACCTCAGTTTTGTCATCTCATTCACACTACATTTCACTGCAGCCATGACACCATGTCTCTTATTGTATGTCTGCTTATGTGCACCACAGTCATAAAGTACAGCACTTACCAGATCCGCCCAGGAGGGACATGTGCAGCAATCCTTTTTAAGTTCCAAGTTCATTTATTTATATCTTTATAATATATTGTGCTTTATCACAAGCACGTCTCACGCGACTGAACAGAGAAAAGATCCAAGAAATCTACATCAGAACAAATTACAACGACAGAAAATATCATAAAAGTCCTCTCCAGGAAAAAAACAAGGTTCGCCAACTTTCTGAGGTTGGACACTTAAAAAGAAATCTGCTGCTCTGAATTTTATTCTTAGGGAAAAAAGTTAATTAGTAGCATTTTTGTCATGTGGAATCCTAGGGGATGAGCGCCAAGATCCATTTTGGGGCCATGACATTTAAATAAAAGTTTTTGAAAAGGATTCATTTTCTGTCCACGTCACGCACCCCTAAGCCTGTATCCGAGTTTTGAATATTAAGTCAGTGTTTAAATATGAATGCGTACAAATACATTTCAGGTCAGCGACGCAGATATGTAAGACATCCAAGTTTTGAATGAGAGGCATAAGTACTACTCAAACAAAGCCAAAAAAGAGGCTTATAAACCAGAACATGTATACGGTACATACAAGCTCTCATAGACTATGAGGTTTTCTCACAGTAATTACATGTGGTTTTAAAATACAGACTATTATATCTTCTGCTCAGTGTTGTGGTTTGTCTCCCAGCAGAGGACAACAGTAGAGTAGAGTACAGTAGAGTGAGCAGCCATGCTGGCAGGGACAGCAGCGAGGACGTGGCCCCTCACAGCTCATCAACCTGAGCCTGTGTTTATGGAGGCTGAGAAAGATGGGGCTTTGCTGGAGGACCAGGCGTGCCTGTGCTGGATTTGGGATGCGGCCCTGCTGTCCTACACTGGAATGTTAATTAGGTGAGCTGAGCAGAGAAGAGGTGACCCGTCCCGTTAACCAGTCAACCCTTCCCCAACAACCTAGAAGGGGATTTAGTGTGATGGAAAGCCCAGTCAGCGTGTGCACTGCATATACAGGATCTGCCGTGTGTGTGTGTGTGTGTGTGTGTGTGTGTGTGTGTGTGTGTGTGTGTGTGTGTGTGTGTGTGTGTGTGTGTGTGTGTGTGTGTGTGTGTGTGTGTGTGTGTGTGTGTGTGTGTGTGTGTGTGTGTGTGTGTGTGTGAGAGACAGAGTCACTGTGACATTATAGAACACAGAAGATATTTGTCAAGTAAATGTGGCTTTCTGTATTTTCTGTGTGCTTACACAATTGCAAACTCACTACCACTCAGTTTCTTTAATAAATTGCATCACTTAAACAGCATACCACCACTAGAGGACTGTTTATAGTTGAAGCAACACAGGGCGCAAAATAACATTCAGTCCACTTAACGATTTCTTAACTTATCGAATGGCAAACAAACGGGAGTAAAAGTTGAGATTCTTCTTTTCAGCATCCATATCTAGTCAAAGACCACATACACACAAATACAGAAATATGAAACATACATACAAAAAATACACCATGCATGTGAGTGTCGCTGAATCTTTTCTTCCAGAGTAGAATAAAGCAAACAATACAGTACTAAGTAAGCTTTTGTTCATATATACAGTCTGTAATTTTCATAGCATCTCCAATGAAATAGTTTTTCTTCCAATTGTAAATACTGTTGTTACTATTTTTTTTAAAGACAATACATTGTTTTATGTACAATTA
Source organism: Gymnocephalus cernua (assembly GCA_023631565.1). NCBI lineage: Eukaryota > Metazoa > Chordata > Actinopteri > Perciformes > Percidae > Gymnocephalus > Gymnocephalus cernua. The sequence goes on from CM042428.1 coordinate 19,379,940, forward strand.
CTTATTGCTGCATTTTCACTGCTATCTTTTATTGTGCTAACAGATAAGTGATACAATCTTCTAAATATTATGAATTACAAAAAACAGATCCAGTTTATTGTATATTTGAGAGAAAACGGTCAAATATCAGAGGAATAATTCATGGATCTGCAGTGCCCAGCCTGCTGTAAGCTACTTATCAAATACTGACCTCTAGAGGGCATTCTTTGGCTGTACAGCACTAAACACTAGATCTGTACTACACAATACTACTTTAGTTGAATTTTGTGTAAATTCTCATCTGAAGCTAATCTATTGGAAGAACAATCCTATTCAAATGCATGCATTCATTTGTAAGAGATTCATATCCTTTCTTGGCCAAAAAATAAAATTAAAATAAAGTAACATTCTCATTATCTGTTGAATGATTTTATTTGTTAGGCAGGGCAACATTTTATAGTACAACCCCAAATCAGAAAAAGTTGGGACAGTATGAAAAACAAATAAAAAAAGAAACTAGTGATTTCTAAATGTACTTTGACTTGTATTTCATTGCAGACAATGTGAACACAAAATATTTCATGTTTTGTCTGGTCAACTTAATTTAATTTGTAAATATACATCCTTTCCTGTCATTCAGACCTGCAACACATTCCAAAAAAGGTTGGGACAGGAGCAATTTAGGGCTAGTAATCAGGTAAATTGGTTAAATAATGATGTGATTTGAAACAGGTGACGTCAACAGGTGATTGCAATTATGATTTGGTACAAAAGCAGCATCCAAGAAAGGTCTAGTCCTTTAGGAGCAAAGATGGGCCGAGGATCGCCAGATCGCCAGTTTGCCAACAAATACATGAGAAAATTATTGAAATGTTTAAAAACAATGTTCCTCAAAGAAAGATAGGAAGACATTTGCTTATTTCACCTTCAACAGTGCATAACATAATTAAAAGATTCAAGGAATGAGGAGGAATTTCAGTGCGTAAAGGACAAGGGCGCAAGCCTAAGCTGAACAACCGTAATCTCCGATCCCTCAGGCGGCACTGCATCAAGAATCGTCATTCATCTATAAGCGATATCACCACATGGGCTCAGGAGTACTTTGGCAAACCTTTGTCAAGTACCACAATACATAGTTACAGCCACACGTGCCAGTTAAAACTGTACTGTGCCAAAAGGAAGCCCTATGTTAATAGTGTCCAGAAGCGCCGTCGACTTCTCTGGGCTCGGAGGCATCTGGGATGGACCATCACACAGTGGAAATGTGTACTGTGGTCAGATGAATCAGTATTTCAGGTATTTTTTGGGAGAAATGGACGCCGTGTGCTCCGGACCAAAGAAGAAAAGGATCATCCAGACTGTTACCAGCAACAAGTCCAAAAGCCAGGGTCTGTCATGGTATGGGGTTGTGTCAGTGCCCTTGGCAAAGGTGACTTACACTTCTGTGATGGCACCATTAATGCTGAAAAGTACATAGAGATTTTGGAGCACAATATGCTGCCTTCAAGAAGACATCTTTTCCAGGGACGTCCATGCATATTTCAACAAGATAATGCAAAACCACATTCTGCACACATTACAAAGTCCTGGCTGCGGAGGAAGAGGACACGGGTACTTGACTGGCCTGCCTGCAGTCCCGACCTGTCTCCAATAGAGAATGTGTGGCGCATTTTGAAGTGCAAAATGCGACAACGAAGACCCCGTACTGTTGCCCACCTTAAGACTTGTTTGCAGCAAGAATGGGACAAAATTACACCTGAAACACTTCATCACTTGGTGTCTTCAGTCCCTAAACGTCTTTTAAATGTTGTGAAAAGGAATGGCAACATTGGTAAATGGTAAATTACTGTTCCAACATTTTTTGAAATGTGTTGCAAGAACCAAAATAGGATTTTTTTTTTTTTTTTTTATACAATAAAAATCATGAGGAACACATTAAATTATGTGCTGTTGTATTGTCTGCAATGAAATACAAGTCAAAGTACATTTAGAAGTCACTACTTTGTTTTTTTATTTGTGTTTTCCATACTGTCCCAACTTTTTCTGATTTGGGGTTGTACTTATGGTAATCAAAAACATGAACTAATGCTTGGAATCTTAGTTGAAGTGGTAAGTAATTTACTTGTATTCCACTAAATTGGGGGCTGGAACGATTAGTCAATTTTATCAGTCGATCCACAGAAAATTAATGAATTAATTCAACTCTGATAATTGATTAATCGTTATAGTAAACAATATAGCAAAAATGCCAAACCAATCCCCTGGTTCCAGATTCTTAAATGTTTGATGCTTTTATTATGACAACGTAACTTTTATTTAAAAAAAACAATGTAATATTTGCTCAAACTGTCACCATATCCTGACAGTACTACATGAATCACGTGCCTCCTCCTGACTGATGCTTCTAATGACATAAGGAAAACAACCAATCAGGGCCGAGGAGTCTCTAACGCTGTGTCAATCGCTGCTCGTGACCTCCTATCAAACTGTTAAACTAGGCAGTGCTGATCAAATATGAAGATCTGTTTCTGTGTCTATTTCTCATCTTAAATTCAGAAACATATCTTAGTGTACTGTTTAGCTGTAAAATGAGCAAGTTTTCTCTGGCCGGTCGCTCTTGTTGGTTGTTTATCTTCGGGCACTAGGGGGAGGCAGAGGAACATGATTTTTTTTCCCAGATAATCTGTCTCATGGGAGACTGTCAGGATGTTTCAGCAAATATGACAACAATTATTAAAAAAAGGTTACCTATCGAACCTTTAATATCTTTGGACTTGGACATTTGACCTAATAAAAGAAGCTAAATGAATACATCCCCTCAGGCTGTGAGACATTATAACAGGCATTTTTGACAATTTTCTGACATTTTATAGACCAAACGATAAATCAGTTAGCCCTACACTAAATCGTTCCAAGTTGCAGGCTGTAAGCAGCTTTAAGAGTATATAGGAGTGTAAAAAAAGTTACGAATACATGACAATCTTTGGGATTCATTTATTATATCTGTCACTTCCCAGCATTTAAAGTACTGTAAAGGATCTGGTAAAAAGTAGAGATAACCAACACAACAGTTGTGTTATGAAATTAATCAAAGCCATGGTTGACTAAAAAATACTTGAGTGTTTTATAATGATTTCTTATAAATGACAAAGACATGACATTCATCAGAATCACTAATCCTCAGAAGAGTACAATGGCACCTGCATATATTCTGAGCTTTAAGATCATATCATAACAATGCAACATTTAAGTAATACATGGACAAAGATCAGTACAACACTGATTAGATTATCTGTTGTGTAAAACTATTATACATTAATAACTAAGGAACATTTATAAAATGAACTATACATTTTTATAAAAATGACAGCTACGTACATACACACAACATGAAATGAGACATACATTGGTCCAAGACTACTTGTTACTTACATTTGGTCTGAAGATTACAGTATTTGTTGTAATAACAAGCAACATACTACGGAAACATGATACCTCTTCAGGTGAAAAACTGATTTGTATTCTTTGGAAATATGATACCATAAAAAAAATACTTAATATACCATAACAGTAGGGTGTGCCCAACATACAGTATCGGCACATTTGAAATAGGCTGGGCGATATGATGAGATTATCTTAACGCATATTGGTTGGCCACGATAACTATATCTGTTATCCTCATTCCAAACATCACTGTTGAATAAAATAACCAGTTGATTGATTTGATTTATTGATCGCCGCATGCCCTTTTGTAAAAAAGCGCTTACTGCCTATACATTGTCCACTTATGGGTATTGCAACATACTGTACTGTATGCGTCTCCAGTCAGTAGATATTTATATCTATGCGCGTTATTTTTTTGGGACGATAATTTCTTATATCGTTGTTAAAGCTATATCGTCAGTAGGGGAATTTCAATATCGCACAACCCTAATTTGAAACTAAAACTATCAGTTGTCTTCACTAGTACCAGCTCTTTAGCCACTATATAAAATAGTGCCTCAGCGCATACCAAAAAAATGTAATAAATACAATTATAACAGTGTTTGAAGGGACCTCTGTTCATATAAGCACAGAATATAAATCCTGTCATGTACAAAACAATATCTCAACAACCATGATTATGAGATGTGGATTCAACCATTGTGTCACAAGCAGAGCAGCAGCTAACTCATTCATTGACCAATCAAATGATCAGTTAATTAGAAGAAACCACCATGTCCAGTTCTTTGACTCCCTCCTGGCTGGAGGTGAGGCCACAGCTGGCTGAGAGGGGGCTGTCAGAGAAGTGGCTGGCAGACCTGGGCACTGCTGCCGGGGAGGGAGGGGCCTGGGCCAGACCGGGCTTCTTAGGGGGGATGGGTGGAGGGTTGCCCCTGTCTGCCCTGGTGATAGTGGGTGATCGGATCCCCTGCGGAAGTGCTCCTGCGGCCCTTCCGATGACCGGAGACAAAGGCGCTGCCAGGCTGCGGTAGTCTGTGCCGAAGGGTGAATTGTTCGGTGTCGCGAGCTTCGGTGTGGCGCTCTGCTGTACGGTGGTGAAGCGAGACAGGACTTGAGTGACTGTGCTGCGGGCCATCTGCTTGACTGGGCTGGCTTCTAGGGACGAGCTGCTGGTCACAGGGGAGACATCCTTTGGTGAGAGGGGGAGAGCAGGCTGTGTGGCCTGGGACGGAGGCTCTGGGTCAGTGGTACCCTGGAACCGATGACGAGCAGCGTGGAAGCGCTGGTTGATCCCGGCCTGGTAGGGAGACTGGTAGCTACCAGGGCTCGGGCTGCCTGGTGGGCGTTTGGCAAGGACAGGCGAAGCGCATGGGGAGGAAGGAGGGAGAGTGGAGGGGCTGGCACTGCAGGGGGAGAATGATGTCTGGCTCTGATGAAGTGGAGAATTCTCATTCCCATTCTGTACAATGATGTTATCTGGGAGGGCGTTGTTTGGACCGTGGTGTCCATTGGTCTCCATAGGACTGTGGTGACCGTTGACTTTTGGCTGCACAGGTTGTGGGTTTCGGTCTTCCTCAATGTCCTCCACCGTAATAGTGTCTACTGCTGTCTTTGCTGGAGGAACTTCCGTGGCCCACTCCTTTCCTACTGCCTCTACTGGAGCTGTAACTGCCTCCCTAACATCTCGCATCATATTCACCTCCTCCAGCGACCTCTTCAGCTCCTCTACCTAATCAGAAAATGGAGAAAGATTAATTCCAAGCAAGCTTGTTGTCTTCTCCCACTGAGATTAGATGAAAATACCCTGAGGTAGTTACAGTATGCAAAATGTGCAATGTACTGCCACCTGCCTGATTAAAGTGTTTACGTGTTCACACCTGCTGTTGTAGCTGACGGCAGTGAGCTTCCTCCTTCTTCAGACGTGAGCGGAGCTGCTCTCGCTCCGTGTCAAACTCGGCCAGCTGCTCCTCCACCCTCGCCTCCATTCTCAGAGCTCGCCTCCTCTCATCCTCCAGCTCGTTTCTCAGTGCCTGACAAGCCTCCTTCTCCTGCGTGAGGGAAAGGTCTGTGTTCACCAAGTGTGCAAAAATATAACCAGGCCCAGCATTCATCACAACGTAAGAAAATAAATTGCCCAGCTTGGATTAAAAATGTTAATACCTTGTCAAATTTACGGCTCAGCTCCGTCAGCCGGTGACCTTCCTCCAGAGCCCTGGCACTTGCCCACTTGCACTCTTTGGCCAAAGCGCAGGAGAGCTGTTTGTGCTGAGCCCGTTCTTCTTCTAGCTGGTCAGCAATGCGCCGCTGTTCTTTTTCCAACCGCCGGACCTGGCTCCGCTCAAACTCCAGCTACAAAGACAGAGACGAGACACACAGACGTAGTAAACGCTGTTTTGCTTGAGACGGCGTGGATGATTACAGTGTACTTCAAAGCTTTTGACCCCAGTTCTTTTAAAGCTCCACCAATCACTCATTGACTCCTATTTTATGAATACAGTACATTTTGGACAAATATTTACAGTGCAGTCCACGTCACTATTAATTAGTGGGCACCTGTTGTTGTAAGCGCTCCCTCTCTTTCTCCAGGATGTAAGTGACGTCATCTCCCTCGGCGGTGTCCTCAGCGTGCCTCCTCTGTTCCTCCTCCAGATCTGCAATGACCTGAAGCAAACACAGCGGGGAGACAGAGTCAGGAGAGAAGGGATCTCGCATGAGTTTGGTCCGCTTGATATTACGGCCAATAACAGTTATTTTGAAGCAATATGATTACTACATTGTAAGCTAAATTGCTGATGGCAGTTAAGCTAAACAGCTACATAGTTAAGCTCATCTAAATGAGTACCATGTTGGGCCCGCCTGCAGAGAAAAGTATAGTCTTCACTCTGTGGTTTTGCAAAGCCTAACGGCAGACATGGGGGACTCGAGTCACATGACTTGACTCGAGTTAGACTCGAGTCGCAAATTTTAGGACTTGAGACTTGCTTGATAAACATTCATAAAAGACTCGACTTGACTTTGACTTGACATTCATGACTTGAGACTTGACTTAGACTTGAGTCAAATGACTTGAAATGACTTGATTTTCTGTTTAATAAATATATATATTTTCCCCCTCTGATATTGAGGAGGAGTTAACGTTATGATTTTAGTGCTGTTGCATGCGCGGGAGCCCGTTGTTATGGTGACGCGCCACACGGCGGCAGACCTGCAGTAAAGGAGACTGGCTACGGCTGTTACTTAACGTCATGGATTCCTCTGCACCGAAAATAATAAAGTTTGGCTATAAGGATTACACATCTGACCAGGGCAAAGAAGAAACGAACGGCAGTTTGCAAGGTCTGTAGCACAAAAAAATCCAACGTCAACCACCACCGCGGCGAATTTCATCAGACACTTCAAATCGGGAGAGATTCAGGTTCCAGTCCCCATATTCAGCTGAACCACTATTTGGACAGAACTCCCTTCAGTTTTGGGCCATGAATAAGCCCCCCCCCCCCCTCTTTGTTCAAGGTGGCGGTAAGAACGAATACAGCTAGGCACACTGTATACATACACACAACAAACTGCTCTCTCTCTCTCTCTCTCTCTCTCACACACACACACATGCAGACACACACACACACACGCAGTTGTGCAGATGAAGTATGTGAATGAAGCTAGGCACACATACACACACACACACACACACACACACTGCACTCACACACACCACATGCACACATTCACTCACCAATATTAATAACTTTTCATTCACTCTCTCTCTCTCAAACACACACAAATTCACTCACAAATACACTGACAAATATTAACATATAGCCTACTATTCAATCTCTCCAAATTATGCAAAGGTGGTGGGATTCAGCTACTCTTAAAGAATGTTTTTTTCAAGAGAAGGAAAGGTTAAATGTGTTTCTGTCCCATAAAAGTGAGGCATGTTTGAAGAATATTATTTGACTTAGAAACCATTATACTTGAATTGTTTGAATGAATTTCATGATTTGATGTCATGTTTGAGGCATATTGATATTTTTGTTGGCCTAATATCAGTTTTAGGCTGTGCTTTTTTAAATCTTTACATTTAAACTGTTCAGATATATGTGGCTTGGATGCAATGTCTTTTGAATATTGAGTAGGAAAAAATGCAAATAAAACTCCAGTAGTTATAACCACTGTCTTTAGCTTGTTTAAAAATGGAAACTTTTGTATGACTTGACTTGACTTGCTTGACCAAAGCTATGACTTGACTTGACTTGCTTGATTGTCACACAAAATGACTTGGACTTGCTTGAGACTTGAAGGTTAAGACTTGAGACTTGCTTGTGACTTGCCCATGTGTGACTTACTCCCATCTCTGCCTAACGGTGACGGAGTGCTCTGTGTTTGTACAGTTCCAAAAGATGCAATGGGAATCATTGTTTGCAACAGTAATTTAAATGTATACCAAAAACAATAGAAGGCCGTCAGTAAGCACAGCAAAGTTTTAAAATCTGCCTCTAGGTGCTGATGAGTTTTTACGTAAAACTAATTTGATATTAACATGAAATGAACAGGAATGTTGTGATCACACTGATTAGGCATATTGTCCTTGCATATATGTTTAACTCACTGTCTAGAAAAATGAGTCTGTTCACTAGAGGTGGGAATCTTCACTGATCTCCCGATTCGATTACGATTATCATGTCTTCGATTTGACATCTCGATGCATCACGATGCATCATGATGCGTCAAATACATTTTTCTATTAAAGCCATATAGGACATTAAATTCATAGCTTTTCAAGCTTCAAAAACAAAACATTCTGCAGTGCTCTAATACTAAATAAATTGGATACATAAAACTACAGCACTGAGCACATGGCACTTCCTGAATGTGCAAAACATAGCAGAATATGTAAACAGAAATGTTGTTAGGCCTACATTAAATTGTAAACAGAAATGATCGATTGTGGCCCAGTCGATTATCGATTGCAGCATCGTCCATGTCCACGATTCGATGCATCGATTATTTGATTAATTTCAACACCTCTACTGTTCACGCTCTAACCTCAAGCTCACATGAAACAAAAGAACAACTGGGAACATGACATCAGAGTGCAGGTCTTTTGTTTTCTGTTGTTTGCGTCTGTTACCCTGCACCTATGAAGTACTTTTGGATGTATGAGTTCCTCTTGCTGAAAACAATGCTGTTTTTAATGTCATTCTGCTGTTCCTGAAAAAAACAAAAACATTTTGGAAACAAAAAGGTTTTAATGAAAAGGGATGATTTAATTAGTTAGTTTTGTGTAACAAGCTTTTGTTGCCAGCCGTTTTCATACCTTGTATACTTTCAGAAAATAAATCCTTATTGCACTTTGCTGGTTGCATTCTCCTTTCATGTTTTTCAATATTTCCCACCACTGAGGCCAGCTTTTTAATTTTTATGTTGCCCAATTGATTTTTTATTTTTTTTTATCTGCATAAGTCCACCAGCTCATTTCTGCCTCCCCTGATTTAAGAACCACACATCCACACCCACCCTTCTGTGCCTGCTTTCTGCTGCAGCCAGCTGGGCCAACATCTTCTCCTGCATCCTCCTGCAGTGGCTCACCACCAGTTTGAGAACCACCAGAGGGTTGGAGGTGGGGGAGGAACAGCCCGGGTCCTTGTTCTGGTCCCCGACAACCTCACTGTCCCTCTGCAAGGCCAGGAAGGGGTCGCTGAGGTTGTACCTGCCATAGCGCTCCTGGATAAACAGCTCTTTACGCTGCGCCTGAAGAGAGGACAAGAGTGAGATGGAGCACTGAGAGGAAGAGTGATTGGTTATCTAATTACAGTAGAGTTGCTGTCTAAAGGTTATGAGGTAGCAATTGTTACTCAGTGGAATTTCTTAGCTTATGTGCGCTCTTGCATGGATATCCTTGTTTGCAGAAGGATTGTAACTTGGTCCTTGTATATGAATCTTCTCTTGGCTCACTTTTCTGGCTCCTCAGACTTGTCTGAGTCTCAGCTGGTACCAGCTGCTGACTCCTGTATATACCGGTACCTTTTTTCGAAGAGACATTTTTGGCCATGTTAGCGGTGACTTTCGGGATGACAATGTCGGTCGCTCAGTTGGTCCAAATCTTTGGTCCAAACTGAAATAAAGACCTCAACAATTATTAGATGTTATGCCAAAAACAATTGGTACAGACACTTCTGTTCCCCAGAGGATTCATCCTAATAACTTTAGTGATGCCCTGACTTTTCACCACTAGCAGGTCAAAGTTTTCACTCATCCAGTGAAATGATCTCAAATATTCGATGGATTTCCATGACTTTCGGAACACACATGCATGACCCATTCTGGATGAATTATAATACCTTTGGTTACCTTTTAACTTTTCAGCTAGCGCCATTGTCAACAATACTTTGGTTTATGAACAAATACCTGCAAAACTAATGACAGTCCTGTCAGCCTCAATTGTACTTCGTGTTTAGTGCCAATCAAGGTACTATACAATGGATTGGTTTATTTTAGCAGTCATTATAAGTCAACAAAACTGACATCCACACCACTGAACTCTGAAGTTATTATGATATAATTGGATAGTTTTAATCCCTGACAATTATGATTAACGTTAACACATGCTGCTGTCATTTCTCTCACATTTGAACAGGAAATCGAATACTGCGTTCCACACACCGTGATCAGCATCTCTTAATACTAGAGTGGTGAACGATCTGTAGATAAAGGATGTGGAAGAGAGGGAGAGGAAATGCATAAAAATGCAAGAGAAAGAGTGCTAGCAGGAGGAAGAAGCAACAGATGGTGTGTGTCTGTCTATCTTTAGCATGACAGCTGCTCTGGACTGGACATTGGCCAAGGCAGACCTGTTCTCTGTTTAACTCATAACAAAGAAGGGATAATAGCAGCGAGACATTTCAGGTTGAGCAGATGCCTCTGGGCCTGCCGTGAAAAGGGGCTGAAGTGAGAGAGAGGGAGACAGAGGATGAGGGCTGACAGCGGAACTGGCAATGTGTCTTTGTGAGGTTCCAACAAAAGAGGATCAAAAGATTAGAGAGAACAGTATCTTCTCTGGCAGGGTGAGGACAGAGCTCCTGATGACTGATACCAAGATTACTTGAGAGGTTTAAAGTGAAGTCAAGAGTGTGGATGGGCCTGCAGAGCAATATTCAGTTGAGTCACTTGTCACATGTTCTTACAGAGCATTTAACTGGTACTAGGCAGGTACTGTATGATCCTTCTCAAACAGCCCTTTATTGGCATAGAACTATGACTTTTTTTAACTACAGATGCATCGATCCAACTTTTTCTTATGTAGTTCACTCATCCAACCAATACCTCAGTTCACAGTATAAGTCAATGCTAAGTACTGATTCGATAAAATAAAATCTGTATACCTTAATGTGTGGACCTTATTGAAAACATGTTTATGTAAAATAACATGAGGGGTTGCTGTGGCATTAAAGTTTTACTGAGTCGGCAACCCACAGTGACTGAATCCATGTAACTTATACAGGAAACACTGAATCATTGTACAGCCATTGACAACTGAAACTGGATATGTGGATCAGTCACCATTGCTGATACCTGGTCTGCTTGCTTAATACGGTGTGCATCCCTAATATTATCAAGAGAAATAATTTACAAATAATTTCCCAGGACTGCATATAATTGATTCGAAAGCCAAACATGTGCTGCGGTAATCGAGACATTCTGACATGACTGACATTTAACGTTCTAAGACAGATTAATGTTAAGCAACTGGAGTTACTTAAGCCATGAACAATGCAGGGAGTGACGATTGCTGGCTGCAGACAGAGAAGTTCAAGCAATATTCACCAACAGATCACAGGCTTTATGATTGTCATCTTCAAAAATATTGGCTCATCTGGCACAAAGAGGGGAGGGCAAGGCTGCCGTTATTTGATCCAGTCCGCTGAGGACTGTGAAGGCGGATCAAACAGCATGATGTTTGTGATGGGTGAAGCAGGAAGACACGGGATGCCCAGGAGAATTTAAATATGAGCACTATCTACAGCCCAGCGACCGCACAGCACATCTACAAGTGTTGTGTGTGGTGTAAAATATGTTATGAGTGTGGCATATAGCCTTTGTCCTCACTATGTTTATACAATACAGGTTTCGCATCTCATTGCCTTTAAGAAAATACCATGACCTTTGTCTGCCAAAGATCTTTTTTGAATGCATACTTGTGATTTATGAAAACGCTTAAGCTTAAAAATGGAATACACTGAGCAAGATTTTGGATTTTATACTGTCGATATCTAGTTTTGAAGAGTAATCGTCAAAGAGAAATCTGTCTGCAGACTAAGCAGACAGCTCATCCCCGTTCCCGTCGATGACTGTCTGCTCTTATGTGGCATTTTACGCTTGAAGATTAAATACGCTTGGATCAGGTTTCCATTCTTGACACCTACTGAACGTTGCTGGAGGCTATATACTGTCTGACTTTCATTGCTGCAGTTGCATGCAATACTAACAGAAAAAAAACACGCAATTTCTAAGCGATTGCTCATACAAGAGGGAAACATTTTGAAACGCACAAAGAAAACAGATTTAATGTAGATTTGTGTGAGAATTCACTGTTTTCCTTTGTTATTTTAAAATGATTCAGTCCGTGCACATTTTCACAACTGGATAATTGGCCTTTAAATGCTCATTTTTATTCTAATTCACAGGACCCCTATTGCACAAAAGTTCACTCATAAAGTCTGTGTATCTCTCGGCTCTCTTCCCTGCCCTGACAAAGGGAGGCTGTTTCCCTCTGCATCACTCCTCCACTGCTGCAGAGAGGGTGGAGGAAGTGAAAAGAGGGATTACAGGAAACACATTTCCAACACTTACTTAGCCTAATACCCAACACCCAAATCTACCAGAGTTTAGTCATTGCATACTGTACATTAACAATGCCCAAACACATTCAGTGCATGGCTGCTGTGCACAGTCTACCCCCATTATTCATGCTTTTGTCTGTTGGCTACAGTTCTTGGCAACTTGTGTGCTTTTGCTTGGGAAGACTTTGTGCCATGGCTGTACTGGTTCCAATCCAGTTTATCTTTTGCTGACACATGCCTGGACTCTTCCAGTTGTACAATGTTGGCAACAAGATCTGTATAATACTGAGGGAAGGTGATTAGATTTCTATATATTTCAGAGCTGCTTAGGCAGATTGATAAATACCCTGAAATGCTCATGCCCGATTTACTAAATGAAAAGGAAATGGATGTCTGAAGAATACTATCCATCATAAGCACATGATTGTGGATGCTACAGTAACTAACGATGATTCAATCAGCTGGTGCATCTCAAAGCTATAAACAAGGCTATTTCAGTACTTCCCCATTATCAAAGACCACACACGGTAAACTTTTTAAAGTACGTCTATTTGGAAGCTCTAGTCAACCACACCATGTGAACTCGACAGTTAATTAAAAGGCTCATTTCCATATTTGAGTCTCCTTTGAACTTTAAAGTAAAGCCTCATATTCCTTTCCCAAAGCAAAGGGACTACTGGATCACTGCAGAGCTTTGTGTGCCAAATACGAGCATTGCCAGAGACTAACTTCCTTTTGAAAGCCACAGTGTGAGCAGCTGCAGAAGTGAGTCACAAACGGAAAAAATGCAGCGGATAGTTAGAATGCCACTGATAGTTCTGCATAATTAAATATAGATGACCATAGAAAAGCTGCATCATTAACCTCACATCCTGTACTTACATTACATCCTGTAGAGAATCAATGATAAGAATGTTAGATTTTTTTAAACACTGAGAAAGAAGACATGAAAACTTGCCAGTTCCTATACTGTTAACCAAATGAGCAAAGGCATTGGGTGTTATTACCATGGTGATTTGTGGTTGAGCTAAACGTTTCTCACATGACACTCTGTGTAGCGATGACACTTCAGTTAAGACCGATATGAGCAACACGACTGGACCTACTTCTCTACTTACTGTAGAGTAGGTCCATGTGCAATCTTATTGTTGGAACATGACTCAGTCTACAGCCGCCCTAGCAGCTCTGTCAATCCGTACTTAGACACGGCAGTACTTTCAGCAAAATGCTAAACATCAGCATGATAACGTGCTGTTTAATGTAGGGATCGACCGATACTGGTTTTTGAAGGCCGACACCGATTATTCGTAGTTATTGAAACCATTAACCAATATTTGGAACCGATATGCATTTACAATAAAAGTTAAAAATGTTAAGTCAAAACAAAGATTTTGGAATGTTAGAAATTCCAACACAAAACTTTGTTTAAATGCTTTAAAGTGTTCATATTATGCTCATTTTCAGGTTCATAATTGTATTTAGAGGTTGTACCAGAATAGGTTTATGTGGTTTAATTTTCAGAAAACACCATATTTTTGTTGTACTGCACATTGCTGCAGCTCCTCTTTTCACCCTGTGTGTTGAGCTCTCTGTTTTAGCCGTTTTAGCATCTCACTTCTGTACCAACTTTGTTGGGAGTTGCACATGCGCAGTAAGTACTGCTAGCTAGTCAGTTGCAGAGTATGAGGGAGTGCCACGCTAGCAGCTAGGCGAGCATTAAAACGTGATACAAAGTGACGCACGTTTGTCACAGAAGTAAAGGCTGGACTACAACAGAGCTGTTTGGAGCAGTTTGTGAACAGTGTTTTCTGTTGGAGATGGTAAGTCCCTTTTGGGTGGACTTTGGGCTTTTTCACTTTGTAAACAAAAAAGATATATAACACAATAAAGGAAAGGGGAAAAGCCAAAAAGCATAATATGAGCACTTTAAGCAATTATTTAATGAATTAGAAACTTTCAGCATGATACACAGTAAAAAATAGTCAGACTCAGTGGTGAGTGAAACTGAAGCAGAGGGACAGACACAGAGCTGTAGTGGAGCCAAAAAACACTTTTTAAATTATTAACTGTATCGCTATCAGGCAAATAAAACGCTGATACAGCTAATCTGCAAACTGCCAAAAAAGGGGCCGCTAGTCTGTCTATCCCTAGTCTAATGCACACCAGGCTGATGGGAATGTATTTGTTTTGCTGGTATTTCAGTTAGAAACCACTGGATAAATTAAATATATTACCTGATGATGGCGCTAGATGAAAAGTAAAGGGATCACCAAAAGATAATACAGTTCATCCTAAAGGGAACATCCTCTGGGGACAATGACTGTTTGTACAAACTGTTGGGCCAATCCATCCAGTGGCTGCTGAGATACTTCACTGGATAAGTGAAAACTTTGCCCTGCTGGAGGTGCTACTGTAGATGAAAAGTCACATGATCAAGCAGAATTAATCCTCTGGGAACCATGAATGTCTGTATAAAGGTTCATGGCAATCCATCCAATAGTTGTTGAGATAACTCAGTCTGGACCAAAGTGGTGGCCCGACAGACAAGCACGGTCTTCGATAGAGCCATGCTGCTAGGTGGCTAAAAACAAAAGAAATATGGGGTGATGTTTCACTGATAACAATCTGCTTTCGTGTGAGGGTGGGACCCGAGATTCCACATTGCCAATTCCTGAACAGTAAAACGGTATGAAGTTGTGTTTTACCATTGGAAAAACATGTATGCTTTGCTGCAGAGAAGAGATCATTTTTCACTTACAGCCTGCAATTAATGTCCTAACAGGTCAGTGATTATACCCCTAATCAAAGCTCCTTAACAGTTAACACTGAAGCATTGATCCATTCCCAGACCTGAATGGGTTAACAGGTTGTGCCAGTGGAGCTATGAAAGAAGCACAGCCATATTCCCCTCAAGCTCCAGTTAAGGCCAATGTTTATTTGTTCACTCCTACTCTCGCTCACATTGAGTCATCAGACACCCAGCGTGCTGCAACTCTTCTTGCCTTAGATGGCCAGATCCCAGGAGAGATGTAGGAATGTGGTCTAGACACAACATATGAACATTCGGCATTAGGTTCTCTTAGATTGCTGCTCTCTAGTTGGCTGGCTGCCTCTCCAGTTTGTTCTTTCAATGGTGCATTTTACACCAGGAAAATGAATTGCATTCCAAGAGCGTAACGGATGTAGCTCAAATATTAATGGTGAAAATAAAGTCTGCAGTGTTGTATAAATGTCTCAGAAAGGGAGGGGCATCATTTGCAAAAATGCTCCATCATTAAGTTGCTTATTCACTGCTAATCTTTGGTTTGTGGTTATTTAAAAGTGACACAGTGTTACTGTAAGTTTGCAGCTGTTTTAAAACGTCCTTAAGGCCTTCCAAATAGTATGAAAGCTTGAGTATGTGGACCTGCAGGACACACAGCAAAACACAGTGTGTGGGAAAATAGCCTGCCAATCCTTTACTGTAATCGAAATGCAGCATTAATCCTGCCAAAGTAAGACATCCTGAGATTGGAACTAGCTGCTCTGTGTCTAACTGTGTGTGTGTGTGTGTGTACATTGTGCCCATTTCTAATTGAGTATATATGTTTACGTTCACTGGAATGTGTCTACTTAGGGCTGGGCGATATGGAGAAACTCAAATATCACTATCTTTTGCCAAATACCTCAATATTGATATTGTGACAGTAGTATAGGGTTGACTATTGGTGCTTTCACAAAGTATTTACAGAAATGACAGTTTTGATAAATAATCATCAGTATATATATAATACTCCATTCTCCAGGGGTTCAGACAAGAGTTTGCTGCAAGCAAATTGGATAGATCCAGAAGAATGATAGCTTTACAGACACATGGCTGTGTCGTCTTTATGCAGAGAACCAGAATAGAATGCCATTAACAGGGTTACTTAGATTCAGTCTTTATTGTTTTAGCTGATTTCTTCATTATGCGTTTCTCTGCTGCCCACCATTTTTGTGTATCACAAACAGCATGACAACATTTGCTTATGTGTGACCAACGCATGAAGCTCTCCATGCAAACTCCAAAAAAAAAAGAACATGCAATGTCGTTGCAACATGTTACTGCAGTGATTTCTTCTGACACTTTGATACTAAAACAAATCTAGAGGGGGTGAGTGTTTGACATTTAAAAAGACATATTTTGTGTGGAGAATCTCTTAAATGGTATAGTTATGTTACCAGCTCCATTGATAGGTACCTTTAGGGTATCAATGACCAGGTCCCGGGCCTCCAGCTCTCCTTCCAGGATGCTGAAAAGCATCAGCAACTCTGGCTTGGTCAAATTCTCCATATTCAGCTTGGACTGTGAGGGCAAAAGATGAAAGAAAAGAACTTGACTAATTGAATTTAGATTTTTTTTTTGTATTGATGCAAATGAAGATCTTCTTAACCTGTACTTAATTCATTCTACTAGATTATTATTCAACACTGAGAAACTATATACTAAACTAGGAAAGCAAACTGTTTTCCCACAATCATTTCTCAAGTTATTTCATTCCATCTTGAAACAAAGCCCTGTGTTTTCCAATTTCCCCAAATCAGACATCCAGACAGACATCTGATCTAGCCCACTGATTTATGAGCTTTATGGGGATATATGCGGTTATTATCTTGGGAGGAGGTAATTTTGTAGCACAGAACCAGTGTACAAAATAGTAGTAGTAACACTTTTCTCCTGTATGAAAAGAAACCAAGAAAACCATATTTTGGGTGCAGTGCACTACATAACAAACCCATTTAACCAGTCACGGTGTGCGTTATAGCTCAAGAAGAATGTGAGGATATTACATCTTAAACAACGGGAGCATAAATTTTCCTCCAAAGTTGCTCATTTCATTTTCCTAGTAGGTTTTGGATATTTCAACACAATGCGGCAGGCACAAACATGGCAACAATACAAGCTGACATGTGTATCAGGCACAGATGGATCACATATCAAACAAAAGACAGTCAGCTTCCAGCGTCCAAACTCTTCCATCATCTTTCTGAAATAGTGTGCAAATAACTTAACTTTTAAGTTCAGCGTGAAAAATAATATCACATCACTTTGTTTTGTTTTTCCCACTGCATGTGAAGTCATAATGGATCCAATGACAGTAGGAAGGTATTTTGTGTTGGAAATGTGATGTGGTCTCTTTGTAGTGTCTCTGCACTCTAATCTCACAGCTGTGTGGTTCTGCTGACAAGCCCTGCGGTGTCCATACCTCAAACATCCAACCGCACTCTGGCCAAGAAAATGTATGCAGGCCCCTCTTTGAAATATGATCAAAGCTGTTGATGGTATTACACTAAGCAGCATCCTTTTCAGATCATCACGTGGGACGTGTAGGGCAGATGTACGCTGCACTGGCAGACTCTAGCTTGAATCCCAAAAATATTCCTTCTGAAATGCGGCTGAAGCATCTGAAAAATCTCATCTCACTGCTGTTTACTAGACAGCACAGTGATCTAGCATTTATTCAACAGGCCCGGGCTCTGTTCAGAGCACTCTGTGGTCACCACAACTTTCCACATCGTGAAGTCACCCAGAGGGGGTGGGCTGATCTCTTGCTGGTTGCATAGTGGGAGACAGGAGCCACCGGCCTGTATCAGAGATGGTAGCTACAATGTTTCCTAGGCATCTTTTCATTTCATTCTTTTTCTCACAGAGAGTGTTTTAGTTGTGCTCTCACCAGCACTCATGGTCTGTGGCTTAACCGCAGGGGTAAAATGCTAATTAAACTACAGCATACGCACCTCCCTCGGTTTTGCTTTTACAGGCTCGCTTGCTAATTTCACAGGCAGCTGTAATCACTAAGCGAAGAGTGTGTGCTGTGTTATGAGAAATGTCTGGCCCAGCGGGAGCCTACATGTGTCATCACGTTTGTTTAGATCCTCATCATTTTTTTTATATTATTTCACCTAACCCCCCGAATTAGAGTTGGTAATCATAGGGGTACACAAACACTAAGCGATAGCATGGGAAATACAAATATTCCCACATGGTAGCTCCACTTCCGATGACGAAAGCCCTGTGTCCATAATCCTTTTTTATCCGTGTTTGTTTTAAGCCTGGTCAGTCATGTGCCTCGTCTGCAACACTGTAAACTCATTAAAAACACATAGCAGCTCCTACTGCACTAGCATTGCTCAGTTACAAAGAGGCCCTCGGTTTGTGAGTAGCTGCTTAAGACTCCTATAAGTGGAAAATGAGAACCACCTTCACATCAAATCATATCAAAGTCTATTAAAATCCCCTTTTCTTAGTCTGAGGACAGTTTCCAAGTCAACTGCTCAAGTTAAATCAAAAGTTATACTACCAACGTGGACAATATTTCAGATTACAATCCAACAGAAGATTCTTATATAGCATACACATAAAGGTGTAACGCATTGCCTTGTCTCTGAACCTACAGTGTGAGGGACTTTTTAGTCACATCATCTTTCAGCTGGTCGAACTGGTAAGGGAGGGGGGGGGGGAACTACAATGTGTGCATGAATACATGTCACAGACTGTGAAACACCTTTGGCGAACAAAATGAGGGCCAACTGAGGGGAAGTAGACATGAGAAGTCTGCTTAATATCCGTGTTCTGGTAATCAGGATGTCTGACCAGATGCATGTCTACATACTAAATTGGATTTGGTGGCCAACCTAATTTTTGTGTGGGCCACTTACTTACTCAACCAGCTTGCTGCCTATAGCCTACTGCTTTTATTGCAGCCCACAGTCTTCAAAACGTATTTAAACACGAATCAATTAAACTAGAGTGTTGACACTGCTGAGTAAATAACAACTGGAGTCACTGTAAATGAATTCAATCAGCACTCTCATGAAGATCAAACAGTCACCATCAGCAGTCTGACAGTCGCTGAAAAGATGTTTTAGGGATACATCTTGAATGCATTTGTACACGAACAAAACACATCTTCGGCACTTTTAATCTTGAGAAGATACAGTCCAAATGGTTCGGCCTCTAGCCTTGACTACTTTTGCTACATCTTTTTTTTCTTTCTTTCTTTTCTTTTGACCCAAAAACACGGTCAGACACTGCAGATTATCGTCTCCAGCTTCACACCGCCGACAAAAAAACTTTTTTCTGCGGGTCTTCTTACCTTCATACGGCCCTCTGAGGTCTTTGAAAACTCCAGCATGAACTTTTCTCCTGTCAGGAGATTTCTTTCACTTGATTTGCGTCCTCTGATCCCGACGCAGCGAAACAGTTAGCGGCCAGGCTGTGTTTAACTGTCGGCCGAGCCAGCCAATAGACAAGGCAGAGCACTAGGCGCTGACCAATGAAAGACGAGCTTCTGGGAAAAGGGGGCCAAAATAGTGACGTCCCACCTCTTGGATTTTGGTTGGACTTCTTTGTTTGGGTGCCTGCCTCTTCTTAAGGAATTTCGTATCGCACGTAAAGACTTTTAGCACGCTATATACCTATCATCAGGTATTTTACTGGACGGAATTATAAAACAAAAGCAATGGTGTGTTTGTGGTCCTTAATAGCGACTTTATAGTGATGTGGCTATTTCACTTGTATACTCTCTTGTTGTCATCTCTTACTTTGATTTTCCTATAGCCTATATATTTCTATAGTACTTTGATACATTAATATGGTTTAGTTATACTGTTATGTTTGTATAGTATCGTAGTAGCCTATCGGTTTTTCTTCATTCTTTCACATCTTTCTTCTCAAAAGTAATATCACAATGGGAAGTATATAATTGTAAATGCCAATAATAACTATATAATAATAACTAATAACTAATAGTATTGATGCATTATGTGTAAGCAGCATTCTAATGTTGTTTACTGGTCACTTTTAACCATCTTATATACTTTTGGGTAGTTAAGCTATAACAACAGCAACACATTTTAGAATGTGATCATGTCTTAATCTGAAAAGTAACTTGTACAGCTTGGTGGATTGAAAAAATGTTTTAATTTGTCTCTAATGTATCTGAAATACTCAAGTAAAGTATCTAAAAATGGTACTTTACTACTGTATAGCACTTGAGTACAGTACTTATTACTTACTTACTAAGGTACTTATACTTACCACCACTGATATGAACATTTGATGTAATTCTGTTTTAAAACATGCACACAACATACCTGTACAAACATTTACAAGCTAACAAACAGAAACTCAATCGAATATGGGACATGACCATGCACAAACAAGAAATGATAAAATAAAACAAACTATACATAGCATCCAACTGTATGCAGAAAAGTGACACAGCAATACAACAAACCTCCATAGGTCATTCTATCTCACAGAGACAAAGATTTATTATTATTCAATGTTATAAATGCCACCATACAAACCATCTGTTGACCATTTATATGAATTATTCCAACAACTACAACAATTATTCCAGCAAAAGCATCCCTTGCATTGATCTGTGGATTTGTGGGATTACAGTAATATTGACTGCCATCTGGTGGCATAGTCACTGTATGAGCCAGAGTAGCTAGTCTACAGAGCAACGGGAATGCTGTGCTGTTGGAGAAATGTCAGTGGGTTTTTTTTCAGTTCACCTGGGAAATCAAAAAGGTTTACAGGCCGTAGATGGAGCTAATATAACAGCCAGCTTTAAACTAAAAGCACTGGCAGCACTCAGAACAGTTGGAGGTATTATGGTAACACAGAAACAGACTTTCCACACCTCCCTTTTAGCAGCATTCAGGAACAACACAAAGTTGACTGTGGCAGTCTAACTCTATAGGGGGGGGCACAGAGTTCCAGATGCCATGTGACAAAAATCAGATGAGGTGTTGTAGACCTGAAAATGAAAGGCTGTTAAGGCCTGTAATACATAATAGCTGCCAGTAGAGTGCAATGCTCACACAACGCAAGTCAAAGTTACAGTAACCAAAGTGGTTTTGTCACCCAATATATGTGCAGAAAATAGTACAGAAAATGCAAGCTTTTCTCCGTGGATGAGCATAATGGACAGTCCAGCACTTTCACTGTTACCGATTGCAGGTAATGTTGGCAATAAAGATTATTCTACTGATGCAACCCGCGCGTCATGTTAGATATGATCGTCAGCCAAATACCCAGAAACGGTGATTTAAAATGAAGCACTGCAATGTTGCTGTTGGAAGAGAGCAAAGAAATGAGTGCACTTTGGTGTGTAGGACAGCAATTTTTGTTTGAAGTTACAAGACATACCACCTTGTGTCAGCGTTAAATTGGCACAGTTTGCACAACAGAGAGCCTCCTACCTATGGCTATGCAGCATCTTTGTGCTTATTTGATAACCGTGTCCCTTTTTTCTGCTATCTTGAGGGTATGCAAAGAGCAACGTCAGAGTCAAATTGTCGCTCCTGATAGGCTGCTGGTGCAGGGAGCCTCTTCAGCCCTGATAGAAAGGCTCTATTTCAGGATCTACAATTAAGCTGCTCTGTTCAGCATGCTGACTGGCTGCTGTGGAGATCTCTGTCCTCAGAGTCTTTGTCCTGTGTCCTCGTCTTCTTTTTCCAACCATTTACAGCATTAGGTTTTCCTTTTGCTCTGGTTTAGTCCTGGAAAATGTTGGTACAAAGGTTAGTGGCTTAATATTGATAAAACCATAATACCAGAATATTGTTTGAGGTTGGTGGAGAATGGATTGGCAAAAAGCGTCTTTGTAATAATAAGAACTATCAAAAATTGGTTTGGTTACTATGGTGCAAAGTTACTAACATTTACTCAACAACTACTTTCATACATATTTGAGGTACTTTACTGAGTGTATTTCTATTTCATGTTACTCTTTTACAATTCAGAGGGAAACATTACTCAACTATTTATTTAATATTTATAATATTGAAAATTGGCTCCACCTCATCCAACTACAACAGGAAAATGCTACTTACACATTAATTAATTAATAATGATAATAATATAATATTATAACACTCAGTCATGCAATATGAATACTTTTCATATACTGGGTACATTTTGCTATTTCATACTTTTACCTAACTTAAGTGACATTTTTCATGCAGGACCTTAACTTGTGTTAACTTGAGTATTTTTTTTTTGTTGCATCATTGCTTTTTTAACTGAATACTTTCTCCACCACTGTTTTGTGTATTTCTCACAAATAATTTCTGTTATTAATATGGATAAGAAAATAATGTAATGCTGAAACCCTGCAGTCTGCCAAATCATGTTCAAAAGAAAGACCTACAAGTCAAAATGTTGTGTTAGCACATTTCTTTTTGTTCTTTTTCCACACCAAAAATTGCTGACTTGGGTGTTTTTGTCAAGTCCATAGCTCATTTTTCCAAAGGTGTCCTGGTTTTCAGTGAGTTCCTAAATCCAAGTCTAAACAGAACAATCACAGCACCGATGGAGCATCATGAAAAAAGTACTCTCTGATTTTCAAAATAGCTGCTTGATTGATGAAGAATATTTCCCCCAGAGGTCATGGTAAGCTTAGTGTCTCTTCAGCTGTGTGAAAGCCGTTTCTGGTTCCATAAATAAAAAGATCCAAAAGTTTCCTTAAAAACAGCAAAAGCCTTAACCCCTGTCACCTGGTGCTCCTATCAAGCTTTGAAGGAGTATACTTTAAAACTTCAATCTCTCCTACTTGTGCCAAATTATTCCCTGCTTAAGTGAAAGTATTCTGGAATTCAGAATGAATATGTCATCTCTGTTGCACACCTGGAGCTTCCTTCTAGATGCCAGACCTAATGTGAAGATAACACACCACGGTGGCACAGACTCGATCAGAGAAGGCATGGAGAGGGAGGGGTAAATATAGCATCAGAGTCTTGGCACGAGGCGACGGCAATCTAGGACCTAATCTGAAGCAGTTATCAGCATCTGTTGCCTGGCACCCATTTCTGTGGGGGTTTTAGTTATTCATCTATTGCTCCATATCTGTCACTTCTTTTGCATTTGATTCGCCGTACAGAGAATGCATTCAGGAGCGTGGGAGGATGTAACCTCTCAATACCCCCCAGTGAGTCAATCTTTCAGTAATACACACATGGCTACTGTGCTCACCTGATTGGATGTGGAGCTGTGAAAGAGGCTGAGGTTGGGAAATTGATTTGTTTTGCCAGTGGCCATATGTAAATTGCTTGAGTGTCTGACCTTGAAGCAGTCCTGATTAGTCATTTGCATATCTCCTAAGTGTTAATGTGTCTTTAAGCAGCAGACTGTGTCACTGTTACCATTGTATTTGTTTCTAATCATGGGGCAGCAGCTGGATGTGGAATTTAATATCAAACAACTGCTTTGTTATTTATGTATTCACTTTATATGTAGGCAAGTTGCTTACTTACAATACTTTGATGTAAGGCATTGATTGGACCCTAAAAACTGTGCACACTAAACAAGCTCCCTGTTATCTCAGCTATTCAAGTGTATTTTGACTTCAATCACCAAAAGATGAACATGATATCTGGATGGATTAACTGAAAAATACATAAAGCTGTAGTTGAGACAACAAGACATCTCCAAGCTTAGACAAGCTATAGCCCACATAAGTATGAGCTGACAAAAATGGAGCCCACTACAAATCACTGGCTCACAAGAGAACAGAGACAAGTGGAGGTTTGGCGTGTTAGATGTGATTTATCTGCATGGGTGACATTTGAATCAACTTTTTTGACAAAGGTCTTTTCTCCCCAACTAGACCAACCAACCCCATCAATTTGGATGTCCGCCGCAGTCTTTGTTATCAGGGCTTGTGAGTTATAAACCAAGAATGCATTGATCAGCACGGGGCTTGGAGAGTTTTATGACCCTGTCTTAACTGAATACACCTCAGCTCATTTTCCTGAAGGCGAGTTGTTTCTGTAAACTATGCAGGAAGAAATACATCGGCTGAGTTTAGACAGCTTTGAGATTCTGTTTGATTTAATGTCATTTACAAAAAGAAACGACTGCCATCTGAAATTGAAATACTCCTCAAACCTCGATTGAGTCCTTTAAGATGTTGACAAAAGAAATGAAAAGGATCATTGTTTTCCCTTGTAAAAAAAACAGCTGAGCTAAAACAAGTTTCCTGGACTCAATACTTCACTTCAATATTTCAATATGCCCAATCTCTCTGACTCTAAGAAAGGGTCAGAAGTTTATTCTCTGCAGCTGCATGGCAATATAATGTGATCAATACCACACATGCAGACAAATCATCAAAGGCATAAACATATAGGGACAATGTGGCAGTCTAAAGATATCTGTCCTGCTCCAAAATGACACTCAAAGTACTGTCTAAAAACATGCTATTTAAATAAATAATGGCACAATATAGAACACGCATGGCTTTCAGAGGCGGCCTGTTTATCCAGTAAACATCCAGCCTAAAAGCACCAGATATCAAAATTATGAATGGTAATTTAATCACATAATGGCTCCTGCATACTCTCCAAAAGTCTAATTCGTTGTGTCTGCTCCTCAGTAACAAGTATGCAGTGTGAATTTTAATCATGTGTATTGAGGACAATTGTTTTATTTCATTTAGACAACTCTGTTCTTGACTGATAGAAAATGATCTCCAACAGATTTAATATAATAACTCAAAGGAGAGCGCAAGGATGTGAATGCTTGATATGAACACTGTTATAAAACTGAATTAGATTATCTACTTCATAAGAAATATCTAAGCTATGCGAACTCAAAAGAGGCCCTTTATCATTTCTTCTCTGGCTTTACAATGGACATTTAAGTATTTATCTGCAGAGCTATAGAGTATGCAAAGAGACAGATGATGAGATTTTGTGACTTTCTTCATTTAATGTCATTAAGTCTTCTAAAGGTGACCGGAGTAATGAGTCCATTCAGTATTGGTTGTTGATGTAAAGCTTAATAAGTCTATCTGCGACACTCCTCATTTGGCAATGAAATAAACTTTCATATTCAATTCTATCGGCAGGTAAGAAATATCAGTGTTGGATTCTGCAAAACCCCGGCGTATACGTACAACGTTTTCGAATTCTTTTGTCCTGCAATATTTCCGCGTGGCAACTACAGTACGGAATGGTTCAGGTTAGGGAAAAATCCCGCTCAATTAAAATGCAAACATTTATTGCAGGTCTGTGACACGAGTTGAGATCCAGCCCCCTGCAAAAAAAAAGTCAGACTTGTTACATGCCCATGCCACCACACCGACAGCCACACCCTTAATTTCCCTCTCCTGAGCCTGTGGTTACAGTACTTGACGGTTTGCTATTTGCTTTTGCGATTTCTAGCCAGCGACCATTAATTTTGGCTGAAATAATTAACATGGCTGGTATATTTCATTAGCTATAGTTAGCTAGCTAATTAGCTATGTGCTATTACAACTGACTTAAATGTTTAACGTATTAACAACTTGTTTCAATAGTCCTAAATATGAATATGGTGGTTGCATGATTTTGTGTTAAAAGACAGATACTCGATAATCCATGTAGAGGACATGTAAATAAGGAAACGCCATTGTTCGGCATTGTGTTGCAGTGTAAAGCTAGCGGGTCTTAGTATAATAAAAAGTCGTATAAGAAGATCAAACTGTCCAACATAATCCTGTTTGGCTACTGAGCTTACATACTGGTACATTTTTGTTTTTTTAACATTAGAAGAGAAAAGACTTTTAGGATGAGGAAAAACTGATGTTTGGCAAACACAGCTCTATCTCAGGTAACACTGACGGGGGTTGCTGGAGTATAATCCCAAATCAAATAAAGGACAGAGCTGCTCTGTTAGCTTCCAGGATGGGCTTTCACACAGTGAGGAAAGACTGCACAGTGTATATGCTAGTAACCCTTTTTTATTGTTACAAAAGACTGCATCCTCCAAATTCTTGGCATATTGGTCTTACTACAGTCCTGTGCACACCGCTTCGGCATGTTGAGAAATGCAAAAGTTGACAGGCCTGCCGTGCCTAGTTATGGTTGCTAAGCTATGATTGGACAGTCACTAATCAGGGTCAGTAGAGTTCCTGTGTTGGCACTGAACATTAAGTGTAAAGTGCGGAATTGCCTAATATGGACGTTATTCATGGGCTGTTCCTATATAATAGTAAGTGTAATTACCTGTACAGTATCAGTCACTCCAGGTTGTTCTCTTTAATGTGGATGTTTATCTCCCCAGTGAACATTCAATACATTCAGTAGTCCTTTCTACTTTTGGGTGTAAATAATCAATACTCAAACGATAGATTGCTTATTGAGCAGGTGGAATTATCCTACAGTACAAAGCGTGGCGGGGTGTTATTCAGCTGGTGCTGTTCTGAAAGCCAAGTACTTTTCACTTTCATGTTGAAATGGTGGCGCTATCAATTCAGAGATGGTGAGGGCTTTCAAAGCACTGCACCCTTTGTATCAAACATCAGTTTGAGGGGATTTGTGGGTGTATTCCTGTAAGAAAACCAAAATCTGAGCATATACTCCAAGATGATGTGATACATTCTTTTGTTCAGTAACTGTCTAGGGGAAGATGAGCAGCAGGTAGCAAACACTGTCTAAATAGAAGGCAGTGATTTGCGAGCAAAGTAAATTCATACTCTTGTTTTGAACTAATCAAACTCTGAACTAATCAAGCTGATCTGCTGCTGGACTTAAATAACACCTTTTTGACTTTGCCGGTAAGTGAAATAATTCTCTCTCTGATGTGAAATCACAGGTGTGACTGTTCATATAGTGCAGTGTTTACCTCCAGCTTTGTCCTCATCACGCACCAGACAGATTGATTCAAAAGCCCAATCTGACCACTTGAAGTAGATTGTTTGTTTATACGTCTCTCTGGCTCCGGCCTTTATTTGTGCAATTCCTTCTTTCAGTCTTGGGGAAAAGGCCACAATTTCTCACTGTGGCAAAGATCCTCAAAATAAGGACCAAATTCTGTAATTTTCTTCAGCTAAGAAAAGAACATTGGAAACTCTGAGATGACAAACAAAATGCAGCATTTGGAACAGCTAAGAGAAACTTCAAAAAGGAGGAGAAAATGTTTTTGAACAGATTTGAACTGAGTTTAAAATAATTCAAGCATCACAGCAGAGAAGGGATAAGACGAGGCTTTGAAAAAAACCGTAAACACAAATGTCAAATGGATGTAGGTATTTACAAAAGGTATTTCCCCCATTTCACACACATACCTCCCAAGGGAGGAAGTTGGACACAGCCAAAAATGTCTCAATTCCGCTGCTTAAAAATGTTAAGTACTCAGTCATACACTCTGATCTAATTGAGTTGGAAATTAAAGCCCCAGAATAAGATTAGTGACGGAGCTTTTATAAATGAGGTATAATAATAGCCAAAGAAAATTGGATGTAATGATATGATCAAGTCAGTTTTAGGATTACCAGTCATACAGAAGGTAAAATACCCCTAGACAGAGGAATGTAAAGTTTAGAAATGTCAATTATATGTACAATATTTGTTTCTGTGTGTGTGTGTATGTGTGTGTTTGTGTGTGTGTGTGTGTGTGTGTGTGTGTGTGTGTGTGTGTGTGTGTGTGTGTTTATGTACATTCATAGATAAATCTGAGTCTTTGACAGAGCGAAGACTTTTAAATACAGTCTATTGAATAAATTCCTTCACCAGTGACAGAAATGTCAAACAACTTGCGCTACGTGTTGAATAGAGGATGTCCGAAACCCACACTGTCCTTATCAAAGTAGAAGATTGAAATTGTTTTTGTGTTTGTGACTTTTAAAGCCAATCAGGTTCAGAGCATGCATGTAGCTTTCAAGACCAAAAAGCTTTCTCCATGAAAATATCATCTAAATGTCATCACAACATCGTACCTTACATCATCTTGTCTGCCTGTGTGTGTGTGTGTGTGTGTGTGTGTGTGTGTGTGTGTGTGTGTGTGTGTGTGTGTGTGTGTGTGTGTGTGTGTGTGTGTGTGTGTGTGTGTGTGTGTGTGTGTGTGTGTGTGTGTGTGTGTGGTCACTGACCCTTGGCTGATTTGTCACTGTGTTCACACCCAGGTACCTACTTTGCCGGTTTCTTTGATTTGTATGTTCTTTCATTTTTGTATCATTTTTATCTTTATCTTGTCCTATGCACACTGCTTCGGTTTGTTGAGAAATGGAAAAGTTGACAGGCTTGCTGTGCCTAGTTATGGCCGCTAAGCTATGATTGGACAGTCACTGTTCAGGGTCAGAGTTTACTGAATGGTCAGTTCCTGCATTGGCACTGAAGAAAATTGAAATTGTTTTTGTGTTAGTGACTTTTAAAGCCAATCAGGTTCAGTCCTTCTGAAATGGAAATGTCTGTCTGTCAACCAATCAATCAGCTCAACACTTTGGTCCATTAAATTATATTATATTGTGTGTGTGTGTGTGTGTGTGTGTGTGTGTGTGTGTGTGTGTGTGTGTGTGTGTGTGTGTGTGTGTGTGTGTGTGTGTGTGTGTGTGTGTGTGTGTGTGTGTGTGTGTGTGTGTGTGTGTGTGTTGCAGACAATGATGTAAACCATTATACAGTAACTAGGTCGTAACAGGGGAGACCCAGTTAGGCTTTTACATCCTCCTGTTGTCACATTGCCATCTATCAGCATAGCATTGTGTCCATGTGTATGGGTGTCATTCATTTGCATCCAACTGTAATGGGGGAAAAAACACTTCTGGCTCCCACATCAAATCCAATCTTGAGCTGTTACAGGATGATGTTTGTCACATTTGAGCCCATTGAGGTGAATGATTTTGTCAGCCAGGAACTCTATAATTGAAAATACGGTATTCATTACTGTATGTCATTTATTACTTTGTCCTAAATCAGCCTTGGAGTCCTTGGACCATTCACTGCGCTCATTTGAGTTTTAATAAAAAAACTGAACTATGATAACGTTGCTATTTTCTTAAGGGCAATACGTAAATGTAAAAATTTTTAACTTTTTTTCATTGTACAGTTTAAGGTATCACTACATTTGACAATAAAGTAAAATCAACACGTAAGGTCTAGAGGTCTAAATCTTCATGTTGTGTACATATTCACACATTTAGCCCTTCATTTTTCCCAGAGCGTTACCCCATGCGTATTTTGTAATGTTACAAAATATAGCATCAGCCTCTTTTTCTGTAGTTTCTGTAACCTTAGTCTATATCCACAATGTTCCATTTCCGGGATTGCTCCGGTGGCCCTTGAAATTCCGCATTCTCATTCGGTTAGCCTGGTTGTAGGTCTATCCAATTGAGTGCAGAGGCATTTTCTTTCCTCGTTCGTTTGAAACAATGGAGCAGTATCAGACTCATATTCTGACTAGAATCTGAGTATGACGGAATCTGAGTATGACGACGTCAGGCTATCATTTGGTGGGATGTCCGTTACCTTCCTCTTTCTTTGTGTTGGAATTTTAAACTCTGGTGGATTTATGAGGACTGTGGTTAACTGGTCCTCAGATCTCTGCAAGGTAAATCCAGACAGCTAGCTAGACTATCTGTCCAATCTGAGTTTTCTGTTACACGACTAAACAACCTTTAAACGTACACATGTTCCACCAAAACAAGTTCCTTCCCGAGGCTATTTAGCAGAGGCGCCGTTTCTCCGTGCGGTGCTCAGCGCCACCCAAGACGATTGTGATGTGTTTAAAGAAATGCCAATAAACCAGAGCATGTTTTTCTCCCATACCGGATTTCTGTGTGGACTCACCAGACCCTCTTCCGCAGCGCTGTGGAGGAAGGTCTGGCAATGCGAGACTAATATAACGTTAACGTCTGCTGCCGTGTCACTCGAAGCGGCAGTAGCTTCAGAGGCAGGCTTACGAAAACGCTGAAAGAGTGTAGTTTGAGTTCGCTTTCGTTTTGTAGTCTATAGTGAGCACATTAGATCATTTCAAATTTGCGTAGAGAATGACGCCAACAGATGGTGAATTTATGAAGTGTAAACGTTCTGTCACAAAACAACCATTGTTACGTACCCCTACCCCTGTAAGTGGGTATACAGAAACCCTTTACCTTTCCTAGGGTGTGTATGGCGTATACCTGCTTACCACATAGACTACACCGCTGCGTAAGCGGCAGCTGCAGCAGACACAGTGATGCACATGCCTACAGTAGTCAGTGTTTCATGTTTGCTGCAATGACTAAATAAATCACCTGATTAATGCAACGTTATCACGATGTCTCCCGTCTATTTTCACCACAGAGTTGCCAGAAAGCTGCTACTAGCCAGGCTAAAGCTAATATAAACTTAGTACAAAAAGTAAGGAAATTTGTGTTTGGTAGATTATTTCTCTGTGGTTACAATGCTTTTTGGCAATAAATCTTATACCGTTGGAAAGCCTGTTTAGTTCCCTTTCAAATGGTGCCCCAATCACCCAATCCACCAAACAACACCAAACAAAAGTCAACAAAGAAAAGCTGTTTGGCATTACAGAGAAGATTTGGCAAAGTTTTCATGGACGCAACCCACATACTCGGCGCTGCTGCTCATCCTACAAATGCATGTTCCTTACAAATGGGGCACCTTTTGAAAGGGAACTAAACAGGCTTTCCATCAGTATAAGATTCATTGCCAAAAAGCATTGTTACCACAGAAAAAATAATCTACCAAACACAAATTTCTTTACTTTTTGTGCTAAGTTTAGTTAGCCTGAAGAAACAAGGGGTCTGTCACAACTCGGCTCAGAGCCCCGAAGCTGGAAACGTAGCACTACAACAGAACTCTGTCTGATATAATGCAATTTACACTGATTTAAGTGTTCTTTGACACACAGTATGTTGCTAGTGCGTGACATGCAGGCTCTGCATGCACAGCCACCAATCACAATCAGTGTTGATCAATTTATCAAACAAACAAAGCAGGCCCCGCTAGTCAAGCACAACCTGAAATTTAGAGGAAGCAACATTCATGTGTATTAATAGCATTGACTTTAGCCTGTATAGATAGTATTATATGAAAACAATGGTGTCATTTCAGTCAAACAGTGTATTTGACTACCTAATTTCCCAGTGACAGCTCTTATAAAGCATTAAAGTTCAACAAAGAATGGTTCACATAAGAATATCTGAATATATATCGTAGGAAAAAAATATATGGCAATGTCAGTTTTTTCAATATCGTGCAGCCCTACCTTCAAGCGATGTAATTGGGTCATTTAAAGCCCTGTGTGATATTACAGCTCAATTAAATGTATTTGTATTCAGTGAAGGACACTGCGGTGAACATTTAGATCACTCATTTATATTTTCTGTATGCCAATGTACTTTAAAGGCTTATTGTACCAGCAAATATGTCAAGGATGCCATAAACAAACAACTTTCAGAAATAATCATATACATTGGAGTGCAGCAGCATCATCGTTTTAATGTGTAATTGGTTAGTTTAACGCACCTGCATTTTTGCATCCATTTACTGTTGACAAATGGGTTTTAAAACTCTGCCATAAAGCTTTCTATTCATCATTTCAGTGAGACTTATGGCAGTATGTAGATATGCTAATTCCCCATTCTACTCCTGACTTGACTGTGTTTGCGTATGAATTTAAGAAAGGATTTTGCGTAGTGT
This sequence comes from Gymnocephalus cernua, assembly GCA_023631565.1. Taxonomy (NCBI): domain Eukaryota; kingdom Metazoa; phylum Chordata; class Actinopteri; order Perciformes; family Percidae; genus Gymnocephalus; species Gymnocephalus cernua. The sequence goes on from CM042428.1 coordinate 19,411,634, forward strand.
TTATTTGCTCTGCAGCTCAAAGCTTAAGAGGTTCCCAGAGTCAAGATAATTTCTCTGCTGTGTTTTTTTGGAGGGCCTCCAGCAGCTGCTTCACACAGCAACCAGCCTGATGGTATGGTCAACGCTGCAGTCAATCTCTCTTTCGTCTGTGCAATTTCTCTGCATCGCCACAACAGGTCGGATTAATAGGATTCGTGCATGCTAAGCTGTGGTGGGGTTTGTGTTTTGGATAATGAAGTGAGTCATGACTGCTCAAACACAATCAATGCTACTGTCTTTCATCTGAACTCATGCATCCACATCCACACTATATCTCTCTGGGTCTATAGTCTGTCAGACTGATGGGCTGACTTGATTTTCCCTGTTTATACTTGGGATTTTTCATACTCCCATTGATTCAGACATCACTGTCTTTCTATTAGCTTTTTCTTTTGTTATTTTTCTTGTAGCCTCTCAGGCCCACTGCTTCACTAGCTATCCGTGCTCTGTAATTGTTCAGAGGAGCACACTTGTGGCCCATGTCCACCTGACTACCTTTACCTCTTTTTCTTGATCGCTATGTTCTTTCCTTTCTCTGTATATAGTATCTATTTCTCTATCTTTCTATCTATATGATTGTTAAGATGGAATTCACTGCACTCTATGATTTAACAAAGAAGTGACATCTGCCTTCATTCCCCATTGAATCTCCACTGTATCTATCTTGAATTGCAATATTAAAGCATGTTTCACTGATGGGTAATGGATAATGCCTGTAGACTGATTCTTACCAGATGAGGGAGGAAATCAAACCCTCTATGTTTAAAACATTCCTGCTCATGATAAATGATCACTAGACCGGGGATTGGCAAAAATATTTCAGGATACTAAACCATTTGCAATCATCATGGGTCACATAGTCAGGGCTGTTTTATATAAAAGTTATGCAGTGTGAGATGATGCAGTGTAATTTATGAAACTTTGTTTGAAGTTGTTGAAAGTTTTTGGTTTTCATCTTAGCATGAAAAATGATCAATTTAGTAGAGAAACATAGGGCTCCACTGTTTTTGTTCAGCATTTGATCAGCATCACAACTCCAGGAGAGAAGATCCAATACTTTAAAAGAGTACAACACTGATTTACCATTGCACTTCTTTGACATTGTTGGACTCACAATGGATGAGTTTAAAAACCAAAGAACCAGAGATATCATCCATTTTACTCCATGCATTCTTTTTCCTCCTTGTGGGCTTTCCTTGTTGCCTACTTTACCCACAATGCAACTCCCCAGCCAACAGTTCGCTTTGAGGTTCTGGCGTGTTCACATTACACAAATTCATTTCATTCATTGTTATAAAAGATATTGATTAGTGCAGCTTTAGAAACTTCAGTTTCTTTTGATTCAAACTAGGGCTGGGAAACAATTAAAAGTTTTAATCGCGATTAATAGCATGATTTCCCTGATTAATCGCAATTAATCACATTGTTATATGCAAAATCCAATAATGAATTAAAAAGTAGTGTATAGCACAATTTTATTTTAAATGTTCTGCCATATGAACTAAAGTGCCATAACATTTGTTCTGCAAACACTTAACATCAACATTTTGTTTATACAGTAGCAGATAATTAAAATATTTAGTGTAATTCTCAACTTAAACAATGTAATCAAAGCAAATACAAAATTAAAGACCGGGTTGTAATGTTATCCTGTTTGTTATATATACTGTATAAAAAAAGAGTCACAATCATAACATTAAAACATTTTTAATAAAACATTAAAAAAGGGAGTAGCATAACCAGTCTATGTTCAGTACCAAATGTATCTCCTCTGTTTTCATTACAGTCAGAGCATGTGAATGGAGCGCCCACTGTTCATCAATATAATGCACTGTAACTCTGAGACCTGTAGTTATGGTTACCCAGTGATGTCCAGTAGTCCCCAGTGAGAGCAACAGCGGGATGCACGTTCTAAAGTTGTCGCTTTTGCGGTCCTTTACTTTTCATACAACTCGTGTATTCTTCTTGTGATGGTGCGTCTTGAGGGAATCTCATACCTGCCGTCATTTGTTGTGATTCTCAGAATGTTTTTCAGACCGACGTCCTCCACATCACTAATTGGCCTGCAGTCTGTAGCTATCCACTTCGCTATGGCATTTGTTAGCTTCTCTTGCCTTTGTTTATCTATACTTCTCCCACACGCTGCATCTAACGTAGTTTGCCGAAGCCTCGCGCCACTGTTTGTTTCGTTGAATGATTTGCCGGTATCAACTGTGTGTATTGCATTTAGGTGATATTTCAGACTGGAAGTACTCCAGTAATAAGGAAATTGGTGGTTACAAATAACTTTGGTTGTGTCGACTGCGCCGTCTGTAGAACCATTTGTATCATATTCGCTGCGCAAGTTTGTGAAGACTCTACCTCATCAAGTTGATCAATAATTTCCTTAAACACCTGTTGTATATAATCTGATACATGTATTCTGCCTTCTAGTGGATTAGCATGCCACTGCAAGCAGTGGAAGGGCTTTTTTTTACTTTTTCAAAATGGCTGCTGTCATTGAATCCTCCAGACACTTTTGGCATGAAACAAGTTGCTAATTTTCATATAGTTACAGTAAGCATAACATTTATATTATTAGTCATTTTTACAATAAATATCTTCTTTATTGAAACAATGCATGATTACTTAACAATTCATTATTTATATTACAGTTAAATCGTGTTAAAAATGTGTGTATCAAATGTGATACTGCAGGTATTTAAGGTTCTTTATCCCTGAACTTTCAAGTCACATTTTGTAATGTAATCTACATCATGCCTACCACAATATAAAGACACACTATTTTGATGATTTAATTAATGTAATTAATGATAATTAAAACTGTATATACCCAAAATTTTAAACATTTTGGGTATTTTCACAATAACATTAACATAATCGCTATGCTATATCGACCAATTTGTGTACTTTTAGATGTCAAAAGGACTAGAGGAAGAAAATAGAAAAAGAAAGTACATTGAGCATGATAGTAGATGGCAATTCAAGTGACATGGAGCAGTTAGGGGAAGATGATGAGGAGGATGAGGAATGGAATACTAAGGCTATGCATGATAATGGAAGTTCAGATAGCAGTGATGAGGAAGACTATCAAGATGAAAGTGTAGCCCATTCAAGCATACAAATTGAGGTCCCAAAAACAACAATTTTTTGTACATAAAATTAACTTTGTTGTGAGCAAAACGTTGTCCAAAACGCCCAATGTATCAAACATGATACAAAAAATATATCATAAACAAAATAATATGGCAAAATATTTTTGGGGGATTTTGTTAAAAGGTTTAATAAAGATCTCAATTCCAAAAAAACAGAATTTTCTGGCTATTTTTTCATGGGTCAGGCTCTACAGGGTTTTAAAATGAAAATGGCCATGTAAAAGTTCCGTACCCTTCTCCATGTTTGCCGTTTGTTTATCCGCCAACTCAAAGAATTTCTAATATAGGCCAACTGTTTTCTTTTCCGGTTCCTGTAAGTGCGGCGGCAGTAGTCAGCAACAGACTTTTTCAAAATAAAAGCCTGTGAGCAACAAACTTTTACAATTATAAAAGAAATAATAAAAACTGTGTTATTGCGCAATAAAATAATTGTTGGCGTTAATTAATGAATGCGTTAATGCGATAATAACGCATTAAAATGCCCAGCCCTAATTCAAACACAACATTAGCCCACTGTCCAGTAGCTCGATGTGTTTCTTGGTGAAATATAAAAATTCCAATATCAGCTGTGAACAATGACAATTCATAGGTACAGAAAAGATATCATGCAGCAGACCAAGAGATGTCGTAACCCATTTACTGAAAATATATTCTGGCTCTGAAGGTGACAGTTTGAAAAAATATGTGAGCACGCTTTTTGTGAGATCAAGATCTCTCATTGGTTTATATTTCTACATAAACCATGTCTTTATGCTTTTAAGTCTTTGCTGAGTATTTTCTCTGTGGACTGAACAGCCACAACTGAAGTGCAGAGAAAAGACATTTGTTCATAAGACCATGAAAACCATCAAGAATAGGAGGCTGGACATAACGCTAATAACACAATGATGATCAAACTAAATATAAGATACGAGATCTAGATGTAGAGATCTAATCTAATTCAAATGCCTCAGTCAAAATGAGAAACATCTCACATAAATGGCAGCAGATGAAGCCTGTAGAAGATCTGTACTCTAATGGAGTTGCTATGTGTGTAGAGGGCTATAATTCATCAAATTTGGCTTTCATCCAATCAGCATGCAGCGACCCCAGGTGCAGGACAGCCAGATGAAAACAACTTAACTTCTCAGCTGTTGCTTCAGCTCTGGTCAACAGAAATTGGATGAATTATTACAGAAATGATCCCAATTGCTGTGTAAGATTTAAACACATAATAAACAGTGACGGAAATGCCAACGCCCTGCAAAGATTACATTTGGCCTTATCATATTTGGATGATGTATGATAGAACATACACTTTTATTTGCTTGCCTTTTTTATCAGTGGAAATTTGAGCTAAATAAGACTCAACAATTAAATACACTGAAAAACCATACGCACAAGAATTAATTGTAAATGAGCACCAACAAACATCTTGTTTTCTTCACACTTGAGGAAATATAGCTTGAGATAAAGTTGGCAAGTTGACGGTTGCTGGTTTAGCAAGTACTTAAGAAACAAGTCCTCCAATATGAGTCGTTTGTTCCCACAGGAGCATTTCCATCGGAGAACGTTGGCCGCGGTTTTGAACGTAAAGACTGCGATTTTAAACATGTCTTTAACGTTGTAAAACTGTCGCAGTTTGGTTATGTTTAGGCACAAAAACTGCTTAGTTAAGTTTAGAAAAAGTTTGTGGGTTTGGGTTAAAATCAGACGTATTTCACTTCCGGTTAAAATTTTTACTTTTACTTTTTTTTTTATTTCTCCTGGGTGAAAGTCCTGTGTTTGTTTGAGCCAAAAATGACCTGTCATTTCGAAATTAAACGAGTTTTAGGGACCTTAGTCCGTGACGTTACCTCAAAAGACATTGCATTTGAAAAATGGTTGACATCATTATTTGGTTGGTTATTTGCATATCAGTTTCCCTCTCTGGAAAGCATTTTAGTCTGTCTCTCTATTTTTCCCATATTTATTCTCTAAAGATATCCTCCTTTTTCATATTTGAAAGCCCCTACTGCCACTATCTCATGCAAAGTATGAGATAGATAAAATTGCCCGTAAGTGTTCTTCTCTAAAGTTAAACTGCCACCCCAGAGGTTTGAACATGTCAGAAAAAGGAGTAAGAATGGGGAAAATGATCCACAGCAAAGACTGTATTAGCATTTGGCAGATTTAGGTGATATGTTAAAATCACAAGACAATGAATGAAGACAATGATGGAAATGTCAAAAATCTAAACTGTATCATTTCATCTTACTTTTATCTGTATACATTATTATTTATATTAAATACGCAGGGAAGGCAGTGATGTAACTAAAGATATCATCGGTAATTGTATACATTTGTCTCTTCAGATTTCTTCATTAATGATATGGTGTCAGTGGGTCCATGCATCAAGTGTATTCAGTGCTTACTGAAAAAGAAGTGGTACACAGCAGAAACAAATACACAGTTTTAAAGGGGGGAAAAAGAGAAAAACATACCTAAAAATAATTTCATTCTTAGACTCCACAGCGCTGAAAGACCACGGATGAAACAAAAGCAAGCCTCTTTGTGTAAGACTCCCTGCTACTTAAAAAAATGTTCAAAGACTCAATTCATGAATATTTCACACGATGTGCCAGAACTTCATCTGAACATCTGAATGTACTGGAGTCCATCAATAGCCTATCTGTCTTAATACCCAGGCCCCACAGTCTCACTCTCTCTTTGCCTTTCTGTCTCTCACTTTGCTTCTGTCTCTCCTATAACGGCCACACACAAGGCCATCCATTCAAAGAGCCTCCTCATCCAGCCACAGCAGTCCCCCGAGGGGGCCTATGTACAGACCATGCTGCCTGGGATTAAAGTGTGAGATAGGAGGGAGAGCCAGGGGGCTTGTTGCGTCTCCCTCTCTGATGATGAGGCTCTGCAGGGCTTCCTTTGACACCCACTCTCTGCTTTGCTCGACTTGATGATGAAGGCTTGTTTGAGAAAAATGATGGCGGATGGAGTCTTTTAGTACTGGTTTAATAATTATACTTAGCACTTGTATAAGACTCTTTGTGGCTAGCTGTTCATACAAAAAAAAAGTTTTTTAAAAGTATCTCTTACTAATTATAATGTTGCAGTTGAGCTCGAACTCTGGAAAAGGTTGGTAGGGATTCATTTTGTTTCCAAATCAGATGATTATTAATTTGCAAGAAATAAGTTAAATGAAATGATAAGGGCCTTAAAGTGAGTCTTGCATTATTATCTAATCTTAACAGGACCTCACTGACTGTTTTGCAATCTAGTTTTAAGGCAATAATTTCCATTTCCATTTTATGAATGAAAGACAATATTCTTTTTCTGGATATTACATTTGAAAAATTGAGGGTTATATTATATTTGAAGACAACACATTAACCTTTTTTACAACAGCAGTCATAAATGGCCTTCAAAATGATTAGCCTCCCTATACACCCGACCTCTCAGAGCTCAACAGCAGAGCAATCATGGCATAGCACTCACCACAGCAAATTATACTGATCACTCACTCAATCCTCACTTCACATTACTACATCACTGTCTGGCCTCAGAAACAATACTTTAAAAATAAAGGAAGGTCTGCTTTGGGCCTTCTGCCAAATCGGCTCTAAATAACAGGCTGTAATTACGGTCCTCTTCTACTCTAACCAATATAGTATTCTACCCTAGACAAAAACTGGACATGCTGTACAGAGTGGGAGGAATGGGGGAGTTATTGGTGGCCCAGCAGCTCATTTTTGCCCTGAGCCCCTTAAGAACTTCAATCCGGTAATGTTAAAAGCCTTAAAATGGAAATAATGTTGAATATGAAAGTATCATAATAATAAAGTATTAATTTACAAGTTCAGGCAGTAACTCTGCACCCTTTTGGTACTTAAGTTGCTATAATATTCAAGTGTGCTATAGTGCAGTTTACTATACTGCAGTGACTTTTTTAATCTCCTGTACTGCATCACTGTCTCCACCATTACAATACAGAGGTATTTTCTGCTTTAGTAAGCAATGCAGCAACACAAAATTGAATGTAGCCAAAGTGACTGTGGGGGGGGGGGGGAGTCTGTCACATAGCACATATGATGGTAAAGTGAGGCGAGGGAAGGAGGGCTGATGACACAGAGCTGGCACAGTGAGAGAGACGCGCATGGTACTTTGTGCTGGAGGAAAAAGAAGGCGCGCTGCTCCTCTCCATCACATTTCCCTTTCCACACACTGACGGGAAAATAACGAAGCCAGGATGTAAAAATAAATACATAAGTAAATCCGTTTGAAGACGTTTACAAATCCCGCTACAAACCGTTTCTTCTGAGTCTTGTGGTCCCACAGACTGGTTCATTCTGCTCCATCAGCCGCGTTTTGGCGCTCTGCTCGGTGCCGGAGTCTGCCGAGTGCCGACCGACGAGGACAGGTGTAGCTCGCTGCTTCCTCCCGCTGAATGGACCCGAGCTCTTCTTCTCTCACTTGTTAACAGGGAGGCTCGGTCTTTACAGAAAGTCTGATTCTGTTTTTTTGTTCCCCCCTCCACTTTTATCGGTGAGTGTCTTTATGCGTTTGCTCCATTCCACTCCATTCACTCATTCTCTGTCTTATTAGAATATGTTGAGGTGCGTTTCAAAAGTAGCATATGTTAGGTGAACAAATGCATTGCGAGTTGAAGTTAGTCAGCTAGTGCATGGGGGAAATATTTCCAGTATACAAAATGAAGGGCTTTTGCCACGTTTGGAATATGTTTTCAGATACGTGTAAACAGGCAATTTAATTCAAATGAAAAATGAACTGTCGTGATGTAGGTTATTTCAAAAACGATTCCAGGTCACTTATAGGCAGTTTCAAACTCTAACTTTAAATTAACCCGCAGGAAAAGGGTGTAATGTCTCCACGTAGATAGATCCGGAGCAGTCACCTCCTTATTCCGATGCAACAGGTTTGTTTCAGTCCCTGACTGTCAGCGGTCTCCCTGTCGGTCAGTCAATGATGCTGCTCAGCTCAGGATAGATAGGTTTGTGCTTGTGTGTTTACTGATGCTGCTGATGTTAGTTTAACTGATTCACTGCACCACTGTAGCCTACATCTACCTGTGCAGTTATTCATGTCTGAAGCCAATATGGGCTCAGGTCCAACGCAGAAGTCATCTGGTTTACAAAGGCAACTCAACAAATTAGTCACAGTTGAAACAGGCTTTGCAGGCTGTAGATATCAGTAGAAATACATATTTTGTATAAACTTGAGGTTGTGTGCTGAACTGACTGACTAGACTTCACCTTTACCTGTGTGCTGCCTGTCTGGTTGTGCTTTAGTTGTTGCCATACATCAGCTTTGTCCTAGAAAGTGGATGACATTTGGGGTGGATTTGGACTGAAAGCAGCAGTAGGAGAGTGACTGGAAATTTAATAGAAAGGAAAACTCATTTGGATCTCAAAATGTCACCAGCTTCATGCTGGCCTCTTTCGGTGCCATGATGGCCAACACTGATCATTTGGTTGATCGTCTAGTGTGCTGCTGTTTTCAGCTTTATGTTTCCTTTTGTTTGTTGGCATTTCTCCCTCAGATGTCAGTTCGGCTCTGAAGGTGAGGAGGACTACTTTGAAGACTCTGCTTCACGATGGCGACAGCAGCGTGGCTCCCTTTTGCCAGGGCAGCAGCCATTGGCTGGATGCCTGTTGCCAACTGCCCCATGCCTGTTTCACCGATGGACAACAGTAAGAGACAGGACGAGCTGATCATTCTCAATGTCAGTGGCCGTCGCTTTCAGACCTGGAGAACCACTCTGGACCGCTACCCTGACACCCTGCTGGGCAGCTCTGAAAAAGACTTCTTTTACAATGAGGACATCAAGGAGTACTTCTTTGACCGAGACCCTGATGCCTTCAGGAGCATCCTCAACTTCTACCGGACAGGGAAGCTCCACTACCCCCGCCAACAGTGCATTTCAGCCTACGATGAGGAGTTGATCTTTTTTGGCATCATCCCAGAGATCATCGGCGACTGCTGCTACGAAGAGTACAAGGACAGAAAGAGGGAGAATATAGAGCGGCTGCAGGATGACCAGGAGGAGAACAAGGACATGAAGCTGCCCCACATGAACTTCAGGGAGACCATGTGGCGGGCCTTTGAGAACCCCCACACCTCCACCATGGCCCTGGTCTTCTACTATGTCACTGGTTTCTTCATCGCCATCTCGGTAATCACAAATGTAGTGGAGACGGTGCCCTGTGGTTCCACAGCCAACCAGAAAGACATGCCGTGTGGTGAACGCTACACGGTGGCGTTCTTTTGCATGGACACCGCTTGTGTCATGATATTTACAGTGGAGTATCTGATGCGCCTGTTTGCCGCGCCTAGCCGCTACCTTTTCATGCGCTCAGTGATGAGCATCATCGATGTGGTGGCCATCTTGCCGTACTACATCGGCCTGGTGATGTCCAACAACGAGGACGTGAGCGGCGCCTTCGTGACGCTGCGCGTGTTTCGAGTGTTCCGTATCTTCAAGTTCTCCCGTCACTCGCAGGGCCTGCGGATCCTGGGTTATACACTGAAGAGTTGTGCTTCAGAGCTGGGCTTCCTCCTCTTCTCACTCACCATGGCCATCATCATCTTCGCCACGGTCATGTTCTACGCAGAGAAGGGCTCCAGCTCCAGCAAGTTCACCAGCATCCCAGCTTCCTTCTGGTACACTATTGTCACCATGACAACGTTGGGGTGAGCAGTAGACATATGCACACACACACACACACACACACACACACACACACACACACACACACACACACACAGACACAGGTAATACATACACATGTACCCACAGTAAGCATCCTTTAGCTCTCCTATTGCTACACTTTATTTGTATTTGTATACATGAAAAATCGTTTCCGATGTTAATACATGCACTAGATGCTTTTTTTTTTGTTTGTTGAGAAATTTAAATAATTTATGAAAACCACTTTGAATTTCATATGAGCATTAAGACAGCCTGCCCACATACTTCAGTACGCTACAACTTATTTGGGGCTGCCAGTGTGAGTAATAGGCGGAAGTGTGGCATTTATCTACCAGCACAAATACTCGTGGCATTTTGTTTGCCTCACTTAGAGCTTGCCAAATGAGGACGGTCGTTGAATACAAAAGATGCCCAGATACTACACAGATCTGTGTGTACACTAAGGACACAATTAATATGGATCTGTTTTAATTTATTTTTTGCTTTAGAAAACAAATCCCTTTCAATTTTAGCCTTTTGAGAAAATGATTCATAACATGTAGCCTGACCTGAGACACAGATCAGGGGTGAACCATTATGATTACAATTATACTGATGTTGGAAACGTGTTATGATTGGTTAGTTATTCATAATTGTCCAATAAACTAACACATATTTATAATTTGTCTACCTCTGCGCCCTTGTGACATTTAAATGGCACAGCTTCTTCTTATAATCTTTGAATAAACAGTGGTTCAGTTTGATTGTTTTACAGAGAAAATAATAGTTGTAGTTGTTTTCTGTATTTCCTTTTTTTTTAATTGTGGCCACACCAGAAGCACCATATTTATGGCCTAGTGATTCAGTGTGAAAATACCGTGTGAAGAATTAATTTAACTGCATTATAAAGTTGGATCTCTCTGCTGTGTGCCTGGAGGCGAGGTGTCCTATGAGCTCTCCTCTGTCACCGTTGTTATGATTCCCCTCTTTCACACAAACTCGATGAGATTAATAAATACTCCTTTTTGTATAGACGAGGGGTAGCGCCTGGGTAGAGAGTGACGGGATATGACGCGGATTGCACCGCAGTCAAGGAGCCTTTTGTAATTTAACAACCGAGTCTCTAATTCTTTGATTTGTCTGACGATTTCGGTGCCGACCCTTACTGACAAAAGTTCCTGAATCTTTTTGTCTTTACATTTAGACATTTCCGTTGCCGTCCTCGTGTAAGTTAGCCTTCTTCTTTACCCTCTAATGTTTTGTTTTCTTCCGGCTTTGCGCAAGCCGCATGAAACGTGATCGACATGCCAACTCGCTTGCTGTGAATTCTCACACTTTGGGCTCAATCATAGATTACACAGACTTCGTACTGGGGAGTTTTCTGGTTTCCACCGTTAGATGTCAGCTCTCATATAAAGCGCCGCCGGGTAATGTCTAGATAATTTCAGGTTTGCAGTACAAAAGGGGCTTCAGTTAGACTTACTTGTTTTATGATTAATCAATCGGTGTATACCATTTAGAAAATAGTGACATATGCTCATCACCATTCCCCAGAGCTGAAGTTGTCACTTAGTTTTTTTTTGTTTTTGACCAAAAGTCCAAAACCAAAGATTTTCAAGTAGCGTTTGAGAAGCTGTCAATATTAGGTTTTTTCCTTGATGAATGACCTCAATTGATCGATTATCAAATTGATTGTCGATTATAATTATGTCATTCAACTAATCAATTAATGATTTTAGTACAACCTTTTCTTTATGTTTTCCCGCCACTGCAGCTCAGCAACGAAACGCTGTCGGTGGAAACACAAAAAACTGAATTTCACTTTGGAAGATGTATACTTGATTTGTCTAACTGATATTGTGTCAGGAAGAAATGTCGTCACAGCCATTATGGACAGTAGGAATAATAATGGCATCCAATAACTCCATGTACACAATGGTCATATTGGTATTGTTTTAAAGTTAAAAACCTTAAGATTTTTATAAATTCAAACCCCATTTCTGATACTATAAATGGTTGTCACGTTTTCTGCGATAGCCATTCAATAAATTTACATTTTGTAAATTTCTCTCTATATACTAGTACTTATTGATTGTTTGTCAGTGGCGGATTTGAATTGCTTACCAGGATTGAAATCTTAGGGATTATAACTTTAAGGTAGGCTTGAAAAATGTGAACCTATACTGTAACTAATAATGAAGATCTACATTGCCAAAAAATACTCTATTTTTACAGACATACTCTAAAAAGGACCACAGACTTGAGAGCTTTAAAACCTGTTAATATTGCATCAAAAGCTCTCTAATTTCTGCTGTGTTCATTACTGAGAGTGATCTGCTGAGAGACTAAAGGCTGTTTTATGCTTCTGCGTCGAATCGACGGCATACCCCCGCAGACCCCTCTGCGAGCCTTCCGCCGTAGCTCGACGTGCACCTAAAAAATGTGTAACTTCGCAAGGACTATGATTGGTCAACTCGTCCTGTGTGTTGATAGTCGGTGTTTCAAGCAGCCTACTGTGGGGAGTAGCAACATGCTAGTTCACTGACATGAGCTTTGCAAATAAACTCTGACATATTTGGTTACAATGACGGGTTTATCCGTTTGTAAAGTGTCTATATGTCAGTAACGTTTTGAAATTAGCACTTCGCCAGCAAGCAGTACTTTGTGAACAGTTGTGCTAAAGTGTGCTTACTAACATAACGTAAACTGGCTGGCAGACACCTCGCAAATAACCTCAGACTTATCACCCCCTAGTGTTATGGCAGTGAAATGCACCACGATGCAAAGAAACCCCGACGCAGAACTCCGAAAGGGTCACAACGCTGTAGGAGCGACGGCGTAGCTACGGCGTGGAGTTGACGCAGAAGCATAAAACAGCCTTAAGAATACTGGATAGGCGTGTGTGTGGGCTGCTGCACCGCTTTTGACCCATTACAAGATACCTAATGTTGTGACCAGGTGACTTTTTTTTCAAACAAAGTATGTTTAGTTTCCTTGATGTGAGTGACATGTTTGGCAGGCAGACGTCAAACTTTCATAACTGAAGAAATGGAAACCAAATGAAATGTCAGGCATGGATCTCTGGACCAGAATAGCTCTATTAGTCTCTCTAAGGGCTTAAAAGGCTACTTTACCAATCTTACCTTTGCTACAGTGTGTGCGTGCGTGTGTGTGTGTGTGTGTGTGTGTGTGTGTGTGTGTGTGTGTGTGTGTGTGTGTGTGTGTGTGTGTTTGTGTTTTTTTGTAATAGTTATGAGCAGATCTTTTGTATCACACATACAAAAGGATAGAAATGCCAAGGTGAAAGCATTAGGTAAATTGTAAACCCTGAATAACGTTTTTAAATGTGCAGCCATTATGTCCGATACACAATAGGCAGCAGCACTAAGAGTCCACAGCTGCGAGAGAAGTGATCCTCATAGCTAACCAAGGACAGTCAAATACAGTGTGGAAAACTATCGATTGAGGCATGTTCAAGGCTCACAAAATCATTCTGTGAGTCCAATAGACATCAAGGAAGAACCCAAGGCACTCATCTTTAAGAAACATTATTTAAAATGCTTTTAATACATCATCACATTCTCAGTAGAATACGATTAAAAATCATGTTGTGAGAAATTTAACATGTTCTCTCTATACAGCCACACACGTCTACTACCTTTATGGGAAATGATGAAGCCAGCAGATGTTGTTTTTGTACCCGATCGGATATCTAAAATCCAAAACCAAATTTTTACATTTCTTTGAGTGATTTCTTACTCCAAGAATTCAGAATGTTTGAGATTTTAAACATCAAAACATAAATAGGAATATTTTAAATTGACTCTACATTTTTTATTATTTAATTCTAGCATTGTCTCTGTAGCACCAAGCACTGTAACCTCCTTTGATCAAAATCATCTTAGAATAAATTAGAATAAAAAATATGTAAAAGAGAAAAGCAAACAGGTATAGTTTTTGTTATGTAGAACTTCAACCCACGCAAACAAAAAAAGCAAGTAGGTGAAAATAAAATAAATTCAGATACTGGTGCTTAGTGCATTATGTGCCCCCCGAACCTCCTCTTTAATGTGCCATAAGAGAGGCTAATCTGTGCAAAATTACAAATGCAAGTACTGTCGCCTGCCGATCTGTTCACATGCTGAAGGAACATATGCTCAGGTGATGAGGCCACTAATAACATAGTCTATATCCACGACGTTGCACTTCCGGGATTGCTCCGGTGCCACAGGAAATTCTGCCGGATCATTTTTTACTTCCATCTCACAAAAAGCTGCAAACTTTCATCAGATGTTATATTGATGCACACAATATACTGAAATATGTTATTGGCTCACCGTATTTTGTAATTTTAATTTTCAGAAAATCCAAAGCATTTAGTGACAAACACTATATACATGCACTGCACACCACTTTACTGTATCGTAGAACACTTTGCATTGTCTATCCATCATTGTAACCCCAGCTGATGCATTACCAAACTTATATGCTACTCTAACCATTGTCTAACCTTAGTAAAGGGTTACTCCACTGATTAAGTACGCTATTGCACTTTAATTAAGTTGGGCTCTGTTGAGCTTCAGCTAAAAAAACCTCACTAGATTCCCATAAAGCAATTTGAGCACAATTATAGCAAAAACCCCATGTACATATTACCTTGCATGGCAGCTGGATTCTTGCGATATCACAGAATCCCGCGAGAATTGTGGGATCACATATCACACGAAAATCCATCATGTCAGGCTACAATTAAGTGTTTGTGTCTGAACAGCAGTGGAGCAAACCAATCAGCCTTGGTGAGGAGCTACTGGCAGCTACTGGCAGCTACTGGCAGCTACTGGCGCGGTTTAGGGATGTTTGACGGCCGCGACTGTTCATTCAAAACAACGGTGGCGGACATGATAGACAGATGATTCATCCAATCACCTGCCAGGTATTTTTTGAAAGTGCCTAGCCTTTTCACAGTTTCCAATGACGGCTTCTCAGACGGTTCTGTGTTAACAAACAAAAGACCTTCCTCCACAGCGCTGCGCAGGAGGGTCTGGCGAGTCCACACATCATTCCGGGATGGGAGAAAAACGTGCTCTGGTTTATTGGCATTTCTTTAAACCAATCACAATCGTCTTAGGCAGCGCTAAGCGCAACGGCGCCTCTGCTAAATTGCCTCAGGAAGGAACTTGTTTTGGTGGAACATGTGAACGTTCAAAGGCTGTTTTAGTCGTGCAACAGAAAACTCAGATTGGACAGATAGTCTAGCTAGCTGTCTGGATTTACCGTGCAGAGATCTGAGGAGCAGTTAACCATAGTCCTCATGAATACACCGGAGTTTAAAATGCCAACACAAAGAAAGAGGAAGGTAACGGATATCCGGCCTAAATGAGGAGCAATCCCGGAAGTGGAACGTTGTGGATATAGACTAGTATTGTTATAAAGTTAAAATAAGATTTTCATTTTCAATTAAGCCCCAATTTTGATAAAAAAAAATGTTTGATTACAAACTGCCTTCAGATGGCAAAACACAAGGTGGCTTTTATTGTGAAGCAGTCACAGGAAATGCAATGCATTTGTCACAGGGACCGGTTATCAAAAATGTTTTTACAAAACAAGACATGGGCATAATATTATAATAGAACAAGAAGAAACGGACACTGAGCAGTTGGACGAAGAGTTAAAGGTGACAGGCTGCACACCTCAAACTCCTCAGCAAGGTAGTTAGAGAGTCATCAACTTGGTGTGTAGTCCATAATTTGTGTCCAAATGCGTCCTCTGGCAGAAGCATACACAAACAAATGAATAACTCCTGAAAAACAGAAAATTGTTATATGCCAGTAGGACTTTAAAATATAAATGATTGCCTTTGATCTTGTCTCGCCTTTATGACCTGCCTCTCTGCGTCCTCTCCGTGTCAGTGCAGCGCAGCAGTTCTGGGTAATGGGCAGGTGGGGGGGGACCCTGACTGGCTGTATAATCAGCCACTTTCACTGTCCAGGAGCAGGGGTGTTAAATCAACCCCAGGTGGCTGATTAAAGAATCTGGATTAAATCTCAGCAAGGTGCACTCTCTGCGGCTGCCTGCCGGTGCTCGCCACTGAGCTAGCTGGAATAGCGGCCATTGGCATCGGTGGGACGGGATCCAAAAGATTGATGAGGAAGGAGAAAGCCCTCTCTCTTTCTCTCCCTCCTTCCTCCCCTCATCCCCCATGAGTCTCCCAGGGGTACAGCTAGTTTGAGAGCACGCCCTGTGCGTGACAGGGAGTTATCTGTTTTAACTATAATCTAATACACGATACAGACACAATGGATGAGAGCGTTGTTTTTTACCTGCATGACAGGTGCACTGGAAGTAAAGGTTCGCTGGCATGCCACTGGCTCTCCCAAGTCTTCCACACCTTAAAAAAACATTATTAACCCAATAATGATAGAAATATTAATGAGGTGTGCATTGAAATCTGACTCTGGTGTTATAATTAGAGTGATTCTCCCAGTTGTAGAGTCCTGGTCCTGGACGGAGGCTTGTTCTGTAGCAGAGAGTGAGAGAAAATGTTGTTATGCATGTAGGTCATGTTCCCATCTCTGCCTTAATCAGTGGCTATATATAATCTTTCTTCAGAGAGACTTTTAGCTTGCTCCCCTCTGCGTTCTCTGCTCAACATCTCTATTAGACACTGTGGCCTGGGCCTAGGGGCCAAAGGAGAGAGGAGAGGGAGGTCAGACAAGTCTTGCGGGTTCATAAGAACTCTGTGGTGCAGGGTTGGTCGAAACTACGACTTGGCGAAGTGAAATGAGAAACAAAACTTGACTCTTGCTTCAGTGTTGTTATAGTGTCCAAATTCATGAACTACACTGTCACACTGTATGCACATGCTGAAACTAATGATCATTTTTTATAATCAATTAATCTAGCAATGAATTTTTCAGTGAATCCATTGTGTTCAAATTATACTTCCCATGTCTGTGTAGCCACAAGGGTCTAAATTATGTAAATTCTGTCATCTGCCCATGTCTGCTAGGGTCATATACTGTATGTGGTAAAGGAGACTTATTATTCATACTTGTATTTTATTTCCGTTTCAGTCCATCTCCGGCTGTCTCTGTCCTAAAACCAAAAAAGCATACTAGGTCTCCCTTAACACGTCAACAGAAGAGACAAAAAAATGGCATCATTTATTTTAGCAAATGCCTAAAACCGACATGTTTTACATTTAAGTGACAAGCGGTGTTTGCAATTATGACTCTTGTCCATCGGTGACAAAGCAGGAATTAATGTGATGTTGTTGTAGTAATTTGTTTAGAGTTTTGGAAGGGACTAATATATAATGTGTTCCTGCTGATAGAGGTGTCAGTTTCGAAAAACACTTCGGAGTGTCATGTAATTTGGAGGACCTTTTGAACAGAACCCTGTCCGAGTCTGTTTTTGGAGTAATAATCATTTAAAGTGCTCATATTATGCTCATTTTCAGGTTCATAATTGTATTTAGAGGTTATATCAGAAAAGGTTTACATGGTTTCATTTTCAAAAATCACCATATTTTTGTTGTACTGCACATTGCTGCAGCTCCTCTTTTCACCCTGTGTGTTGAGCTCTCTGTTTTAGCTACAGAGTGAGGCATCTCACTTCTGTTCCGTCTTTGTTGGGAGTCGCACATGCGCAGTAGCTAGTTAAGGACTACTAGCCAGTCAGAAGCAGAGTATGAGGGAGTGCCATGCTAACATGTGTTTAAAGTGACGCACAATAGAGCTGTTTGGAGCAGTTTGTCCCTTTGGGGGGGACTTTGGGCTTTTGACTTTGTAAACCTATAACGTGCACAGAAAAGATATATAACACAATAAAGGAAAGGGAAAAAGGCAAAAAGCATAATATGAGCACTTTAATCAATCTTCATCAGTGTTCAACAAAATGTTCAGAAATAGTAAATAAAATAAAAAAGACAGTATCTGTTTGTTTTATTTAAAGAACCATCCAAAACCAAAAGGCTTTAATTTACAGCATGAAATGAATATGAAACAGAAAAAAAGCAACAAAACTTTACATTTGACAAGCTGGGACTACATCGATTATAAAAATGATTGTGGTTTTAGTTCACGTCAATTGACAAACCATTTCAGCACAATATATGAGCTTAAATGCATTCAAAAGTATACCAACATAGACCTTTTATTTCATCTTGTGCATCAACATTGCTGTTGTTTAGTTCGAGCGTTTGGCAACTGGCCTCTTTCAACAACTGATAAGCTGAGTTGAATGTCTTCAAGTTTGTGTTCCTCATTAATATTTTAGTAAATTAGGTTAATTGTCTGACTTGACCACTGGTCTCCGTGGAACTACAATAAGAAAGTCTGGAGCAGTTTGGTGACAACAAAGGAAGCTATAATCTCGGGCCTGGTTTTGATGAAAGATATTCTTAACTGCATTCTTAGCTCAGCACTCGGCTCTGTGTAAAAGGATTCATTAACATTGGGTAGAACAAAGCATCTCATGTTGGGAGTTAAATCAAAAGTTTGAGTTTTTTAGTTTCTAAAGCGTACAGGTAATATCTAAAGTGTCCTTTGCCTTTATTGATTAAAATATATCGCACTGTTTGAGAAAAAATTGATTGATTGTTTTTTGCCTTCTGATTTCCTTCCTTGATATGTAAATCATTTTTCTATTTTTCTAGGATTTGTGTGCTGGATGTGTCGTGATTACAGTTAATGATGGATAATTGGTAACAGAAGTAAAGACTTTCAATGTCAATTAATTCTGGATTGACATTGTGATACATACATGTTAATAATTCAGAATCTTTGCCTCACGCTGAGACAGAACTGGGATGTCGAGCTGCACAGTTTGTAAGTAAGAATGTTCCTTCACACAAATCATCAGAGGTTGCATATTGTGGTGTTTTTCTATTGCACCATTTTTTCATATAGAATTAATGGGCTATTTGGCTGCCTTGCCGAACCCCTGGGGTCAAAACGAGTGCAGCTTGTAGAAAATTAGAAATATGTCTGCTTTTATCAGGCCAAGATGCTCTTGGAGCCAAGGCTCCTTAATAGAAACCTTTCTAATGTTAGCTGTGGAATTTAATTTAGCTCCAACACGGGTTCATTTAACACCTAAACTCATTTAAAAAGAATTAAACTTGCAAAGGATAGTGGTGTCTGGAAAGCTTAAACAACTCTGTTCTCTCTCTCCCTCTCTCTCTCTCTCTATTACTGGTGTGGTAAAATGACCAAAGCTTCATCCCAGTGTACCATCAGCACAACATGCACAGAAGTCACCTGTCAAATCAGACACCTCTGCATGAACCATGATATAGGCAGAGGAGTAGCAGTCACACTGACACTCCCCAGCAGTAGCTCAGATAAAGGGCACAAAAACTCTCATAATTCTCTGGCCTCAGTTCAGCCTCTTAGGCTGATGTATTATGGGAAACAATTCTTCCTTAGAACACCACAGAAGTGGTATCATACTCTTTTTATAGCGATGAAGCAATTTTCCCCTGGTGTGTAGGGGAGGTTTCGACTTATAATAATCAATTAAATACCACACACACATTTCATTAAAGCACTATAAAAGAGCATTCCAACATAAACTCCACTCATCTTATGAAGCATTTTCTGTATTCAAATATAGGCATATAATCAATGCCTTAAGGCACCATTATACTCGGTCAGAAGTGCTTGTCAGATGGTCAATAAGCCTAGCTTTTGAAACTCCCTCCCCCAACATCTTTCCAACGTCGGATTAGGGGCATCTGTGTCCAACCATTTCTGTAACTTTCTGAAGCAGACGATCAGACGTTCACACTCCCTCTTGCATGTCGCTGTTTAAACCCAGTTTGTTGCCTTCCGATGTGTTTTGGACAACCTGTCATACAAACTAGCCAGTTCATAGCAGCGTTGTACTGTTTTCTCGTCTCATTATGAAATCTCATCATTGACAGGTGCCGTAGGTTTCAATAAACTTTAATCTTCCTTTAAGCTTTAGTGTGTGACTCTTTTATATTAATGAACGTCCGTTACATTCAAACCATTGCCAAATGAGTTGATACAAAGCTAATTAAGACTGTCAGCTCCACAAAACTCTCTCTGTATTTCTCAGTATGGCTATGTTCAGAAGATTGTGTCGTCCGGTGACTTTCGCGCACAGAAACTCGAGCGTAGATAATTACCTCTTCTAGTAAGTAAGTAAACTTTATTTATATAGCACCCATCACAGAAAGAATCACAGAGTGCTTTACATGTAGCAAGTATAACCATTTAAAAAGCATCATACAAACATAAAAACATGATAGCTCAATCAACTAAAAGCTTGTCTAAATAGTAGTGTCTTCAGCTGTTTTTTAAAAGAAACAATAGAATCAGCCACACGCAACGACAAGGGCAGGGCATTCCACATTTTTGGAGCAGCTGCCTGGAAGGAGCGGTCTCCCCGAGTTTTAAGGCGGGTTTTAGGTACCATCAGGAGATTTTGAACTGAGGAGCGAAGAATGCGAGAAGAAGAGTAGGGGGTCAACATGTCTGCGATATATTGAGGCGTCTGTCCATGTATTGCTTTAAAAGTTAAAATTAAAATTTTATAATCAATTCTGTATTTTCCCGGAAGCCAGTGGAGAGTAAATAAAATCGGAGTAATGTGTGCCCTTCTGTTTGTTCCTGTTAAAAGCCTGGCTGCAGCATTTTGAACCAGTTGGAGACGTCTCAGAGAACATTGGTTAAAACAAGTAAACAGAGAATTACAATAATCTAACCGTGAAGAAATAAAAGCATCAATGATCATCTCCATAGTAGTTTTGGACAGTATTGTTCTCAATTTAGAGATATTTCTCAAATGATAGAAACAGCTTCTGACCAGCTGTCTAGAATGACCATACAGTGGGTTTAACAGAGCTGCCTTCTGTGATGGGAAACCATGCTGATGAGAACAGTAAGCTCAACCAAAACAGTAAAGTTGTGGGCCATACAACCTAAACAATACCTAAACAATGAGCTGGAGATGCTAAAAAGGTTTCCTTACACTAATGGAACTGTAGACTTAAATGATCATTTGTTTTAAGGGCTTCGTCACTACCAGTGACATCTTAAAGGTCCCATGGCATGAACATTTCACTTCATGAGGTTTTTTTAACATTAATATGAGTTCCCCCAGCCTGCTTATGGTCCCCAATTGGCTTGAAATGGTGATAGGTGTAAACCGAGCCCTGGGTATCCTGCTCTGCTTTCGAGAAAAAGTAAGCTCAGATGAGCCGTTCTGGAATCTTACTTGTTATGAGGTCATAAGGAGCAAGGTTACCTCCCCTTTCTCTGGTTTGCCCGCCCAGAGAATTTGGCCAACCCATGAGAGAGAGACATCATGGCTTTCAAACGAGCAAAGTGGCAGTTGGTCAAGGCCACACCTCCACCTCCACCTTGGAGGAAGTTTTTATTTCATTTATTGAATGCTTTTATGTTCCCATTTATCTCAAAAACAATTCCTGCATCACTGAACAATCCTGTATCCATCTTCAGAGCAATCCAGCTTGAAAAGGCCGAACTGTTCACTCTTGCTTTCTGCTGTCACTTGACTCCAATTTTTTTTTTTAACTCTTTTTCGCTTTCTAGCCCTAATTGTTTAGGACTCTCCTTTTGCCAGTAAAGTATAATGATTGATTTTCATACCTGACTAACAAAACACTGATAACAATGCAGCCTGTACAGTAAACACCAGCAGCTTAAACCAGTGCAGTATGTTCTCTTCATATAGTCTGACATGGCGGCTGTTACACAGCTTATAATAAACCTGTAAAAGTATCTTTTCTTTTTTACCCTAACAAATTACTTAGTGGTCCTTTTAAATTCTGATTCTGTCATGTAAACAAAACTAATGGCGAGAAGACTAGCAGCCTCGACATTGTTTGCAAATGGGTTGGATTTTGTTTCATGTCAGCTTACCTGCTGAAGTCTTTCTGCTGTAATCAAGAGCTGTTAGTGACTTTGATCTTTCTTCTTGCTTTCCACATCAAACACAGGGACGGATCTGCCGTTTTGTGTTTGGTGGGGGAATAATAATAATAATAATAATAATACATTTAATTTATATAGCGCTTTTCATAGACTCAAAGTCGCTTCACAGGGGAGTTAGATTACAAAAACTAAACAAAATAAGATTCAGGCACAGATGAAAAGGCAGGGGGGCGGGGGGCTACGGATAGGCAAAGGTGAAGAGATGAGTCTCGAGACGGGACTGGAAGATGGTGAGGGACTCAGAGGTGCGGATCTCTTGGGGGAGGGAGTTCCAGAGCCTGGGAGCTGCCCTGGAGAAGGCTCTGTCCCCAAAACTATGGAGGTTAGACTTGTGGATGCAGAGGAGACCGGCTGAGGTGGATCTGAGGGACTGTGAGGGTTGGTAGGGGGACAGGAGGTCAGTGAGGTATGAGGGGGCCAGACGGTGGAGGATTTTGTAGGTGATCCGGTGGGAGATAGGAAGCCAGTGGAGTATTTTTAGGACTGGAGTGATGTGATGCCAGGATTTGGAGCGGGTGATGAGTCGGGCAGCTGCGTTCTGGACCAGTTGGAGGCGGTTGATGTTGGTAGAGCTGATGCTGAGGAGAAGTGAGTTGCAGTAGTCCAGTCGGGAGGAGATGAAGGCGTGAATGAGTCTTTCAGCAGCGGGGGGTGTGCTGTATGTTGCGGAGGTGAAAGAAGGAGGTTTTTGATGACATGGCGGATGTGGGGCTCAAGGGAGAGGGTGGAATCAAAGATCACGCCAAGGTTTTGGGCCTGGGGAGATGGGGAGACAATGGTGCCGTCTATGGTGAGAGTGGGGTTATTGGTTTTGCTGAGTGTGGATTTGGAGCCAATGAGGAGGAATTCTGTTTTATCGCTGTTGAGTTTGAGGAAGTTGTGTTGCATCCAGGTTTTAATAGCTGACAGACAGGAGTTGATGTGGGAGAGAGGAGGATTGTGGGGGGATTTGGTGCGGAATGCCAACTCTTTTGTGAAAAGAAACAACAGGAAATTGTATTTCAAGAAACCACAAATTTACACATTTAGCACCTTTTAAACATGCTGCTTTTTAGGTCATGTTGTTTGGTAACATAAAGTAAAAGCTGTTTGGTTGTCTGCTTTACAGATATCTGAAGTTGTCCATGAGATTTTTCAGACTAATGTTTGACATCACCCTTAGAAGAAGTAGAGTAGCAGAGTGGCCTTGGAGCGAAGCACGGAGTCTTAGATGAGTGTGTGTGTGTGTGTGTGTGTGTGTGTGTGTGTGTGTGTGTGTGTGTGTGTGTGTGTGTGTGTGTGTGTGTGTGTGTGTGTGTGTGTGTGTGTGTGTGTGTGTGTGTGGTGTGTGTGGGTGTGGGTGTGTGTGTGGGTGTGTGGTTGTGTGGTTGTGTGGGTGCATTTGTGTGATTGAATGAGGAACGGTACGGTTGAGAAAGTGAGGAGAATTGAATGGAGATAATGTGAAATGTAGCGTTAGGGAAAGTAAAAAAGTACAAAAGCATAGAAGAAGAATGTGATATATGATATAAATAACGTAATATGATAGTGGGAGGCAATGGAAAGAGATAGATGTGAATAAAGAAAGGCAAGCGAGTAGTAGGAGGAAGGCGAAAAGGAAGTGAGTGAATGTCAAATTAGAAAGAAAAGGTTGACAGAAGACGTGATGGTATCTTATACAGTTTCCAAAATGCTATCTCAAGATGTTTGCATCGGGGCACAAAGGAGAACCATGAATGACACAGAATGCTCCGTACCCCGAATGAGCAGGTTATTTTTAGATACTTGGCCCTTATCTCACTACACAGCTGGCAAGGGTTTAGCTCAGAGAAAGGTAAAGAAACTGCACTAATAACCTTCAATGTGCTGTGAAGGAGGATACAGACGAGGACTGGAACTGTTACAGTTTCTGAGAGGACAGTCAAGGTTAATTTGACCGTATAGTGAAAATGAAATGAAGTGCATAAAACAGAAAGAGAAACAAAGAAACTTTTGATTGTTTTGTCCAAACCAATTACAAATTGATATAAAATTACATGTGAGTGCATGTTTCAATGCATGTGTATACGTCCTTAGGGGTGCATATGCCTACCTGACATTATAAATAATACCCAGCATGTTTATGTTTTCCAATATGGTCTCAAATGCAGCTCCAGGGATATAGTATTGTGCCTCCCTCTTCACCTCACCTGTAAATATCAATGTATATGCAGCCAGAGTTTCTCAGATGTTAAATGTAAAGTGTAGGTTTTCTTACATATATTTCAATCAAGTTTTTTATTTCCCTCCAATATCACAGCTGAAAGTGATGATGTGGCTATATTTCATCTAAACATTTATGAAGCAAGAGATAAGATCCATTAACCAAAATGAGCTTTCTGATTGGACGGCAAAAGCAATCAACAATTGTAAGTGTGTTGTAATAAAGGCACACAGTGCAATCACATTTACTGAGGGTGTTACATTGATATTATGTCATCATCAGGGGACGACATACAACAGAAAGGTTACAGTGATTGTTTGACTGACTTCAGCAGCCATTTGGAGCGATAACAGTCGCTATTAGTGTTATTTCTGCATTATACTGGCATCATAAAACAATGTTCTGAAGTTGTCATATCATAATAAGAGTCAGAATAAAAAAACAGGTACAGGTAAACAGTATTATCAGTTTTTGGTTTGAGTTCAGCTGTGAACCAAAGAGTGTTCAGTATCCATGTTCATCAGAATCAGAATCAGAAAAAGCTTTTTTGCCTAGTACGTTTTTTACACATAGAAGGAATTTGTTTTGGTGTTGTAGGTGCATGTCACACATTCTAAGTTAAAACAATATAAGTATACATATATATATATATATATATATATATATATATATATATATATATATATATATATATATATATATACACACAGTATGTATTACAAATAAAAAAAATAAAAAGAGCAGTACAGCAGAGTAAGTACAGTGGCATGTAGAGCCAGAGGTGGAGTGTGGGGAGGGTCACGGTGGGTTCCGGGCCTTGTTGATGAGGCTAGTGGCGGAAGGGAAAAAACTGTTCTTGTGGTGTGAAGTTTTGGTCCTAATGGACCTTAGCCTCCTGCCAGAGGGGAGTGACTCAAAGCCACAATCAGCCACATTTCCAGCATGCTTCAGGGTCCTGGTGACGTACAGGTCCTGGAGCGGCGGCAGATTGCAGCCAATCACCTTCTCAGCAGACTGAATGACACGCTGCAGTCTGCCCTTGTCCTTGGCAGTGCTAGCAGCGTACCAGATGGTGATGGAGGATGTGAGGATGGACTCGATGATGGCTGTGTAGAAGTGCACCATCATTTTCTTTGGCAGGTTGAATTTATTCAGCTTCCGCAGGAAGTACATCCGCAGGAAGTACATCCGCAGGAAGTGTCGTGTTTTCTTGATGAGGGAGCTGATGTTCAGCTCCCACTTGAGATCCTGGGAGATGATAGTTCCCAGGAAGCAGAAAGACTCCACAGTGTCAATTGTGGAGCCACAGAGAGTGATGGGGGCAGGTGGGGCTGAGTTCTTCCTGAAGTCCACAACCATCTCCACTGTCTTTAGAGCGTTGATACCATATCCTAATTTATGTGGCATGTACTGCAGAGAGCAGTATCTCTCTCTTCCCTAGCCTTGCAAAGAGAGTAATTTGTATATGACTTAGTCTACAAATTATAATACTATACACATATTATATTAGTATATGACTTAGTTAACTTCAATTCTGTTTCATTTATAGTGTCAAATCATAACAGAAGTTATCTCAGAGAGAGGAGAGACGAGCTCCGTGTGTCATAGGAAGTCCCCTGGCAGTCTAAAACTATAGTAGCATAACTAATTGCTGTTCCAAGGCAAACCTGAGCCAGCCCTAACTACAAACTTTATCAAAGAGGAGTTTTAAGCTTATTCTTAAATGTGGAGACGGTGTCTGCCTCCCGAACCGAAATTGGGACCCTAATAGCTGAAGGCTCTGGCTCCCATTCTACTTTACGAGACTAGGATCCACAAGTAGCTCTGCATTCTGGGTGCTATGAGCTCTTTAAGATATGATGGTGACTGACCATTAAGAGCTTTGTAGGTCAGGAGAAGGATTTAAATTCAATTCTGGATTTTGCAGGAAGCCAATGCAGAGAAGCTAAAACGGGAGAAATATGATCTCTCTTCCTAGTTCTTGTCAGTCACGCGCTGCAGCCTTCTGGATCAGTTGGAGAGTCCTAAGGGACTTATTTCAGCAACCTGATAATAAGAAATTACAAAAGCCCAGTGTTGAAGTAACTACAAATTATAATATTTTACAAATATCTTATTTATAGATTCGCAACTTTTATATGTAATAACGAAGTGTTGTGTTTTGTTTGTATAGCTGTTACAGCAGTTCTTTGAAAGGTAAGAAACAGTAACCGATACCTCCTACATATTATACCTTTAAAGTTGTATGTGAAAAGCATACACATGGATGTGTTCTTCATGCATGCTATATCACAACACAGTGTATTAGTTACCTGGAAAATATCCCACAGTAAGCTGATATTATAATGTTTAAGGCACCAAAATATGTAAATGTTGACAGCTCTCAGACAAAAAAACAACAACATATTACTGCACCTAATAGGAGAAATAATTAATGTGCAAACTCTTTAATAAATGTAATAATGATTATGACCAATTGCACTGTTCAAACACACAGTTTTGGAAGCTGAACTGTGCTCATGTAACAATTTACGTCATGAACAAGATTTTTGACACACAAGCTGCACTCATTAGTTGCCATAGAAACTTGTAAGATGACTGCCTGACCTGATTTTGAGGTTTGATGCCTCCAGCTGTGCTTTGTAAAAAAAAAAGAAACCTCTGTTTGCCAGATTGGACAGTACAATGACGCTGCTTTTTCAATGTGAAAAGCACTGACAAGTGAAAAGGTACTTAACAATGACACAGATGTGTCTCTTGATGTTTTGCTGCTGAATGTGATGATTGCAAAAACACTTGGTTACCTTGAATGTGGACCAGTACATGGATTGAATTACAGATTGTTTGATGAAATTCAAAAATAACGTTGAAGTAGTGTTAGTATAGTAATAAGCTGTTGCCGTGTTCTTCGTGTGGTTCAGCAGCGGATTATTTGGTCGTGGCTGTGGCTGGCATACACTGTACCTCTGAACAGGACCACAATACAGACGACAGTTATTTAGTTCCATATAGCCTTTAATCTCATGAAAAGTGTGTGGGCAGTTTAAAATGTAAAAAAAAAGAGGAAATTAGCAACGAAACAGGCCAACTACAGTACGTTTCTTTCACACATTTCGTCTGCTATTTTATCATTAAATTCAGTTCAATTTAGCCCCCTGAATTGGGACAGAGCTAATGCCTCCCTGAAAAGCTCCATTCCGAATTGTTATCCTCCATCAAACAGGCCTGCAGCCCCATTGTTGACCACGTCAACATGACACATCTCTTGAAGTAAATCAACAGCTGTGGATGCCAATTATGTTGACATCTTGGGGCTAGGATTACCTCTTTGTGTATTCCCAAAATAAGAAGCCTCTCCAAGGCTGAGCCCAGTTACGTTCTTCACGTTTGCTTTTGCTCTGGCTCTTGGCTCTGGTGAAGCCAGGTGCACAACCATTATTACTGAATAGTAAAACAGTGATAGAAGCTGTTGCTCTAAATTAATGTTTCTGTTTAGCCACTATTAGACTTGAAGTTTTTATTCCTTTTTACATTTTGTTCACCATAAAGACGCAGAGAGATATAGTCTGCCAAAGTAAAATGATAAGAAATAGTATTAATCTTAATGTTTTTACATTAAGTCATCTGGAAAACATTTAGTCATGTGGGTTAGGGTTAATATTTCAGTCCCTTCAGAAAAACACAGAGTTTTTTGTGATTGTTGCGGGCAAAAATCCTTGATTATGCGGCACATTTTCTTAAAAAATGCGATGGAATATGCGGGATATTTATGAAATTGTATGTGATGAAATTGCAGGAACTTGCAAAAAATTGCGGGAACTTGCAAAAACTGCGGTTTAATGAAAAAGAGAAAAAAAAGTGATTCTCCTAAAACCCATCACTTTATAACGTTCCCATGGCAACAGGGGGAAATGGCTGCTCTTGTGTGAAGTAAACGCAACATTTTTCAACTTTCTGCTGAGATATATGTGACTTTTTGGAACGAAAATGCAGGGATTATGAAATCATGCAAGCCCCGCATATTTTGCGCTGAAATTGGCAATTTATGCGGCGATAAAATGCGGCCCCCGCATAAATATGCGGACTTTGGCTGATTATCCATTGAATTATGCGATTGCATAATCGCATTTTTCTGGAGGGACCGATATTTGGTGCACACTGCACAGATGAAATATTGATATGTGAGGTTTTAGTTTGCCTATTTTTCATGATACATTTACCTCAGAATTGAGTTGCCAAAATGTATTTTGTACAGTAGTGTAAGTGGAAATCTACACAGATCACACACACTCTAACCCTAACCCATAAAATACTGTAAAGCTATAATGGTGACAAGCGGCTATTTTTACAGAAGGTTTACATTATTATACGAAGGAATACATTTATTAGGATATTATCCTTCAATCTAGCAGTATTTAAATAACCTTATCCCTGGTTGCTCAAGATCTAAAAGTCCTTTCATTGGATTTTTATGTAAATTTGTCATGTCCAAAAATGTTATGGGTTCGTGCAGTTTCGTGAAGGCTGTATTCATTTGTAGGTGTTTTCATTTTAGCTGGACAGCATGGTCTAAAAAAACTGTTAATTTATAGACAAACTGCAATAGAGAAATCACAGCTCCAGTTGTGGGAGTTATGGATGTAAACCTCCTGTCAAGGACACTCAGTACAATGGGTGACCACTTATTTGTTGAGAAGGCGATGGCTCACACAATGTAATTATGTAAGAACTCAGAGATCCATCATTTTTATTGCATTTTTTATTATTCTCTGCTTATACTGTATGCATGTTGAACAGAACAGCCATTAATCTCTTTCTAGAGTATTATAAACATTGATTATATTTAAATCCAGCGTCAGTTACTAATTGTCAAGGATTCTTATGACCAGGGCCTTTAACACAGAGTGAGATTATATCTAAACATACCATATTTAGGCTTAGGTGCCATATTGTTGTTGAGCCTGTTGAGCTGTGGCAAGAATACAGTTAAACAAGCCTTAAGATGCTTGTTGCTGATGTGTTGCCCATCTACGTCCCCCTTATACAGTAGCTCCATACTGTAATATAAATATAATGTAGTGATAAAAAATGTGTTTAAAGCAGATTGAGCTAATTTGTGTAATCTGTTTGAACACCACCCTCTACCTTAGGCAAGCACAATCTTCAAAGGATTCTTACGGCCAGGTAATGCTGAATCTGATGTTGGACGGGTGTGTGTTGGGAGGGGGTTTATGACCATCTTCTGAAGCACTACAGATGACGAGTTTGTTGTTGGCCCTTACGATGTCTAGAGATAGCAGAGAAAATGAATAGATCTTCTCAGGAGGGGATGGATAGCGGTGCACACATGCTTAAATGTCTCTGATGACCAAACCTTTGACAAGTAATAACTTGTATCTATTGAATTTAGCCTGGTAACTTTATTAAATCAATGTGGATAGTTTGAATGTCAAGCTGTAAAGCTGAAAACAGTTAGAAAGAGGGATATTAAATCTCCCACAGGCAGTCCTCTCCCAGCACATACCACGGATGAAACCAAATGGCACATCTTTACAGTAGAAAAATGTTTTATGCTGCACTGTGAGCCACCTTCATTACTCGTCTGTGCTGAATTCCCACACTAGGTTGAACTTGGGTTTACTTGTGAAAATGACAGCACATGAACGCTGTTCACTTCCATGTTCTCATGCGTTTTAGCTTTTCTGCTGTCTCCTCTGTTGCCTTATAACCACAGCAAAGATTATTTTTTTTTACTCCACTGATACTTTGCCCTGCAACGTTTATTTAGGTTGCCTATCAAGAAAACAGTCCGTTTCAATAGGTGTGACCTTACATTTTCCATCTCAATAACTTAGCTCCACTTATGTAGAGGTACATTTTGAAAAAAAAAAAAAGACAACCCTTTCAGAGCCATTAAAATATAATTGTGCGGTTGACAGGACATAATGACAAACCAATTGGAGGAGTAAATTGACAGAGTGAAGTGCATATCAACTTTGGATTTAAAAGAGCTGCCTCCATTTCTGGGCAGTTCATAACAAATAGCAGCTTGGGCCGGCAGATTTGTTCTCCTGTGAGTAACAGAATATTCATGTGCAATGACTGTCCACTGCATTAATTTCAATATCAGAAGCCATACAACAGGTTTTCACACATCTCAAGACACTGATGGACTTCTTTTTGGCTGCAGAGAGCTGTATCGTGATGGACATGTCAATTATTACACAATAAAAGGATCCAGTGTTAACGTCTGATATCATTATTTTATATATACTTTATATGCTTTATAATAATATACTTTATTTTGCCATTAGCTACTTGATATTTTTTCATTTTGGCTTAACATTACTCTATGTTGGAGCAGTGCCATAACAATCCATCTTATTTTTTTATAAATAAGGAAATAGACAGAATTACATATCACAGAAATAAAGAAAAAGTATTTTCCAAATGATTTAACCCAACAATATGACAACCAATTATTATGTTAAATTCCCAATAATAATTCATACTATCTGCAATATTCACATGTCTTTATACAGACTGTAACTGAGGTTGTGTAACTGAGAGAGCAAATAAAAATAATTTTCAGAACATTTATTCGAACATCCGATATTCAGAACATTAAAGTGCCCATATTATGAAAAAATCACTTTTTCTGGGATTTGGGGTGTTATTTTGTGTCTCTGGTGCTTCCACATTGAAAAAAACACATCCATGCTGTTTTGAGTGAGATATGGGTTTCTGAATGATTCCTGCCTTCAGTCTCTGGGTGAGCTGTTCAAAATCGGCAGGGCTTTTTACATCACTAGCCAAAATGAGCTGGCTAACCACAACCGTTAGCATGCTAGCGCTAGCGCTAGTATACTACCTCGTTCTCAGTGGCGAAGCACTGCTACAACACACACAAGTTCACCATAATCTACAAAAGAAGTACTTACATGTGTGCCCTCGTTTAGAAGAAGTCTCCCGGCTAATCCTGCCTTGTAACTGACCAAAGTTGGAGAAACAACCTTTCTTTTACTGTCTATGGAGCTAACTGACATGATCTACGATCTGAGCTACTGCGCATGTGCGAGTGGAATCAAAGAGTACAGAAGAAAAGATGATTCACTCTGTAGCTAAAACAGAGACCTGAACACAAGGTGAAAAGAGGAGCTGCAGCAGTGAGAGAGAGATGTGCTGTACAACAAAAATATGGTGTTTTTTGAAAATTAAACCATGTAAACCTATTCTGGTACAACCTTAAAATAAAATGATGAACCTGAAAATGAGCATAATATGGGAGCTTTAATATAGCAGCAAATACATATTTGTTATGTAAATATACAGTGTATGGAGTAATGGCATTCTGAGCATTAAATTAAGTCACACTGTGTGTAGTGTTCCTTCTGAAAGCTTCTCTGTTTTTTCGTTCTGCTAGCAGGTCCGGCCGCACGTGCATGTGAGAGCATGTGAGTCGGTATCTGACGCCAAGGGTCATGACAAAGCATCGGTAATTTACGAAGTGGCGAGCGTTCTGTGAGAGCCCTGTGGAGGCCTTCCCAGACCACTTTTTTTCTGAATGCCCCTTTAAGGTGCTCTCGGATAGACTAGGCATCACATTTAAATTTCAATAGGTTTCACCAGCAGTATTTTAGAAAGTCACCCTTTCTGATGGACTGTTCAACACATTTACACATAAAGTTGTTATATTACATTCTTTGGATTAGTATATTACATGAGCAATTGCTAGTTGTTCCGAAGTAAGTTCCTATTGAGTTTCAGTGTTGTAATGAGATTTTTGTAGCAGTGCATGCTGCTGTGTATAATGATAATGTTATGCTGTTCTACTTCTGTTTGACTGAGCTGTTTTTGATGCTGATGATGTGGTTGACATTTTCAAAGCATCCTTCCTCTCTTCTATCATTTCCCTCAACTGGCTTGTTTTCTGTTTTCTGTGGAGTACATCGATAATCTTCCTATCACGCATTGGCTATGGAGTTTCTTTAGGTTTCATCACTGGCTCTTTATTTCACCCAATGTTGTCACATAACACTTTAAACGTAGATTATTTGCTCTACCAATGATTTATAGTTGTTTTGTTACTTCTAACCAGTCCCTCCAGAAGAGAGAGTTTTTTTGTGATTGTTGCGTGCAAAAATCCTTGATTATGCGGCACGTTTTCTTAAAAAATGCGATGGAATATGCAGGATATTTATGCAATTTTATACGATGAAATTGCGGGAACTTGCAAAAATTGCGGGACCTTGCGGGAACTTGCAAAAACTGCGGTTTGATGAAAAAGAGAAAAAAAAGTGATTCCCCAACACCGTGTTCTCAGTAGGTGAAATTACATCACTTCATAACGTTCTCATGGCAACAGGGGGAAATGGCTGCTCTTGTGTGAAGTAAATGCAACATTTTTCAACTTTCTGCTGTTATTGAGGTCAGAATAAAATTAAACATAGCTAGCTGCTAATTCCATGTTTCACATTACAGAATCTTAATATTTACCTCATGGTGTACCAGTTGGCATACATAACAATTAACATCATTAAAACCATTGGATGTTTTCAGAAAACCAACCTATATGCCTTTTCCACAACTTGCATTGTGTACTGTTTCAGTTATATTCTTGCCACAGCTGTACACTTCTGTCTCATTTGAATGCAGAAGTTCAGCACTGAACTGGTAAATAGAGTAGAGAAGATGGTATGACTCCCATATTAGTTTCAGGCTTTTGCTTTCAGGGCCATTGCACTTATTATTGGTCTCATTATATTATTGTGTATTCTTGATTTGCTTGTTGTGCTTCCTGAATTTTGCTAAGTGGCCCATAACGAGCCACCAATGTCAGTTGCACTTTTGGCTTAATATAATGGCACTTCCTAGTGGCAAAGGGTCAAATATAAAGAGCTCACAGAGTGCCCTGCCGCTGCTCATGACATTGTGCGTGTGCAAGCCTGTTTTACTTCCATGTATTTTGCACAGACAAAATTACTGATTGTCAATTCTTCATAAAACTTCTCAGGAGATTGCATAGATTTGTTTTCCACACAGTCCTCAAATCTAACAGCGATTGCCATTATTGATTTGAGTTTCTCCATCCTCAGGTGACCTGAAAGAGTATTAAATAGGTTGAGAGTTTAAAAAGTTTGATTGTTTTTGTGATCCTTCACTTTTAAGTTAAAATCCTTAAGGTTTCAGTCATAATTACACTGAATGACTATTGCAATTGTAGATCTTCTGTAGACAAAAGGTGTTCCACATGCTATGTCATGTTATTCAATGTAGTCAGAGAATGGAATGGCCTGTGACATGAGTGTCACAGACACCAGTGAAGAGATATCAGACACACACCAATGACTCACTCATAAGTACATGTAAATAATGAATGTGCTAATAATTGTGGAATTAATCAGAAATGTACTGTATGTTCAAAACATATAACAGTTAAGTTCATCTGATGTGTTTCCCCAATGCTTGCCTGCAGTGCATTTGTAGTAATAATTTTTCTACTTTCCAGCAAGCATTGAATGCACTAGGGAATAGGGGTTCACAATATATCGACTCAATATCGTTATCACGATATCACTTTGCGCGATATTATACCAAAAGTCTCGCGATAATTATGCAATATTTTTTTAATTAAACTAAATTATTTTTTTCATTTTTTATATTTTGTTTCATTTGTGAAGCGTCGCCCAACATGCACCCAAAGAATATAGAAGTAACAAGAGGTGAAACTCAATAGAACGTTGTGTTGCACTCAATAGAATGTTCCATTGCAAGCTGCAGCACAACATTCTATTGAGGTTTGCCTCTTGTTACGTCTATACTCTTTGATGCACCTCTCGAAAAATACACATCACTTGGTAGCGTTGCATTTCCCCCGACTCATTTCCTGGTTCTTCTTCTCCTTCAACAACATGACATCAAGGAGAGGGTTAACTTTTCCTGCTAAAGATATCCCACCGTGGTCAGAAAGAACAGGGGACACACTTTGTTTCTCTCACTATGACTCTAGAGTCGCTACTCGCTCCGAAGATAATCACCGTCACTCTCTCACTTCTCCCTCACTCGGCCATACACTCCGGACACTCAGACGTAAAAAGTCAATACTTATCAATGCACTCACCTGTATATACCGTCATAAACATGTAGAAAGCCATATTTCAATCTGCTCTGTCTGCTCTGTCCACTCTCGTCCACCGCGCTGTTTTACGCAAACACAGCTCTACTCTGCAAATAGCGAATTTTTACCAACAAGCAAAAACAAATAAAGCTGTCGGTTTGTAGTCTAACTGTTTATCTTAGCTTGCCAAATTCTTATAAACTTAACTGCTGGCTGAACGAACCGTCCTCTCCGCTGGAGCGGTAAATCTATGGATGTATTATAAGACCAAAACAGATACATGTGGCTACTTAATATGCACGTGAATGACGCGATCGTTATGTTCGAGTTCTTCATTCTTGATGATGATGCTGGTTGTATTTTTTTGCAACAGCATCATTTCATTGCAAATGAAGCATATATGATGACTGCTAGCCTGCTTATCAGTCCATTCATCATTAAAGCTGGGCTTTTCCACTCAACTTTTAGCCTCAGCCTCTTTGTCCGTGACATTTATACCTGACAACAGCCTTTCTTTCTGCAAGCATTTTCCACCAATCAGGATGTTACATACTACAACCATGTTTCCTTAATCACAGACCATCTAACCATCACTCCTCAGTGAACTGCCTCTTAGTCTGAGAACTTTTTCTAGTTAAAGAGCCAGTTATCATTATAGAGTTTCCATGTTTTTAGGAGTTTACTGTATGTAAAAAAAAATAGCATTAATTCAGTAAGAAAGTGAAAATTTTTAACAAGAATAGGCGTATTAGGTATACATTCGTTTTATTTTATTTATTTGAAAGTCCGGCCCCTGCAGTGTCTGCTTAGAAAAATTCTGGCCCTTGGAAAAATGTAGTTGATGACCCCTGCTGTACAACCAGTAAAACATGTCCTGTTCTGTAGACATATGTTGGACCAGTCCAATATGACAGGTTGCAGGATGCAGGTTGAAATAAACCTTGTGTTGTAAGAAAATTTGTTTTATTTGTTATGAATCTATTTTGATGCATTTTCCCATAACTTTGGTAATTTTACATATGTTTAAAAATATCAAAATTAATATCGATATCACAATATCAATTATTTTTCAATATTGTGCACCCCTACTAGGGAAGTGTTTTTTCTAAGACATGCATTACTCTTGGGATGGCAATGTCAGTCGGTCCACCACTCTGGTCCAGATTGAAATATCTCAACATCTATCAGATGGATAGCCATGACATTTTGTACAGACATGATGAATCTTACTGACTTTGGTGATCCCCTGACTTTGCCACTAAGCAGGTTGACATTTAAATTTTTACTGCCATATGTTAACAACTGTTGGATGGATTGCTATGCAATGGATGAAATGCTAATGATATTGGTGACCCCCTGACTTTTCCTCTAGTGCCACGAGTACTGTACTTCGGTCAGTGGCTCTCAACATCAGATACCGACGCAAAAGGCACCCTTTAGCATCTGTATGGGAGTCACCGACTAGAGCAGCAGCTTGACCACGGCGCTGTAAGATTACGTAGTATGAAGAGCGGCAACAATAGAGAGTAAATTAAAGACCAAAAATCCACGTAAGGAGGAAGTTTGGGGTAGTGGATGTACTACGCATGTAGGAGACACACACACAAAAACACACACCACACAAACACACACACACACACACACACTCACACACACACATACATTAATACATACACACATACTGTGCACACACACACAGAGCTTCCTCAAGTTATAGTTAGATAAGCAAATCTTAGAATGCTAACACACTACACTAAGATGGTGAACATAGTGAACATTATACTTGTTAAACATCAGCAAGTTAGCATGCTGATATTAGCATTTCGCTCAGAGTACAGCCTCACAGTGCTGCTAGTCTGGCTGTACCTGCTCTCAACTGCATAACTATTCAAGTAACATAACAATTAATATTTATTTCTTCCTAAGGACATCATCATACATTTTGGGTTTGAGCTAATTAAGTGCAGCTCCCTTCTAGATTTCATATGCTGCTCTCATCATTTCCCTGCTGTCATTTGAAATTATATAGAATACATATACTGTATTATATATTATAGAAATATAGATTCAATAAATGTCTTTTCCACAACATGTTTCCTTTTAATATAGCTTCACAGACTTGTGTTTGTTGTTCAGAGGTGGAGGTTTTGTCATGCAAAACTGAACTTTGCTTACTGTGTGTACACTAATAAATCTAGTGGAATGTGTAATTAACTGCACTCATGATATCCTCTCCTGTAATTTGTACAACCTTCTCTTGAGTGCCTATGCAAAAAGGAATATGTGCACTTCACTGATAGCACACAAAGTGTACCTCAGATGTCTCGCCAACTGTGCTTCCAGACTTGTGTGTCTGTTTAATAAATGACACACACAGAAGGGGTAGAACACATCTAAAACAATGCGCTCACAACGTAGTCAAATTGACCTTATTGGGCAAATTATGTTACAACTACAGTCTCATTTAGAGAGTATAGGATGCTATGCTCTAATATATAAAATAATGTATCCTAATATATAGAATTGTGAGGTGCAATCAACCATTAAACATTGCTTAGGCCAGAGACAGACTGGATGCGTGGCGTGAGAGTGGCGTTCCTGTTGCGTGTCAGCTGCATGGATTTTTCTGTCTCACACACCAGAAACGTGCTGCTCCTAGCCTTGTCTGTACACATGTATGTTTCCCATTGATTTACTGCACTCAAGCAGTAGTATACTTCATGTTAAACATAAATATATACTGATTTGATTACAGCAAAGACAACGTCGGCAGTGTTGACGACAAAATAGGCTATACAGTATTGACATTTAAAAATCAATACATTTTTTTTCAATTTTACATTTATATCTGTATTTATGTCAAAACCTCGAGAATTTCAAACATCAAAATGTCATTTGTTAATATGTATTTGTGTCAAAATGACATATAAGCATCTTTTCCTATTCTGTTTTGTCTGGAAACGCTGCCAACGCGTGTCGCGTGAAAAATAGGCGTCGGTTCTATTTCTAGTAGGCACGCGTTTTCGCTTCGGCTCAAACCGCGCGTGAGAGGTGCGTGTCACGCAGGTAGTTTGCAAGCTCTAACCTGTTAACATGGGAGCCGAAATAAAAACGGATACGCCACGCAGCTGACACGCTCACGCCACGCATCCAGTCTGTGGCCGGCCTTAGATAAGACTTAGGATCTTCTTAAGTAATATGTATGTCATTTAAACAATCAGTGCACTGCTTACATGTCATAGAAGAAAGTCTGGGTGATATGCATCATTTAGAGGGCACCACCTGTTGAAACAGTGACCTGTGAAAATATCTTAATATTGTTTCTTAAAAAATATATTTCTTCCTCATCCTGTTCTCCTCAGTGGCTTTGCTCCATCCTGGAAATCCTTGACATCCTTTTTATGAGGTTACGTGGAAGCTTCACTCACCTCTATATTTAGCTGATGCTATTATGACAAGACTGTTGGGCTGACAGAATTCAATTACATAAACAGCATTTTCAGGACCACTATAATCTCCGTAGTGATTTCTCAAGCTGCGGGGACAAAATATTCTCTTACTTCTGATAAATAAGGACTCTAAGGATTAAAGGTCCATTTTGGCAACAGTTTATGTCATCATATGGTCCTCACCTTGAAGCATCCTAACTTATGTGTACCCATTGTCCTCTCAGAGACATCAACTTTCAAACCATTCCCTACATCTGTTTCATACTCACTTAAGGCTCAACTTTTTTATTAAATGGGGCCATGCAGTAGTTAGTACATAAATGTACCAAATAATTGAACACATCTTATGGCTGTTTGCTTTATCCTGGCACTAGTAGGACTATGCACAAGTGAAGTTGTCTCCCTGAGTCAGATTCACTCACTAGTTCACAAGCTGACTGTTATTGGAAACCTTCCCCATTGGGCAGAGAGTGTGCTGACTGCAGTGTCTCCATAGACGAGGGGAACCAACATCCCCGGTAAGCTTTAAAAGCTTGTAGCTACCAGAAATGTGTCTTTATAAAGATTTGCTTCATGCTTTAAAACAGAGCGAAGATCCAGAAAACAAGGCTGAGAGTATATATAGACATAGACATGCTAGCCGCTCTTTAAGGCTATACTTGGGCAAAGCCGTGCTTTGAGCTAAATGCTAACGGTTGCATGGCAACATGGTCGTCACAGTGACAATGCTAACATACAGTGACCCTGTCCTTGTTTCAAACTGGGTGTCCCGAGTCATGACAAATATTTGCAAAACGTTTTCACCCTATTTTAAATAATAATATTAGACTTTTTCAGCACTTACGTAGACGTGGATCATGTTCTGTCCAAACAGAACAAACAGTCCATTCAAAACATAGTTTTTTGTAGGCGCTGTCCATGCTGTTGAAAGGTGCACTCTGTAAGTGTGCTAAGCACTGAAATAATAATTGTGCCCCATCCTGATGAAAAAGCCTATTGTGTGTGCATGAACGTGTGGTGTACTTAAGAGTCCCGGTTTTGGGGTTTGAAAATATAGTCATCCTATGCTAACATGCTAATGTCTTGTAGGTATAATGCTTAGCATGTTCACCATCTTAGTTTAGCACGTTAGCATGGTGACATGCTACATAGCACTGCAAGTACAGATGCCGCTGATGGAAATGTTATCAGTTTTGCAGGTAAAAATTTTACCTGATTGTGTGAAATAAAAAGTGTGGTGATCTCCAAACTTATTCATACTGTAGGAAACATGAATATCTGTACGAAAAAGATTGCCATTGTCATCCACAGAGAGACATTGCTGGCATGGTTAAAAAAAACTACAACAGTAGATACTTCTTTGAGGACAGACTTGTACACATTTTGGACAGAGATGACATATAGGATTTAAAGAGGGGAGAAAGAGTCAATAGAATATAGGAAAACTAAACACACATGAACATACAGTAGAGCTGCTAGAGTGCACATTAGTGAATGCTCTCTTTATATACCACTGAACCATTTCTTTCACTGGGCAATCACTCTTTGAGGACCACAGTAACAAGGTAACCAAATGTGTTATTTCCTCCCAAGGTCATTTCATTCAAGTGTACATGTGACAAAAAAAAAACTTACTGCACAAGGACATTACTTTTATCTTGGGAGAAGTCACAGAGTTCTCTTTGAAAGAGAAGAATGCTCATGACTAATTCTTTGATAATGTATTCCTCCCAATGCCACACATCTTTGTCCACAATCCCACGATAAAGTCAGTTGCAAATACTTACGGGTGAATCATGAAAAGGCCTTTTTTTAAGGTCTTTGTCATCCTCAGTTGCTGTGACAAACTGTACGACAGCTGATGGTGTTGTTGGTCAGAACTGCAATAACTTTAAACATTTAAAGAATATGAGAACTGCAGTAGTGTACAATCATCTCTATTTTCCAGGGTTGAGCTACTTCTAAAAAAAATCTGCCAGCGACAGTCGCTTTTGTCTCACAATCTGAAATCAACAACCTATTGCAAAAATGATCACAAACTTTGAGAGGTAAATCTGCATATGTGCACTGCCAGATTGGTAAACTTGGCAGGCTTAAGCCAAAATTATACTTTCCGTGTGTGCGAGTGCTTTAGGGTTCACCTGACGTCATCAGAGGGTGTAAGCCAAGGCTCTGCGGACATCCGCATACCCCCAGTTTGTTGTGAAAGCACAGACTTCGCTGGACAAGTCCGCGCAGCTATTCCACTTCAAGTGGTAGCTTAGCGATCTACTGTGCATGTGTAAAACGTGTCCTCCAAGCAGATAGTAAACAGAACTACTACGCGTCTGTGGTATCCACAGCTGTCCGTGTACGCGTCTGTTTGGGTGGGAGCGAGCCTTCAGGAAGATAATAGGGAGATGTTGAGCAAGAACAGCCTGTTCATGCTCACAACGCTCTGAGGAGAAGTCTACTCAGCCAAAATAAACTGGATTGGGGTGTAAGGCCTTTAAGTGTAATTACCCATGATTTTAAAGTACCAGTAACTCATGGTTAACCCAATAAGACCTCATTATTGTGAGGTGTTATCAAAAATATCTTGTTTGCTGGAAGAACCAGGGCAGCTCTTCAAAGTGAGAAGTCACCATGGAGACGAAGCAGTCGACTCAGTCTAGATTGTCTCCTGTGGCCTTTACTCTTCTGTCATTGTCTCTTCAGACGAAGCAGCAGCACAATGCTTCATTCCCTTGAGCTGTCAGCAATGTGTTTCTCTACTGTCCTCAACACAATAGACAGGCTGTCTTGGTTGGTGCTCGTCCTGAAAACCTTGTGGTTGTGGGATTGTTGGCTCAGATACAGTTCACCATTGCCATAAGAAATGCTCTTCTAGACATACATTTTTAACAAAAGATTGGTCATTATCTCGTAAATATGACAGCAAGTGATTCATCCAAATATGTCTATATTTTACTATATAAATATCTTTAGGGCTAACAATTTAAGAAACTGCTTGTTGTGATGTCTGGCTTGATCCTGTATGTGTATCAAGCCATAACGTTGACAGCACCTCATCAAGAGTGAGCTGTAAAATGAGCCATTCCACCACCATTCATTTCACCAGGAGATCATAAAAGGCTTCTCTTTGTGCCATTTTCATGTGTTGATGGCCATCAATGAGACTCTGGGGGATATTAGGCAGACGTGATACAACTTAGGGGTCAGTGGTGCAAAGTTGTGTCAATGCAATTGTTATTGTAATTTAAAAGGGTTTTTACCAAGCCTGTAAATGAGCCCAACAGCAGTTTAACTGGAGGGTAAAATAATGTGTTTTCCACTACTGAACTGGAATATTGGTTGTAAACTAAAACCACTTTTGGTTGTGGAATTGAAAGTATGTATTCATCATGCAAGAGGAGGGCTATATTTAATGGAATAGTACAATAACCTCATGTCAGCTTAACAATAGATCTTTTGTAAAACGTATTTGATTAGATTATTACAGAAGGAAAAAGTACAAGCAGGAGGCCACTGAAAGGAATAGACAGGTAAAATTAAAATAACAGAGTGCTGTTTTGTGGTGCTAAGTGAAGAGCTACTGCTAAAGTAACTTTATAAAGCATCTTTTAATTTACTGAAATATTATTTTCTTTAAATATTCTTTGACATAAATAGCAAATACAAATTGTTACCTAAATTAAAAGCATTTCATCTAAACAATGAAATTGTACCAACACATCACGCTCTTTTGCATCAACAAAAGTGAGTGACTTCTGATAGCTTTGAATCTTAATTTCTGGTTCATTACAAAGTGAGAAAGTTCAGTTAATTTGTGATCTTTAATTTATAGTAATACAGTAGGGCTGCAAATACTGCAACATTCTACATAATTAGAGCACTCAATGGTAGGGATTTGCAGCATCCAGGCTACATTAGCAGGGCCACACATGTTGTTTGTTAACAGAGTAACACTTAAAGCTTTCATATGCTTTATGTCCTTCATTGTGCCATCTCAGTTGATACATTAGACCGTACATTTAGTGTCTGGCGCTTAATGGCTGATTTGTTGATGATTACGGCTTGGCCCTTTTAAAAGTAAGCCACAAGATGACCACTCAAGCACAATGGCTGTTAAAGGCTTTCAAATGAACTCGCAACTCCAACTCTTCTCACATATTAGTCAGTCTTTCTGTCCTTCTTCCTCCTTCC
Organism: Gymnocephalus cernua; assembly: GCA_023631565.1. NCBI lineage: Eukaryota > Metazoa > Chordata > Actinopteri > Perciformes > Percidae > Gymnocephalus > Gymnocephalus cernua. Next base: position 19,453,427 of record CM042428.1, read on the forward strand.
CACTCCTTCCACTCCTAAATCTGCAATTAGACCCAATTAAAGTTACTCTCAAAGAATGTATCATCCTCGATGAGCCAGCGGCGCAACAGACTCCCATAGCAAACAGGCGAAAAGATAAAGCAGCTGATGTTCAGAAACACATTAAATCTGACATTTAGTCTTCCATGAAATTACAGAGTTTACGAAAAACAAGCAAACAGCAGTAATGTTAGCTGCTACAGCTCTCAGAAAGACTCCTGTAGTCGCAGTTGTAGATCAAAGTGATCGTTGCAGGATTTGTATTCACTCAAGACCATTGCGTATGTGCTGCAGGGATCAGGCACAGAGCCAATACTCCCTTGAGTATGTATTGTATGTCATGAAATGCTAATGTGATTCTACTTTGGGGAAGAGTTAAACTTGACAATGTCTGATGTCATTGCATTAAAACAGTGATCCAGTGAAGGGAGAAAAGGACTTGAATGATAATGATTCTGAATGTCGTTGATGGATGTCCACCCACATCCACACAGGTGGCATTCTGCAGGCTTAGCTATCACAACCTCATCAATAACATGTTTGCTCGCTAATATTCAGTTTGCATTGCAGTGTCTATGAAAAAGCAATTTCTATAAAATTTGATAAATGGATATACTGAGTATTCGTTCACAAAAACCTCATCATAAATCAGCAGTACAGCCCTAAAACTGAAGTTCCAACCACACAACACACAAATTAGGACCAGTATAAGAGCACCGGCGGTTGTCAACGCCAAGAGAAGAAATTAATTCTGTGATCTTCAGGCAGTTTTGTTTCGTTGATTCAGAGACTTCTGTAGATGAGCAGAGACCATCGGGGCTTAGCTAAAAAATGTGTGTGTTGTTTACTGCTGCGCCATTTGATTTTAGAGTGAATATACTTAATTTAAGTCTTAGGATATAATTAGTAATTTCTGATATAAAGTTTATGGCACTGTTTATTACCTCAGGGTTCACATTTCTCCTTAGTCATCAAGGTCCACACATAACTTTTGACACCTTTTGAATTTTATTTCACAAAAAACAGTGCATTTGGGGTTTTAAACTTAATAAAATAAGACAAGAAATAAAGTAAAAATCAGTGCTTAAAACTAAACAGCAGAGTACAAGCAGGCTCCTCACTGCTCGATGGGTCTCCCCATATGTATGCTTTCTTCACGCTCACAATCCACTTTCTCCACTCATAATACACCACTGATATATTATACAGTAGCATACAGTGTACAGAACCAATTAAACTAATTTACTGCAGCAATGTTGAATATCTAATGCTCTGAACAGAAAATGTAAAATTAGTTACTGCCTGAAGAATGTACATCTGTAGACAGGTGAAATACTGTACATGATCTACTTTATTACAAATGTTATCAAAAAACTAAAATATTTAGGCTTGTCACTATAATAATAAGAGTTTTCCAAAGATGTGTGGATATGCAGAAGAAATAATCAGCTCAGTAAATTGCAATTTTTAATGTTTGATATGTGCAATTTTCAAAAGGCTGACTTCAAATAATTTGTTCATGATAACAAGATGCAAATTGTGGAAAACTGCATGAATTATTTTAGCTGCAATTTCAAAAAGATAATGTGTTATTTTTATGTAAATACAATTGACAATGGATTTTAGTACAAAAGCAGTGTAGTAGATACTACTGCACTGATATGGTGATTACTTTTTCCGATAATAGGAAATGAAATAATAACACGCCATATGTGCCCTGGTTTTCATTATGAAATGGCTGTGCAGTTGCAGCCAATCAAAACTCATCTTGAATTCCACCAGGTCAAAGAGATAAATACAATCTCAGGGACCATATTTGGAATCAGCCATAAGCAGCTGCAAAACAACCTTCCATATGACAACAAAAGATACTGAAATGTAGTTAATGGAGTGATGATAGAACATTACAACTTAATGGAAACCAAAAGCCTCATTGGTATTAATTAAAGTGCTGCACCCAAATAGGCCATCTGTTAATGTGATTTTAACTGTGTGTTAGTGGAGTGTACATACTGTACGCTATCGTGATGTTAACACAAGGCTTGGTTCCCCTGGGCTGCAGGCAGAGGCTGAGCCAGATGAGTGCCTGAGCACTCTGCTCGGTGCTCCTCCAGAGACCTCCATGAACACTTGAGTTCACATGAGTTCAATGTGATCTGAGTTTCAATGTGCAGTCACCCGTGACTGCTGAGACTCCTCACAAATGCCACGTGATTGTAACCAAATGTTGTGTTTCAAAATAATTAGGTGTGTATAGTCCTGTGTTCTTGTAGTTAATATCACAATACAGCTGCACATGCTTCAGACAATGAAGACAAATGTAACCAAACCTGTGAAATTTTTTCGCACGGCTTCTGACCGAGTTCTGAACAGTCTCAGATATTCTGTGTAATCTGATGCAGAATACACTGTGCGCTACAGGCTAGTGGAAGTTATCCCCAGCTTTTGAATAATGAATATGCCAGGCTGTAGTCCAAAACCAAAAATCTGTGTTTTTGCACCATGTGTGAGCAGATAGCAGGCTGCTCTGTAATTTTTCTTCTGCACTATTATTATTATTATTATTATATCTATATCATTATATTCTTATGTATTATTTATCACAAAATGACAACTGTCAGGGTGGAAATGCACTAGCTGTACATTAGATATGAGCTAAGAACAAATATTGGAAATGACCAGTGAGTGCATACCTACTGTGTCATTCAAACTTTTCTGTTTTGAGAATTTCCGAATATGGTAGACTATCTAATCTGAAGTTACTTTCAACAGTATAGTGCAAATCAATACTTGGAGAAAACTTGAGGAAGAAAGAAGAAAACTTGGTGAGGAACCCTGGAGAATAGTAACCCCCTAGCTTCTACAGATTGATTTGATTTCTGATTTCTTAACATGAAGCGTGGTCTGGTCATAAACTACTACACTGTTTTTTGAAAGTCTTGATGTGATGGCTTCCTCCTATGGAAAGTACCCAGCTAATATGTTATTCCAGGTACTGGTGAGACATTAAATGATCTCGAGGCAATACCAGTTTGAGTAACAGACCAATGAGTTTGAAGGATTATCACTGCACAGCTCTGAGGCAGAATTTTACAACTTTGGAAAGTTATCAAGGCAATTATTGTATGTTTACTGTGAAACCATGTTTTTCATGTTATGAAATAACACCAGGGATGTGCGCTTGCACATATTTGATTGGCCAACGTCGGATGATGCTCACATTGCAGTCTGGCAAAAGTTGTGCCAGGTTGAACCTTTTTCCAGGATAACCCTGCGTTTTTTGCCAAGAGTACGCTGCATCGGCAAACCTGCTGTTTTGACGGAGTGGCCCTATTCAAACGAACGATGGCTGCGTCTTTTTCTGGGAGACCTAAATTCAATCGGAATGCAGCCAAACTAAAACCAGGCTAAAGTAGTTGTGTTGCCATCAAGGGGTTGTTACACGTTCTACTATGCATCACAGTTCAAAATTCACTGCAGTGGAAGGCTACATCACCAACTGAGATGATGGGCTTGGCCCAAAGTCCCACAGACTTGAACCTCTACCCGTATATCTCAGTGCTACAATACATAAACATGGCTTTATCTCTTGGACTTGTCCATTATTTTATAATAGAGCTGTCTGTATTCGTAGTATGTAGAATGTAGGGGCCCACATACAGTATAAACACTGGAAAATAAAGATTTTGGAGATAGAATAGTTTCAGTAAATTAATAATTTTGACCACCACATTCCACTGGGGCAAGGTTTGTATTAAAAGAAAGAATTGAATTCTGAGAGGAGATGGAAAGATGATTTCCCCTATGATTTCTACCTCCTCTGTACAATATGTCCAGAGACGAATTTCTGTTTCCTTGTGTATACAACAACAAATAAGTTAACATCCTCTGCATCCACTAGAGCCTTGATCTCAGTGTGGCATGTTGCAGCGTTTTTCACCTGCCCAATGGAGAGAGAGGTGCAGCTAAGTGGCTAGATGTAATTTGTAGAATCTGCAGTGCTTCTGCACGATCTTTTTGATTGCGACAAACAAACGTCTCTTTCAGTCACTGACAGCTGGACACCAACGACGCCCCCAGACAGCAAAACAAAAGTGATTTGTAAATTGCAGGGCCTTGTTCTAGGTGAATTGCACTCAGTAACCATGAGTGGTGGCAAAGGTTGATTGCATTATTTGATATCAGGGGTAGCTGCTTGCCTCTCAATAGAGCACAAGAGAACAAACTTAAAGTTCAAATGCTTTATGCTTTATTGGATGTCATTGCCTTTGTTACGATGCTAAGCCCTTTGCATTGTGTCGGAAAGGGTCTCTCTTTGTGTGTGTGCATCAAAGCCTTAATTTGATAGGACAATTTACCAGTTGTTCGACCTGAACTACCAATTGGGTAACCTGGGTAATAGTTGCATTTGTATGCTCTATGGATGACGTCTGTCGGTCGGTCGTCCACCACTTTGGTTCAGATTGAAATATCTCAACAATTTTTGGATAGATTGCCATTAACCTTTATACAGACATGGTACGTACTGTAGATGAGGAATCTCACTTACTTTAGTGATCCTCTGAATTTTCCTTAAGCACAACTATGAGGTTTGTTAGTTAAATATCCTGACAACTGGATGGATGCCATCAAATTTGGGACAGGTATCAATGGTGACAAGAGAATGAACCTTAATGACTTTGGTGATCCCCTGACTTTTCCTCCGTGCCACCATTAGGATCACTTTGTGTTTATTTGGGAAATGTCTCAACAATTATTGGATGGATTGCCATGAAATTGAGTACAGATACTCATGTTACTCTCAGGATGAATGTTAATAACTTTGGTGATCCCTTCCCATTTCATTATCATCTGATAAAAATTTCAATTTGTTGACTAAACTATATACCTGTAAAACTAATGACATTCCCATGAGCCTCAGCTGTACTTTGTGGCTATTGCTAATTATTTAATTTTAGCTTGCTAACATGCTAATCTAAGATGTTAAACATGGTAAACATGCCTGCTAATTGTCAGCAACCCGTCATTGTGAGCATTTTGCCATGCTGACAATAACATTTAGCTCAAAGCACTGCTGTGCCTTAGTACAGACTTACAGAACTGCTAGCATGGCTGTACCCTCTTAGCTTCGTTTAACCTCCCATTGCCAGGGCTGACCCACTGCTTTTATTGACTGCACTGAAAAACATTTCAGTGGTAGAGGCTTTAATGAAAATGCAGAGATACAGGGAGCTGGTCTCCTCCTCCTCGTGCTTTTTCCACTGGCTGCTAAAGGTTGAGGTCAGTTTGAAAGGTCATGAGGTGGAGCCACAAAGTGGGAGCGGTACTGGGGGGGTACGTTAGGCTGTAGACTCCCCTGCTGAGGACCACAGTGAATAGCTCAAACGTGTTCTGCTCTCTCTCAACCCCAGCCTCTATGAGATTAAAACAGTTGGATGATGGGAGTGATGTGACGTGAGGGGGAATAAGGAGCTTTAGAAGTATCAATAACAGTATTTTTCTGACTGTTGAATGAAATGTGTGATTTTTGTTTGCTTTTGTTTTTATTCTTGGCAGTCGGGCAGAGCCATGCATTCATGCGTGCAACTTTTTTCCCTTTTTCCGTTATACATTGAAAGGCGTAGACGTTCCACTTATCTTTTTTCCTTGCTTGTCATTTCTATCATCTCATCTCCTAATGCCTTAAGCTGTTAATCTAGTTTTATTCCTCACTTTTTCTTTTACCCCCATCTCGCCATAAAGCTTCACCTGCATTGCCTTCCAGTTATTAACTTCAGCGAGTTAGGACTGATCTCAAGGGACGAGAACTGACAGCTTGTTCCCTGTCACAGGCAGGGTGCTAACTGAAAAAAAAGTTGTTATTTTTCTCCTCACAATTACCTCAGAACTATAGAGATAGCCAGCAGGATGTCTTCAAGAGTTTCAACCACATTTCATGTACATGTACATTTACCATGTAATATTATTCTCAACCCAGAGACCATCATTACCTGACCATTGTTCTGTGAGTAAAGAAAATAACAAATGCTGAGTGCCCAGCACTGCTGTTCCTGTGAGTGCTGGGAATGAAAGTTACTGTACTGTAGGTGAATAAATGCAGTCGTGTCACGATCCATGTCGAAATGCGGATGATGCCGTCGTATAAACATTAGAGTTGTGAAGTGGGAGGAGTTATTTCAGGCTCCAGGTGTCATGTGAATAATTGCATTATTGCATAAATGTTTAATGAAAAAAATGTTGATTTCCCCCACTGTATTAAAATAAATTCATAATGACCCCACTGGAAGTATCATCGCCATGCCCTTCATTGTTCATGGATCTCATCTTTGCTATTTACCCTTCATCCTGTTTGTATCCTCCTCTCCTTACCTGTATTCCTCCAGGTGCCCAGACCTTAATAGCAGCCTGCAAAACACATCATGCTGTGTGACCTCTACATGATGACATAATTGGATGTAATCAGTGTGCACCTATGCAAGCCTGACCCACATTTGCACAGGTGTGCACACACACACACACACACACACACACACACACACACACACACACACACACACACACACACACACACACATGCAGTACATCCTCTGCAGGGCTTGAAAAATGCCTTCTTAACCCTTTTAGATCCCTGGACATTGTGCATATATTGACAATAGATGCCCAAAAAAACCCATTTTGTATATCAAAATCCAATCATGTTTTCTTCCTGTAAAACAGAATATGTTCATACATAAGCTGGCATTAATCAATTCCGACCAATAATATCATGACATCCGCCCGTCAATCAATCTGCAACTTCTAGCTGCACAAAGCTAACATTCCGTACAATATGCTACAAGCAGATGAACAATGATGATGACGGCGGACTTTTGCCGTCGGGGGCTTCTGGCAGCATGGAGGGTTGCCTGGCACAGCACTGACAGCAAAGTTTCCCTTTCATCTCACCCTTGTCCTCCAACTAAAGTAAACTACTGTGTGTGAAGTCAACAATCAGTAGTGTTGTGTAGGTGCTGATCTGACAACAGGTGAGGGAGGTATGTGTTGAGCCAGCAGCCTTTAGCTCAGTATCCCGCCAAACTGCAAAGGAAATCCCTCTTGTAACTGTACACTGCTCAAATATTCTGTTTTTTAGTAGGGAAAACGTCACAGTACACAAACTAAAGCTGCTGTTTTTTTGTTTATCCTGAATTAGTTGTGACAAAGTACTTACTGTGACATACCAAAATATATTTACATGTAGTATTATTTAGTATGACTAAATTAATTTGTTCGTCATTCAAATCAGGCAACATTGAACATTACCCATGCTTTATTCCCAAATGTTTCACTTTCAGCTTGCTTTCATCATTTAGTATGTTAACATGCTAACATGTTATGTAGCTAAATCTTACTATGTCAACATGCACTGTATGTAGTCTATGTTACACATAGCATGTTACACACTAAATAATAATATTAATATATTAGCACAGTAACGTGCTAAAAGATAGTTAGCAGTAAAAGCATATTAGCACATTACCAAATTATAAATCTTGAAGCTGCCCATAATGTGTGTAGCCTACATAAATAGAAAGATATATACATGAAGCAAAACCAGAGACAGGAAGCCATCTTTATGTACAAGATCAAATTCATATCTTCTTTTCTTGCTTACATGTCCATACTATTACATAATGCTCACCAATCTACTCACAGTTGGAGGGACTCATAGGGAAAGAGATATTGTGAAATGAAATACAAGGTGAGAGACTATGTTAACAGATATGGTGAAAATCACAGGGACACTAACAGGAAACCCACAAGCCTGTATTTATTTTTTGTGTTCATTTATCCACAATTGAGTTGTAGGATGCACACATCACGTATAGCTGAGCAAAAAAGGGAATCAACCAGCATGCAAATAATACAAGAAAATAAACAATGTTTTCTGCTGGCGCAGAATCCCTGCATTATCACCCCCATGGAAAATGTCAAATATAATTTATTCTGCCACTTCCAGGTATAGCTTGGGGAAGCTTTGATGCCTAATATTTAAAGCCTATCGCAGCTGAGCAGATGTTTGCCCAGGGAAAAGGCATAGTAAATATTGTTTGTTTAAAGGCCTAGTACACGGAGAGACAAGCGCAAACAAATGGCAATAGTCTTGGAATTACCTAAACATACGCCTAAAACTGACATCATAACAAAATCCTTGTCTGGGGTGCAGTTGTTCTGCCTCACAATTAGCTGCTAATGCCTTTGTTGCTGATTTGAAATGTCTGCTGCTATCTCTGCCAACTGACCTCATCTGACAGTGCAGGTTCAGCTGAGTAGTCTATCTATGAAGTATTACACTGCTCGAACTGCCGTCATTAAAATATTCAAACAAATGTTCAAAGCATTGCATTGCATGCACCAAAACTCTGTCAAACAAATACTTCAGCAACTGGTTTTGTTAGATTTGAATTGAACACTAATAATAACTTTACAATGGTACAACATGTAGGTGGGGACATGGACAAAATAATTGAAACACAGTATAACAGTGTGTACTTGTCACTGCTGCAAAACCAATTGACCCTTTGGGGACAAATAACTTGACTACTTGACATTTCAACAGCACCACAAAATAAAGCCTACAAATTGGCCATAATAACATTGAACCTTTGCCCATTGACACCCCTCAAAAACAAAAACTAAACATTATAACCTTCATCAAGGTAGGATTCATAGCATGTTGTTTTCCTAGACTGCATTTGTTTTTGCTGGGTAATAAATTGACAACCCTGGCTGCCCCCATTGATAGACATTAGCCAGACCATCCCCCCCCCCAATCAATCAATGGAAATTATGCCCTTGTGAAGGGGTGCAGATTTCCTCACATTTGTAAATATTTCAGTTACATTTTTTTAAAAGGGAAAAATGTCTCCAATATAGTGCACGCGCAGTACATGTATGTAGGTAAGTATAATTATATAAATAAATGCCTATATATCAACATATATATATATATATATATATATATATATATATATATATATATATATATATATATTATATACAGAAAATAAAGATCCATAAACCTCAGTATAGGGCTGCACGACATATAGTTTTTTTCATTGTCATCGCAATGTCAACTTGCGAGATAAACATAACTCGAAAGACTGTTGAAAGAGAGTATCGGTAGAAAACTGCACTTTAAAATGTAACTATCATTCTTTTTTTACTAGTGCCTTTTGTGTTGAGTCCAATGGGATTTTTTCACCTTTATTTATTCAGGGGGGTGTTTCACTGAGAGCAATGCTCTCTTTTTCAAGAACGCGTGCGTGTGTGTGTGTGTGACGGCGCTCAAGCTCGCAGGTGCCTGTGGAGTTTAACACCAAAAAGGCAGTTAACCACACGTTCCCGTTAATCTTATGATGGACATGTGTTGTGATATTTAAACAAACAATCCTTCAACTGCGAAATAAAAGCCTCTTATTTACGAGACCGGTCTGAGATCGCCAGCTTACAACGGGGCGTCCCAGAATGACAGGCCGGCCGCCACCAGCTGGCAGTTCCGTCGCTTTATGGAGCTTCTCAACTCCGAAAACTTTGAAGCAAATTGTCAATTCGGCAACGATTTTCCCTGCTCTGAAGTAGGAGCTAAAAAAGTCCTGTAATACACCAGAGGAACTAAAAAATCCCCAAATTTGTCCGGTGGGAACACAACGAAAAAAGTGTAAAATGTTTTAGTTCTAGGAACTGCAAAAGTCCCTCCGGTGGGAAAACGCCTATAGTAACACATTCACACCTGGTTCGTCTGATATGTTGGCCACTGAGCAGCTCCACTGGAGCAGTTGGCATTACAGGCCTTGCTCAAGAGTACCTCATTGGTGGTCATTTTGGGAGGGGTAAGCGCTGCTTTTCACTTTCCCCACCCAGATTGATCCTGCCGGTCTAGGGGATTGAACCGACGATCTTCCGGTCACAAGCTTGCTTCAATTTGTTCAATAAAAGAATGTTGGAAATAATTTTAATTTGATTTGTTGTATTTTAGCAGTATACTGAAAGCAGTAGAAGAAAGAACTGAGCACACTTCAATATTTGTATATTTATCGCAAGTTGTTATTGCGATATTTATCACATATCACGTATTTTCCGCATATCATGCAGCCCCACGAGTACAAACATAAATGTATGCAGACTAAAAATATGATAAATATAACGTGGAAAAGGCAAGTTGCGAAGCTGAAAGGCATGGATACATTTCTTTTTTATTTGGTTCTCCAGATTGAACGTCTGTAAATGAAAGCTTTGTTGCACTGTGTATCTTATAGAATACAATACCTTATAAGAAAAGAAGAAAGATCTCTATTACACACCACAGAGGTGAAATAAGTATTATATTTAATGTATCGAAGAGGCAATATCTTTGTTGTTTGCTGGAACTGAATTTGCTGAATTGCATTGAACTATGCAATGAGTGAAGGCCCTGTTGTTTTTGTCATCATTGGTACAGTATGAATTCAATCAGTCTTGGGGCACGATTTACTGAACCAACAAGGGAAAACAAAGATGCCTTAATTAGGAACAACAGAGGAGAGAAAGTAATTGCTGTTGTGAATGAGCTGAATGGATGCCTGTGGGTGGGATATGGATCTTTATTAAGCCAGTGATGAAAAAAGAATACACGTCAGAAAATATTTTGTTCATACTTACCAAGGTTGTAATCATTAACGAAAACGAACGAAATAACGAAAACTAGGTGGGAAAAAACATTGTGTTAACTGAAATAAAAATAAAATCAAGGTATTACAAAAAACGATAACTAACTAAAACTGTAATGTCTGTTTGCAGAACTAACTAAAATAAAATAAAATGATCAAGTAAATGTCCTTAGTTTTCATCTTTGTCAACGTCTTTAATAGAGCAAACAACGTTGTATCTATCAGAGTTGACATTTCCGACCATAGACCTGTTTTTTACAGTCAGTTTTACAGCCAGAGACATATAATGTTTACGACTGGGAACCCAGAAATTCTGACATTCCATGTCAAATTGAACACAACATAGTCCACGCCCCTCGCCTGGCATCATGGCAGTGCCGAAAGTCGGAAGAAAGCGGCAGAGTCCTATTTGATTATGACTCTGTCAGATAAAAGCAAGTGCATTGCAGTAGAAGGTGGTAAAATATATGGACAATTAAACACCTGTTCATGCATGTCTTCTTTAGTCGATTGGCTATTTAGGTTTTTTCCTGGCACACGTTACTCACACATTTTGCACTTACTGCGGCGTCTAGTGTAGACTGTTTACATATTTGTGCTCATCATATGCACATTTTATGTAGCCTACTGGTGTTATTGTTGACTACATTGTGAATATTACACAATACCTTTTTGATTGCCACTGAGAAATAACCCATATTACAAAAAGACTAAAACTAATAAAAACTAATTAAAACTAAACTGAATTTGAAAACAAAAAGTCAAAACGAAATCAAAATAAAAACTAATGAAAAATGCAAAACTATAATAACCTTGATAATTACACAAGCTCATTAAGCAGTAAAATATACCGATATCTGAATATCTTTGAACCACTTGTTTTTTATATTATGTTTTTGTGGTGTGTCATGCAAATATGTTTTCTAATATTAAATGAAAAAGGACTGAAATACTACATATCTCTTAAAAGTATGCCCGAGTATGACTTTCTGATGAAATTTCCAGCAACACTTTTTTGACAACTTTTGAAAAGGAAACTCGCTTAGTGATATAGTTTAGTGATATAGTTTTTCCTTTTTCTTCCCTTTTCTCACTGCATTAGTGGACCCAAAGGCCAGATTTTTTTCAGATTCATGTTATTATGTTGCCTTTGGTTTCATTAAATTCTAGTGGAACCATGTCTGAACAAGTTTTAATAAGTACAAATAATACAGTTTTTTTCTTTTTATAAAGCCACCGTTGTTTTTGCTGTTCAAGCGTGGTGCTCTCGTTGGACTTGTAGTTCTGTTCTCTCGTTAGTTGTGTCCCTCATGAAAAAAACAACTAAACAACTTGTACTGTTATCATTTAATTATACTCTGTCTTTGTCTCTAGACTTTAATTAAGAAATCTTATTAAGGGACCCTTTTCTCTGTTTTGTTGGATTTTGTCTGCGTGCCTAGTGAAGTGAAATAGAGGCATCCTAAACAATCCTGTTGATAAGTCCAGGCTGCCAGCACTTGTGTCTTCTCTGGATTAATGGCTTTTTAAACTTTTTCCTTAAACGTTTACTGTCTAATGACACCTTTAATAAGACTTAGGTTATGCTTGGTTGGTCACAAAAGATGGTTCCATACCTCTCCCCACATATGGACACATAGAGCCGGATAGTAGAAAGACGGAGCAGTGATCATACTTGTGCTTGTGACAAGATGTGTAAATATAATATATAATAATATAAAATGAATTTATATTTATTTGGGTGAGTCATAGTTTTTAGCACTTTTACCCGCATTTTTTTAGGAAGTTAGTGTTACCATGGCAATGACACATTTATGCAAATTCAACTTCTACACAACAGCAGCAACAACAACAACAACAACAACAACAACAACAACAGCCCTTTATCGTAAAAACGCTGAATTTCTGTCAACGGGCAGTTTCCATATCACAAGGCATATCAGATTGTAGTGATACATTGATTATTTACATCCTGGGTGGATGCTAATCAAATAGTGAGAAGTCTGTGAATAAAGCTACCGGATGAGTTACTGATGATTAAAAACATTTTTTACATTATTACTTAACAGCATGCATCTGCTGCCCCACACAGAAATTAAATTCTGATCAGGAAGGCTGGCTCCGTTAATGGCTGCAAACAGGAGACATTTGAAGCTGTGGTGGAGAGGAGGTCACTGAACAAACTGTTATCTATCATGGATAACCCCGACCCCCCCCTCTCCACCCCACACTCGTCCAACAAAGGAGCACCTTCCCTAAGAGGCTCCGACAGCTTCGATGTTGTACAGACCGCTACAGGAAATCATTCCTACCACAGGCAATTAAACTTTTTAACACCTCATCACTGAGTGTGAGATAAGACTCATATACATCGCAACTGCACTGAATGCACCTTGCACAATAGGTTTATCTACATCCTATCATTACTAGTGAAACAGTTGTACATTTTTATTCCACAACTTGCACAATAGGTTTATCTATATCTAGTGAAACAGTTGTACATTTTATTTCCAATTTGTATATATTTTAAATAGTTGCCCTTGTCGTCTATTCTTCTATTATTATTTCATGTATATTGTTTCCTATTATTTAATGTATACTCTGTATGTGTGCTGTGTGTCTGATATTTTGCTGCTGTAACACCGTTATTTCCCATTTTTTTTGGGATCAATAAAAATCTATCTATTTATCTATCTATCTATCTATCTATCTATCTATCTATCTATCTATCTATCTATCTATCTATCTATCTATCTATCTATCTATCTATCTAAAAATGTCATGCTTAATTATAATTTCATAAGTGAGGATTACTTCCTCTTTAGTCTCTATCCACGACGTTCCACTTCTGGGATTGCTCCAGTGCCGCAGACAATTCCGCCTGATCCCTGTCTTTTCGCCAGTGTTCGTTACCTTCCGCTTTTTTTTGTGTGGGAATTTTAAACTCCGGTGGATTTATGAGGACTATGATTAACTGCTCCTCAGTTTTCTGCAGGGTAAATCCAGACAGCTAGCTAGACTATCTGTCCAATCTGAGTTTTCTGTTGCGCGACTAAAACAACTTTTGAACGTACACATGTTCCACCAAAACAAGTTCCTTTCCCGAGGTTATTTAGCAGCGGCTCCGTGCGGACCTTAGCACCACCAATGACGATTGTGATTGGTTTAAAGAAATGCCAATAAGCCAGAGCACGTTTTTCTCCTATCCCGGAATGCTGTGTGGACTAGCCAGACCCTCCTCCGCAGCATGTGGAGGAGGGTCTGGCAAAGCGAGACTACTTCCTCTCATATAACAAGGAAATTCAATTGGTGAAACATGCCACAGTAGAAATGAAATGCTACAAATTTAAAGGTGTCTGAGAGATGTTTGTTGGTAAGACACAAAAAAAAGGATAAAAGAGATTCATAATCAAGCGCTTCTCCCACTTGTTGGAATATTAAAGTACCCTGTAGCTGTAAAGGCTAACAAAGTTAGAGCCAAAATAGTTTCTTTTTGAGGGTTTCCCTTAAACTTTTCCTTAAGAGAGAATAATAATATTGTGTTCTTTAGTAAGGGGTCATGATATATGTAAGATATTCCACTCCAAATCCTCACAGTTCCACAAGTCAAGTTGCAGTTTACATTCATGTCGTTCCATACTTACATATTATATGTAGTGAAGACTTTAAAGGAAAATAAAAAAAAAAAGTATTAAGTATATTTTTTGGTAAAATGAAAATTATCACTGTGCCGACATGTATTCCAGTGAAGACATTCCTGAGTTATCTTGTTCATGAGAACAGGGCCGACAACTCGAAACATAATGGCTCCAGCCATGGCTATTGCCGGAGTGGCGGAATAAAAAGGCAGTGTTGGAGGTGTTTCATTCATCTTATCCACATGAAGTGTGTCATTTTAAGGCTTTGCTTTTGTCATCACCCCACTGTGATCCCTGTGGTCCAAGACACATTTGATGCCAATTACTCTCTACCTGCTGCATTACAAATAACACATTTGTATCCGTCTCTTCATGCGGACTCCTGAAGTGGGATGCCACTCCTCTTGAGTGATACAACAGTAGCTCCTTGGGTCTCCCGAGCCTTTCTGGCAGCCTACTTTCTTCTGTAACCTACTTAGGAGGCTTTTTTAACAGATCCCAAAGAAAGCTTTTTAATTTCTGTTCTCATCTCAAGCTCTCTAATGGAGCCGGATGGCGAGACCGCTGATTGGTGGTTGGACATGAGGAGGGATATACCGTAAGCAGGGATGTAGTGGAGGCTAAACGCACGTAAACGCCGTTTACGCACCTCCCAAAATTCGGAAATAGCGTTTACCCACCTCCAAAGTGCGTTTATCCACCTCTAAATTGTGTTTATCCACCTCTAAATAGCCTATAGTTCCTAAGCCATTTTAAATTAAGCTTATGTCGTTTTAGTTTCATATTTTTCATTATTAGTTTCATAGATTGTTAAACCTAAGACGAAGTCTTTCATATTGCGCTGCTTACTGTCAGTGTTGACCAATCTCTTGCGGTGTTTTTTTGTGAAGCCCACAACGTCGCCTTCCAGGCAGCGATGCCTGGAAGGCTCTAGGATTAGGCAACAGTGCCATGAACTAAGTCAACGGTCGCAGCGCTGCCTTGAAGTCAACGTTGCGGGCTTAAAACACCATCGAGCATCTCTTGCGTAGCCAACAGGAAGCAGCAGACTGCATCAAGACTCATCAGTTCTCTTAATACATCCATGGTCACTAGCCCAAACTAGCCTACATGTCTCATGTAATAAATTGTAAAAATAGATGTCCGGCAATTTTTTAAGCGGCGTCAAGACAGCAGCCCTCCTCCTGATGCAAGCAAACGGCCTCGGCTACAAGCCCAAAGTGAGTGAGCTCGAAAAACAGTACTAAACTTCATGTTTTTTAGGTTAATTTGGTTCACAGTAGATTCATGCCACTGACTCAACAAGTCACCTCTACCTGTTCCCATTAGCCCATGTTACAAGTAAAATTCTGAATACATTATCAGATAAATAACTGGATGTAATTATATGCATTCTCTGACATTTAAACCACTGGAAGTTTGTGACAACAAGCTCTCTTTGCTAGTCACCTAGCTAGTTAATGTTATCGCTATAGCCGTTCGCGGTTTTGCGGGTACGGTAAACGTTTCTATGGAAACGGCGAGTTGAACCAATCAGAGGCGTCGCTGTTAAGCTTAGGACTGTGGGTAGTGTAGTTTTTCTCCATAAGATTGCGGCTAAAAACATGTTTTTCTAGTAACAAGGTTGATTTCATACAGACCTCTAGCTTCTACAGGAGCAGAAACAAAATGAGACATTTGAGGATGTCATCCTGGGCTTTTGGGAAACACTGATCCACATTTTTCTGACATATTATAGACCAAACAACTAATCGATTAATCGAGAAAATATTTAACAGAATAATCGACTATGAAAATAATCCCAAATCCCTAATCATTATGTACAAGTGCATTGCATTGGAAGCCCTGGATATAAGCCTCCCTCTCTATCTCTTAAATATTTTTGTTCTCTCTGTTTTGTCATTTAGTAAACTTTATAGATTTCAACCCTATTATTCCTTTTTGAGTCTCTTTAACAAGAGCTTAGATTAATGTATGAATTGAATAGTGATTGTGTGACCTATGATGAGGAAACAACCAGTGATACCCTTGGTAGTACCATCAAATGATAGCCTATAGCGATGTCATCAGGATACACATACACCGGTAGGCAGTGGCCCACCTTAAAAGGTGACCACGTCGTGGTCCACCAGAATTTATAGTTTACCCACCTCTTTTTTTACCACTACACCTCTGACCGTAAGAGAAGGTAGACACGTGGGAAGGTGGTTAGTGGAGGTGTGTGATGGACATTTGAAATGTAAATGCAAACAGCAGTGGCTCTCTGCTAGGGATCTGTCAACCAACTGGAAGTCAAACAAGGTGTGAAATAAACAGTGTTTGTCTTATTATGTCTCACTGTGTATTAAATGTAATTTGTGAAACCAAAGCATTGTGCAGATGCTGCCTCGGGTTGCTATCAGTAGTAGTGGCACTAATTCACAACTCTGCAACAAGGCTTCAACAAACTCAATTAACCAGATGTCTCATCTTCTGTAAAGCCACTTTCTATCGTTATATCTTGGCAGTTTAACAAATGTTCCTTTTGCAACATTGTGGGTTTTAATGAGCCAACAGTCTTGTTCAAGTCTTACAGTGATTCTTTTGCTCCTTTTATTGCCTGTCACCTTACAACTCTATACTATCACAATAGACAAACGCTGTTTAGGTTTGTTGACATCCTTAACATCCTAGGTTATGTTCAGAATCCTGTAATTTGAAGAAGAAATGTCCTTGAGCAGCTGTTTGGAGGGTCTTGTCCAGAAGGGTGTCTATAATCCAGTAAACCACTTCCTACTCGCTAGTAATCAGTAGGAATGGGCCGGTATGAGATTCTGTCTGTATGATAACCTTCAGCAAAAATAACACAGTTTCACGGTATTACGGTATTGCAATTACAGCTATAAATGTATTCATTTTGAAATGACTGGGTAAAAAACAACTTTTCTTTTTCCATTGAGCACAATGTATTTTATTTTGAAACACACTGGCAGGGAGAAGGATTTCTAAACAGCACTTTATGTCCTTTAAGACGAAATGTTAGTGGTTTTGAAACTGACTTTTTCAAACTGCGGTATATCTTGAAACCGGTAACCGGCCCATGCCTAGTGATCCGCTGCATCTGGTTGACCATCTGTGGCAGACTACAGGTCCCTACTCTCTGACTCGCATTTCTTTTTTAGTTTTTCCTGCCAATACTTCTCTACCCCATGAGTTGTCTGTGTTGTGTTTATCTTGTATTAATGCAGCTGCCGTGGCTGTCTGCCAGTAGTGTGGCAGTGTCACAAGAATTGTATTTTTTAAAAGAGAAGCTTGATAATTGAAAATTGAAACTGTAGAAACGCCATAGCAAAGTTTAACCCAGAGACCAGAAGACGGTAGATAATGGGATGTCCTTTCGAAGAGTATCATTACAACCTGTCTTATAGAAAATTGGAAGGTTGTTGGTTTTAAATTGGCTTAGAAAAGGGTGAGTTTAATAAATAACTCATCCCCAACAAGGCACTGAACCCACAGCTGTCCTCTAGTGAATCATGGCCAACAGAACAGGAGCACCTTACCTCCAAACATTCCTAGTTGTGCGTAAGACAAACGGTTTTATACCCAAATAAATAAAACAGATAAAGTTGGATACACTCGCTGCTCTTCCCCATAACAAGGAAACATGTGTTACTATGTTGTTCTATCAAACAATTATTGGATTGATTACCATGACTTGGTATAAATATTGATGATACTCACAGGATGGTGGTGATCCACTGACTCGACCATAAGGACGAATAGAAACAACTTTAATGAAATATGAAGCTTTTTATTTGTTCAATATTTTGGTTTGTTTGGCTCAGCTTCAGCTGTATTTTGTGTTTAAAGGAGAACTCTGGCCAATTTTTACGTTAATCTTGATAACTATAACTATGTGAGACCGAAAAACGAAAAAACGAGCCGAATCGGTGCTAGCAGCACAGAGCTGCTGCAGCTAATGCCCACAGCTCCCACTTAGCTAAAACGGCAGTTTTGGGGGCGTAAGATTTAACTATTTAAAATATCTCTGAGTTGACAAATATTGTTGTAAATGTGCAAAAAAGTGACCCTCAAAAATTCATACCAGTTTTTTAAACATTGTTTGAAGCTAAATGTGACAAAATGTTGCTGTTATTTTCAGCGTGAGCCGCTTTACAAACGGAGCCCCATAAACAAAATGCGTTTTCAACTCAGACATTGTTTAAATTCACCTACCCTGTTAGCTGCTAGCTGCCGTCTGAGATGAGTGAGTGTGTTCAGCCGGGCTCCGGTAATAATCATCACGCAGCAGTTCTGTGTGTATTTGTAGCATATATATCCATTTTCTGTGCGATCCATCTGTCGTTGGTGAGTAGTAGTCTTGTCAGTGTCGATCGGTGTGGTAGTTTTCTTAGCCGGGCTTGCAGACCCGATCGGCGTCCTTGCTTCTGGTTCCTCCCCGCCTTCCCCGCCTGCCGCGGCCGACAGCAATCTAACGAGCGCCCGCTGGTCTGGTGGATGTCCTCCAGAAGACCACTCATGCCTTTGCAGTGAAAAATTGTAGTTTATTTCCCCCTCAAAAATAGGTAATTGAGCACTGTAGTGGTTATTACCATATCAGTGACTATGTAACTACATGTAAACGGACCAAATTATGTTTGTGCCTTGTACAGTAATGCTAATTAGCAAATGTAAACATGCTAATATTCTAAACTAAGATGAACATAGTAAATATCAAACCTGCTAAACATCAGCATGTTAGCTTTGCCATTGTGAGCATGTTAGCATGCTGTTATCAACATTTAACTTAAAGTGCAAATCTACCTATCTAGTGCCACACAGAGCTGCTAACATGGCTGTAGACTCCCAGTCATGTATTTTAATTGACTGATGCATGAATAAACAGGGTTCACTACCATTGTAAAACCACTAGGAAAAAGCAGTGCAAGGAAAGTGTAGAAAATATTTTGGCGTTCTGCATGACCTAAATTATTTGTGAGGCTGAACTTAAAATGTACATAACATTTTCTCAAGTATCCAGTCTTCATGCTTCTGATTATGGGTAGTGGAGGATAACTAAGTCAGCATCGCCAGTGCCACACTTTTGGAGGGTTTTATTATCCATATCGACTCCACACAGCTGGTGTGGGATGGCTCTTAATATGACAAATGATCCATGCAAACACATAAACAGAGACAAAGTTGGTTGAGCTATGTCACACTTACAGGCATTCTGGCTGACAATAGGTTATCCCTCAAAATGCAATTGCTAATGTGAAATACTTGCATATCAAAGCAATTTGTAGGACAGTGGGTTGGCATGTCATATCCAGCTGTCCTTTCATATTATGTCAATTTAATCTGGCTCCTGCACAATCTGTGCAGAGCTTGTTATTGCTCCAGTGATGGAGCTCAATCACAGAATTACCAGATTGGTCCATTAGGGAGGGAATGGGCGGCACTTCCTGCTTATTAATGGCCACATTTTCATTTCCTTGCACCCAATAGAACACAGGAAGCAAGTTCACCAGATCCACCACTAATTATGTTGCATTCCATCACATCATGGTTGAGGACATTTTAGAACCACTGATCAAGAGCTCCACTGGATACACCCCTGGTGACAGAGATTATGGCCAGGAGGAAGAGAAGCAGAACTCAAGCAGAGATGAGAAACTAATTGGTTGTGGGTTAAATCCTTGGCTCAAATGGTGACTTATCTTATCCAACATTAGACTCACCAGAATACTCACATATTCTCGTGTTGGAAAGTTCACAGTAAACACAAATTAAAAGGTAGAGTCCACAACAATTTAGCAGTCTGAATACTTGACTGTAGGGACATTTAAGGTGGAAAAGCTTTCTGTGTGTATGCACTAAATACAAGAATGGTAATTGGGAACCAGAGTTTTAAAATGTATTTTTTTGTACGATATATTTATTGAAGAAAAATGTCTTTGCAGTGACACAAAGATGTTTACACTGAAGCCAAATGAAATGATACTTTACACTAATAATATTCTGGGTTTAGTACTCATGCCAAATATAGGTTATTAAATCCCCAACTATTGAGCCAAATCATCTGGGTAATTCCTAAGAGGTGGATGCTGCAGTATGTATTTGAATTGAATGAAACAGTACAAAGAAGATCATTAACAATGGGTCTTATTCATCAACAGGGTAAAGAAGGTTTGTACAGAAAATGTTTTCAGTTCCTGATTAATACACTTACTTAGTCTTTGCAAACATTAGGTTGTTTATTACTCAGTATTTCATCATTTTGAAACATTCCAAGCACGCAGAAATGTTAATTATTCAGCCCAGATAAGTCTGTCTGCCATTCACTGCAGTCATATAGTACAACACCGTAAATCCTCTGTTCACCAGGAGGAAGAATGTGATTTCGAACAAAGCCTAATGCTCAATGCTGTATTTTATAGCTGTGTTTGTAATTGACTCTGGCAATAATTGTTATTGTCCTCATCCACTGAAATGCAAGGTTTGAAATGCAAGGTTTAGCAGGCTTAATGTTTTATTGTTTGTTGCATGGCTCAGCACTGATACACAATTGTTTCTGAATGTTCTGCTGCCCCAGCACTTCTCTGAGCTGCAAACACTGCTACATCTTTGCAGACGAGTGAAACACAAAAGACAAATGTGAATTTCCTGTCACATCCTCGGGACACTATGCTTCATTACTTCCGATGATTGCATAGCTGAAATTGTCAGTGGAACCTGTCTGACAGCATGGAGAGATACTCCATGAAGAAGCCCAGGCTGCCTTGACAAACAGAAGCAAAGATCTGTGAGCAGGGATTCAGAGTAATCATCCATGGTGGGGAGGGGGATTGGAAATACATGCAGCATTATACTGATTTAAAGTTGTTGGAACAACTTTTGCTCATTTTATTAACAGTTATTAACAGACATTTTTTTGTATACTTATCCAATATATTAATTTTCTTATTGTACTTCTGTCAGATTCAGAAAAGCCTGAAAGTAACGGCACAAATTAGCTTTTTACTCCACTATATTTATTTGACAGATGGAGGGTCACTGCCGACAGAAGATTTTACATAACAATAGGATAAGCGTATAGAACACAGGACATTGTCAAAAGTTAAACCGGTAGTTTACAACTTTTTTAGCTTGTGACCCCTTAAAAAAATTATTTGGAGCCCCTTGTCCCATTTCAGATATTTGAGTTGTGGCTAACAACTCAAATTTCACCTAAGAGACATTTCTTCTCTCAATTTTTCAAGCTTCTCAACTTCTTAAAAATATTTTTTTTGAAATGTTGGATACTATTTAATTCTGTGTAGCAGATCATTGTTTTTCTTCTTTTCTTCCTGTTAATCATCTCACGACCCCTCTAATTAATTTGACCCTTTACCCTTTAGAGAGGCCTGACCCAGTGGTTGGGAATGATTGGATTAAAGTCACATAGGCATGCGTGGTTTGTACTTTTGATACTTAAGTGTACTACTGGAGTAGAGTATTTGTATGTATTGGTACTTTTACTTAATCAAATTATCTAAGTACTTTTTCCACCACTGGGATTTATTTATTCGGAGTGTCTATTTGCACCCCCGGTACGAATAGCCTCGGCCACACAGCTGAGCTATTCACACGCTGTGACGTAACAACAAAAACACGTTGCTCGCGTGCACCAAAATCATGGCCGACGTTCATCTTCCTTGACAGCAGAACTGGCATATTAAGAAAGTTTTGTCTCTAAAGTTTACAACAATTGAATTTGGTTCTAATTGCACCGGGGTATGAATAGCATTCATTTCTAATTGCACCAGGGTACAAATAGCATACACTGCTAATTGTACCAGGTAGGGGCCTCACCCTTATTTATTTCATGATGTATTTCAAAGGCATATTTATTTATGTATTCATGTATTCATGTACTTATGTATTTATTCATTTATTTATGTATTTATTCATTTATTTAATTCTGAATAAAACGGCATTCCATAGCACACATGACATTTGATCATTTATGTACTCACAGTACAGACCTGATCACCAGATCACTATGTTATATTAAAGGACAATTTGTTTGAAATCTTCAGACCAGAAGATAAAAACCTAATGAGGGGAAAAAAAGAATCCCCCAGAAGAGGACAGTGGCTGTACTTGGCAGCATAGCTGTATGAATATTTAGCAGGGAGTTGAAAAGGACAATGCTTGCTTGGGATACCTTTCCTGGGTACATACAGGTTAAGAAGAACAGCCTTTATTCACTGTTTTTATTTTCTGCTTTTGTGCAGCTGTTGGTCTCTCATACATCATCCTTTGGCCAACAATTAATTTCAGATACAGCAGCTTTATTCATGCTTCATTTTAAATAAACCCACTGTTAAGGTTCATGTTCTAAACAGCCCTCTGTGGCAGGTTAGTTTGCTCTTGATGTTAACACTCCCTGTTGAGATAGACCAGCCTCTAATTTAACCACGAGCTCACATAGGTCATGATGGATGGGGCTTTCTTCTCAGTGGCAGCAGGTCACACAAACTAATATCTCACATCCCTTGCTGGGTTGTAGCAAAGGGTTTAGAAATGAATTAGGTCCAGATTTTTTTCTTTTTAAGGAGCTTATTTACTCAATGTTTTTGCTACTTTATACTTCTACTCAACTACATGTCAGATGGAAATATTGCACTATTTAGTCCACTATATTTACTACACTACATTTTCTTTGACACATTTGACATACAGTTTATTCTTCAATGATATGATGCAGAACTATTCTACTAATCTACCCAGTAGTATACAAAGTATCTCAAATTGGCTCCACATTGACGGACTACAACATTAAAATGCAACTAAAAAATACTATTTGTTTGTGATGAAAACAAAATAATATATGTTCTATAATAATATAACATTTGGTAGGGCTGCCCCCTCTTAGTCGATTAGTCGACTAATCGGTCGTTTTGGTCTTAGTCGACTAAGATTTCTTTTGTCGATAAGTCATTTTTTATGCTTATTCATGCTTAATTACTCATTTCCAAGCAATTTATGAGAACATTTCTGGTGAACACAAGATTTGAAGTGGTGCTTTTGCAGGATTAATTTTGGAGAAGCTCAGTTTTACAGATGGTTAATTAACTACATTTATATTGCGCTTTTCTAGTCTTAACCACCTGTCAAAGAGCACAGCTCTGTCGATTAAATCAACTAATCGATTAGTCGACAAAATCATATAAGTGTTAGTCGACTAAGAATGTCTTTAGTCGAGGACAGCCCTAACATTTCGAAAGGAGCCATTCTGCATAATGAGTAGCCTACTTTTACTTTTGATATTTTAAGTGCAATGTCCTCTCATTGCCTCTTTGTTTGGGGGATTGTTTGAGTGCCTGGCAAAGTGGATTGACATTCTCCAAAATCTGCATTTGTATCTACAATGGGATTATCCAACAGTGATTCTAGTGGCAAACTAGCAGAGCCATTCAGATTCAAAGCAGATTATGTAAACATCATGCAAAGAGAGCTCCTGTTTAACCTGCAGTGTCACACAGCAAATGTGTGTCCGTGACAAAAAGCAATTAGGATTTGGCAGTTTACCACATATTCAGTAGATTTATATGAATGTGTTATAGTTAATCCTTTAAAGACATGAAAGGATTTTAAATTCTCAAACTTTACATATGCAAAGCATTCACCTACATTTATCACTGTTTTCTTGTCTATGATGTTTGTAACTTGGATGAATAAATAACCAATTAAATGAGCTTTTTCAGATCAATTTAACCTTATTAGGACAAACATATCTTTGCACCAGTACAATAAAGGACATTTAGACTCAGCAGGCTCTCTTCAGTCAACAAAATCCAGATGAAAAGAAATCCATGAGTTTGTAGAATCATTGATGACTTGAAGCAATAAATCCATAACTTTGTTTGTCAGCTTTGAATCAATTGCACCAGATGGACACAGGAAGCATTTGATTATAGAGAAAGTGTAATTGAAGAAGAGTAATGACCTCAAAGTTGGTACAAAGTGAGCTTAAAGTTTTTGCCCTTCACATTATTCCCATAAGTCTTGCCTTGTACTGCAGCCAGCAGCATACTCACAATTCACTTTTGGGGGGGATCCAAGAAAAGTTATAGTTCATAATTGGATTTAAAACATTGAAAGCTTAAAGCTACATTGTGTAAGAATTACTCCCATCTAGCTTTGAGATCATGCATCGCAATCAATTCTCTCTCGCCACGCAGTTGAAAGTACGTATTGCAGCTAGGGTAGCCGCCACGCTTCAAAAAGCGGAAATGTACAAAAGGCCGTCAATCAGCCGTGGTTGTTGGAGTGCATGTCGGACAGTGGCGCGGATGCGCACTTCACACCACGAGCGGGCACACGTGCCACCCGACAGAAAGGAGAGAGAAAAAAAAGAGACTGTAGCGGTTCGGAGGATAATTAACTAGTTGGGATTTGGTTCACTCTTTTTTATGATGATGCCGGTCTCTTGCTCTTTTCAATATCCGTTTTCTTATTCTGGGCGAAGAAGAAGACTCCTGTTCCTGAAATTTGGATTTTGAATACGTGTGGTCCTCCATGTTTCCTTCTTCAAACTTGCCAGGGCCGGGAAGCGACGATACCCATTAGCAGCAGCTGTGAGTTGAAAACGTGAAAGGCGGAGCAGTATGTCCTGTATGTCCCTTACCGGCTAACGTATTTCAAGATGGCGCATGAATATGGAGCGTCTACCTCAGTTCATGTAAGCGCAAATATAAAATTTCAAGCCAATAGGAATACTTGAAATTGATGGTGATGGTCAATATTCATAAAAAAGGACAAGTTTCTGAAGGGAAATACAGATTTTCATAATAAACAACTACAAACGTTACACACTGGGGCTTTAAGCTAGGTTTATGCTCGCCGTATGTGCACAAGCCAAAAATGATATCACGTATTTTGCATGAAGCACGAAGGCTCGCGGCGTTTGGTAGTACACCGCCAAATATTTGTCAACTAAGCGGCCACTGCGCGCGCAGGCCTTTTCAGACATGACTGTCAAAAACCGATAAAAGCAAACAACTTGAATTAAAAAGTAAAATAATTAATTATTTTTTACCATTAATTTTGTCTCAGGATTTTAGAAAGAGAGCCAATTTGTTTTTAAATGCTTTAAAAGAGTAAATATTTTGCCAGCCAAATCAAATTGTTTGCAGGATATTCAACTTTGCTTCGTTTTCAATTTTTGTTAATCCAAATATTTGTCATCTTTCTTTACATGGAAAGTATAAAGGCGATTAAGTATGTCCATGAATATTTGTATGAGATATGAGTTTACAGTTCATTACAATTCCTCCTCAGCACTGAGGAGTTGGTCTATTCCGCTCTTTCGGTAACACTCATTAACTTCTTGCTTCTTCATAGAATGTGTTGTTTGTACATGCCCTGGCATTTCGGAAAATACTGCAAAAAACATGTTAAGCATAAATGCCTTTGTGCCTGCTCGTAGCTTTCTTGCCACCGTGGAGGCCCACGCAACGTTATTTACAATTTACGATCCTCAGTCTTTCTGCCATACTCCTGGTTTTACGCCAATGCATATTAATATGTCATGATCTGTTATGAAGTTCTCCTTAAGAATGGTTACATAGTCTGTTAAATCAGCTCTGGGAACCATTTCAGCTGTAGCATTAGCTTGGTGGTGATGGCGCAGTGGATATCACGCACGCCTTTGGTGTGGGAGACCTGGGTTCGATTCTCACTGCGATACATCAACCAATGTGTCCTTTGAGCAAGACACTTAACCCGTTGTTGCTCCAGAGGTGTGTGACCTCTGATATATGTAGCAATTGTAAGTTGCTTTGGCTAAATGTTATGTAATGTAATTAGCAGCCGACAGCGACCCTCCATCTTCAATCACAGCGCCTGCTGTGCTGCGTTCTCCACCGCTTCATTTGTTATCTGTTGATCTTATCCAGCTGTTTATTTTTTTCATGTAGAAAAAAAAAAACATGTGTGTTCTGGATTCATCCATAATTAACACTTTAGCACTATTATTGACCCCACTTATCGTTGCTGCAGCAATAATTCCAATGGTTGTTGTGCATTTCAAGTACCAGCTGGTAGGGCAAATTAAAACATGTTTACACAAAGTTAAGTAATGCTAAAGTCACCACATGGACTGCACAAAACGACACTAATGTGGTTTGACCGTCTAATGCGTTGTACTGCTGTAAATTCATGTACAAGAATATGACACAGCACAGGGTTTAAACCTGAAATCCATCCTCATGGCTACGCCTATGACTGCAGCCAGGGCTCTTCATTGGAAGACATTTTGATCGTTTTCTTGGCATTCTGAAAATGACCTTTGTAATTGGTGTTGATATTCAAAACGGTCTCAAGTTGGTCGGACAAACTCCTACCAGCTGTTGACACCTTGTGTAGATTTTCTGTGTGTGTTGATTGATGACTGACATGTCCGGTTACAGGTTTTCTGAGCATTTTCAGGACGTACAGGTGATACATCTTCAAGAATTAGGTAAAAATGACAAATTCCAGTGTAAGCTCTGAACACCTGAGCAAGAGTAACACAGCCCCCCTCTCTACCCCTCCCCAATGATTGAAAAAATACTTTTGTCCTTTAGCTGCTCTCATGATAACAGTTTTTAATGTTCTTCATCACAGCTTTAATGACGTTTGACTTGGTTTGACTCTGCTGCTTTTAATTCTACCTCCCATAATTGAAAATCATTCAGCCAGACTGATTGCTTTAGTTTCATTGGGCCTTTTTGATGCAGCACGTCCAATCCAATTCTGTTTTACTTGATGCCCATCACAGATCTATGAGGAGCACGCTGTTACTTACACGTGTTGTGGAAACAACAGCAGACTTTCTTTTAATGAAGAGCAAAACAAGCAAGAGATTGGAAAGGTAAAACACATGACTGAATAAATCCCTTCACAATTGATTTTTCCACCTGCTTAGGCTTCTGTTTCAAACTGTGGCAGATGGAAAACGCAGAGTAATGAATCCCTGTAGTAGACCATTTACCGGGGAAATAGCCCTACTGCTGTGTTTCATGGCCTTGTTGCATCGTTTAACTACTCTTGCAGGCTTTTCTTGAATAATTCATTGTTTACGTAATTTACTCTATACTGGCCTGTCTTATGGTAGCACCTTTCCGAATATAGATTTGAAAGGGTTAACTGTTGTCCTGTCATTAAGACAAACCATATATTCACCATATTTGCTTATCTAGGAGATGAGCACCTTCTTGACCTTCAGTGTTTTGTATTTATACACAAATAGTTATATTTCTCCCTAATTAATCCTAAATTTAAATGAGCTACAGCTGTGTGAAACTGATTGTTTTGTTTTGTGCAGTTTATTTGACAAAAATCAAATAAGGCAGTAAACAAATACAAATATATGAGACATTGTTAGGGATAACGCAACAAAGTCCAGCACATATTTACATGTCTTATGTGAACTAACTCACTGCAAAAGGAAACACTTTTTTTTAATATTCCACCGTATCGCAGTTGTAATGATGTTTGACACATCACATTGGGTATGAAACATTATTACAACAAAGCAGTCAGAGACACAGCCAGGAGAATGTCATCTCTCCTCAGCTGACAGACAGTGAGTGGAGCGAACTGTGAAATGATTTGTCTGATTGTCTGGCAGCCAGGAGCAGGACTCAGCAACAATAACAACAAGCCCTGTGGTCAAATCTCCTTTGCTTGTTAATAATCCCTCATATTTCTGACTTTCTGCCTTCTGTGCTTGCAGTTCACATCAGCCTGCCTGCTATGAGTTTTCAAACATAAGAAATGTTTGCTATATTCCCTTTAAGGGTATTTTTTGCTGGATTTAGCCCAGATTATTTGACTGGGATCAGTTGATGCAGGTCAATCCTCTGTATGCCAGAAATAGGAGAAATAAGACAGTTTATAGTGTGTTCACCTCATTTGTGTCATTAATTGCAGTCTGCATCATCTGAGCTCCTCTTTCCTTTGTAGGAAAAAGTCATTTTCAAAAGAGGGTTTGAGCAACATCACGTTCTTCCCTCTCGTACGTTGTTCAGGCAGAGCAGAAGGCTAGGTTTGTGATAATCCCCCAGCTCTTCAATTTGTGGGTAGTAAACAGGAGGTAAGTATTATGGCGCTTTTCAGCATATAGAGTGGGAGCTTTGGAGTCTGAAAAGTGTAAAACCAGCCCTCACGTCTGGGCGGAGAGCGGACCTCAATAGACACAGTGGTCAACAGTGCTTGGGGCTTACCTGTCAAGAGTCTCGCGTCAAGAACGCAGTGGAGAGGAAACTCAGAGGAGCCAAAGAGTCCAGAGAGGAAGAGAAAAATGGGCTTTTTCATAAGTGCACGTGTTAACTTTGGAACTTTGAGGATCAAAAACCCATGCTTTATCTGTTTTTTAAATTGTGTCGAGGACTTTGGTCACAAGAACTGTCTCTTATGCAGAATATCTACTTCCTCTTTCTTGTAGTCTTCCTCGTTTTCTGATTACTCTTTTTTTTTCTCAAAATGGTAGCAATCATGCGCCAGCAAACATTGCTTCACATATACCACTACTTAAACCTGTCAGCGGCCTCTCCAGTGTCTTCCCACCCGCTTACAAGCTCCTTCTAGAAATCTGTATTTTAAAATCCATTTGTTTCACTACACGCCATCATGGCCCACAGTGTTGGCCAGTGAGTCAACCTTGGCTTCTTACTGGCCACAGATCCCACTGGCATGGCTTTGTTATGCCCAGTCTGAGCTGAATAGATAGCAGTGGTCCTATCTCTCTACCTCTGTCCACCTGTTACAGCAGCCAGTCACCTGTAATTGAATTATTGAAAGCCCAAGGGAAGCTAAAAACAACAGGAGTTAAAATGTATATTGTATCTATATAATAAATACTTAATAGTTATAACTGCTCCAATTAATATTTTTATATTACCAAAAGGTGATGTCAGTGATGTGTTTACAGCTAGATTCCGCAGCCCTCAGTGACAGGTGGAGTGTCTCATGGGAATTTTGCATTTATCTAATGCAATATAGGTTGGATTTTTGGCAAAAACACATTCAAATAAAATCACACAAGTAAATATAGCTCTAAAATAGGGAGTGCTTTCAGACACAGCCAAAGTGAGATCAGGGAACTACTTCTGACTACCCATTAAATAAACTAATTTGTCATCACGTTCTTACAGATTACAAAGTAACTACGTAACTAATTAATTGTGCACCAGCAGCTTTGATGCTTTGATACATGATGGCAATTCATTTGTCCCTTCTGATCCATGCGGACCCTGTGGTGTTTTTTATCTGCCACTACATTCATATGCAACCAGAACCCCTGTCTGGACTTGGAATGGGGGCATCCACCGCTCTTTTGATTCTTTATTTTTGGACCTTTCTGATGAGTGGCAGGCAGCATTAAAACCAATGCTTTGTCTACCCCAGCAGGCCACAAAATGTCAAGGTGTTATCAAATACTCTATCCTCTCCAAAGGTATTTTGTCATGCACAAATTGCCTAACAAACAGGCGGATGGAAACATACCTACTGTATCCTAAGTCAACACCATCTATTTCAGCATTTTGTCTAACCTTTTCTCATCCGTCTCATTTCTAGGTATGGAGACATGGTGCCAAAGACAATCGCCGGGAAGATCTTCGGCTCCATCTGCTCCCTGAGCGGCGTGCTGGTGATCGCTCTGCCCGTCCCTGTTATCGTCTCCAACTTCAGTCGCATCTACCACCAGAACCAAAGAGCAGACAAACGTCGCGCACAGAAGGTAAAAGTCAGTGTCTTTATTTCATCCCATCTGCTCCAACAGGGGGATTCAAGAGTTATGCGTGGGTTAAATAAGTGTGTTTGTGTTGAGGCGTGTGCACATACATATTACCGGACCATTAGGAGTGCACGCTTTTTTTAAAAGGCCAAAGTACCACAGGATTATTAGATGTTATTACAAAAATGAGAATAAATGGGAGGTTATGAGTGTTGAGTAAAACGCTGGGTGGGTGGATACTAATGGTTATGCTTGAGGAACCTCTTGAATGTCTTTTTATATATAAATATATTCAGATCATTAAAATGATGACAGAGGATTAAAAGATCTTGATGACTGATATGTTTCTTTTCTTATCAAAAGCACAGATGACATTTTACAAACTAAACTAAAGGTGATGGTGAAAAGGACTGATTAGGAATTGTACGTCCGCATTGCAAATCGCTGTCCTTTAGTTACATCATCCCATACTTTTCAAAACTATCACACAAAGGAAATGTTTTGCCCTTCAGACTCACATTATTCAACGTCCTTCTGCACATGCACACTCCCTATCTCTCTTTCTTTCTCACACACACACACACACACATGCGCACGCACGCGTACACTTCAAATTCAAGTACTACATTTTAGCTATCCACTCACTACAGTCACCCAGTGGGCTTGACCTTTCTGCCGGGCTAGATAAAAGTGCTATTAAGTTAGAGAGCAGCTGCTGATAGCTAATTGAGGAGGGAAAAGTCTGGTTTGAATCCATAGTGATATAATAATCCTAGGTGGCTGCTTTCCTCATTAATATATTGCTTTGAATCAGCAGAGGGTTTTTTCAGTTCAAACACAATGGAGTGAACTCATTTGCACCTTCATGTTGTCTAGTTTGGCTTAATTTGACCAGTAAGCAATAAAGTAGTTGGGGAGGGGGGCTCTCACCATTTTTCTCCCGTAGATGGGTTAGATGTGGTTAGATGTTTTGTATCCAGTAACTTCTAATTTTTCTACTCTGTTTTGCTGGCGGCTACAGCCATGCGTCGCCTATAGCACCAACTTCTGACGATACTATGCTGTAGTAGTTTATTCGCTTAACATTAGTTAATGGAAGTTCTTTTAGAGTTAGCATCTCCTCTGGAGAGGAAACTCTGCGATATGAAAAACTTGTTTAAAACTGTTTATTCCATAAACAACACTGATAAGAGGGATAAGAGTGAACCAAAAATGCAAAGATAATTCTGAGTGACCTCTTTCACATACAAGTATTACTGTTAAAGGGATACTTTGCAGATTTTCAACTAGTGTTGTAACATAACAATGTGGGTAGTATGTGTAAATGAACTATGTTAAACCTATGATAAGCTTGAGGGCTGTTGCTCGAAACTACAGATTGTACTTCCGCATACGGACACAACCAGTATAGAAGCAAATCGAGAGAGAGCCGCCACTCTCTTAGATTAAACTGTAAAAAAAAAAAATTTAAAATAAAAAATAAATAAAAAAGGCAAAGCTGATCAAATACAAACAAAGATTCTGTTACTGTTTCGCCTACTTCTCGCCTAAAATGTTTTCAGCAACATTTGTGCACAGGACATGGGCACCATACTGTTTTCTGTATGGTGAAAACAGACAAGCTCACATTACATCACCAACCAGCGGGAGCGATTGGTGTGGCGTGGCACAGTGCATTCTGGTAGTTGTAGGTTTTCTACCTTTTGAGCAAGTCTTTCTACTGCGTAGACAGACCAGTTTTATGAGTAGGTCGTCTTCCGAGCAGAGAAATACTTCTTTAATAAAAAATGTTGATGACAGCTGCTATAAATGCTGAAATTCAAAGTTCATTCTTGAACTCGGAAACAAGGTAGAGCAACAGTAACAATTTTAACATCTATGATTGAAAGATGGAAGAACAGTTACTGAATGGACCTTGTTCTGAGATGGTTTTCTCAACTGCTGTTTCCAAAGTTGACAATTAGCCTTGAACCTAAGTACTAGAATTGTTTTAGTATTCATTGTTAAGATGGATAGAATACAACTTTTTCAGTAAACTATATATACATAACATAAAGGTAGAATTTTTTATAACCCAAAGGATTTTTTTTCATGCAGGAAAAATATATTACATTTAAGCAGTTAAAACTACAGAAAGGTGCATCTTTGTTCTCTAGATGCTTTGTAATCTTCTCACAGAGTGAGACTGCTTTGCCAGCCTAGGAAGGTACAACACAATTGTACGTTGTTTTTGAATTGGAGAGCTCAGCGTGCAGGAGCTGCTTTGCTGGATTGGTCTAATTGTCTGTTCTTACCTTGTATTTATGCCAACAACTGTAAAAGGTATGCAAGTCACCAACACATTTATTGTGCACCTGTGAGCTATTTTTATTAATGCACAGAAAACTCCTATCATAGCCATATGTGCCCCTTGTTTTCCCCCATTGTATAAGTTTGAGAACAGAAAGAGAAGGAAGAAAAGGAGAAAAGATTTGTTTTATAGTAACTCTGGTCATCATTTCCCCTTCTTCTATTAGTCCATCTCGCCTGACCTTCCCTTTCTCTCTAGGACTTATTCATCTTCATTCTTCTCTACCAACAGGCTGCTCCTGGCTCCCATTACAATTATGTAGTCATCTGGGGATTTGACTTTACAAAAAGGTCTTCTCATGTACCCATTGTAGCTTCACAGTCAGAAAAAAGTGGAGAATCTAAATTGGATTTAATGATAGTCATTCTCTACTACTCTACTGTATAGTGTGTGTGTGTGTGTGTGTGTGTGTGTGTGTGTGTGTGTGTGTGTGTGTGTGTGTGTGTGTGTGTGTGTGTGTGTGTGTGTGTGGAGGAGGGGGGGGGGGCTCAGTGTAGAGTGCAGTGTCTCCTCTTCGTGTTCAGTCACCCACAGATGGCATAACTTGCGGGAGAAACAACCCCTGATACGAATGTGATAAGTTGAAAAAAGATGGTTCTAGCTAGAAGAAGAAGAAGACAGGTTTCTTTTTTTATTTCTGCTCAAAAAAAGCGGTGAGAGTCAGAGTGTCGCTGAGTGTCGAGGCAATAAATGGACTGAGGTCACACCGGTAATGGGACAGCAAAGTCAAGTGGGGCCGCACTGAGAGATGGCATGTTGTCAAGGGAAAACAAGGCCGAAGACATAAGGGCAAAACAACATGACAGGAGCAAAAGAGTAAAATGAGAAGGAGGTTGCATATGAGGGAATGGTGAAAGGAGAGAAAGAGAACAAAGCAGAAAGTCTGAAAGAGAAAGGCTGATTGGAGTAAAGGTGGTGAAAATGTCATGCCTTTTTCCCTGTAATGCTGCAGTCTGACTGCCGGTGGTCATGTTGGAGCATATTGGCTTCCTTTTACTCGGTCAACCAAGACCACAGAAATATAAAAAAAATAATGATAAAAAAAGAAGTATCCATGATCACAGGGCTTTGGACAAAGTGTTCAGGAGGCTCATTGGGCCTGCCTCTGAACAGACCAAATTTTAGAGTAATTTTCCCTTTCTCCAGCTATGAAATACTTCCTCATCACCCTCTATTGTTGGCCAGAAACTTAAAAAAAAGACACATCAATGACACACAGTTGCACTTGGTGACATGTTCCCACTATGAGCATGGGCACTTTAGTTTATTTTAGTCAATTCCATAGAGACCATTCGCCTGCCGTGATTACTTGCTCGAGCTTGAGCAACACGTTTATATTAATCCACAGCTAAAAATAGTGCCCAACAAATGCACTTCATTCCTGCTAGGTAACGATAACCCAGCTGTTTCAAGAAGTTATTTCACCTTTTCGTCAGCCATTTTAAAAGGAAAACTTCACCAGATTTACACATAAAGGTCAGTGTACTCATCTACTCAACCAGTGGAGAAAGTTAAATAATGTAATTTGGCTCTGGGGGGAGTTTTCTCAAATCTCAGAAAATAGTTATGGGTTATGTAGGGAGACTACAGGCCCTATCTTGCAACCAGCGCAATTGACTTTGCATGTAACATTCCTATTTTGCACCCGACGCGCAGCGGACTTTTCCCTCCACAGACTCACGTCGGTAAATTAGGGAATGAACTTGCACTCCCAGCGGCGGTTCAGCGAAAAGCGGAGACGTGTTCAGACGCAAACGTTCCCTGGTGCTATTTTGCAGTTTCAGAAAACAATTTCACCACAGACCAGGAAAAACCTAGTCTAAAGTCAGTGGCACGTTATTCAGATGCTATTTTAAGGGTGCATGCTTGGCCATAATGTAGCGTGTGCACTGTGCACATACACTTTGCTTCTCACCAACGCAGCAGTTCACATTTTTGCAAACCATACTTACAAGGAAAAATATGACCTTGTTTTACACAACATTTCCATGAATCACGGATGTGTTGATGACATAAATGAGAAAATAGTAGAGGACTTCAGGAGACGTGATATTGAACTGCATGTGCCGATGCCACTTAACCTAATGCCCCAGCAGCAGCACGGTAGAGGAGATACAGTAAGTAATCTCGGTCTAATGTTAGACTACATTGAAAAAATATCACCATGCATTCATAACCTCGTGATTCAGTGAGAGTGAGCCCAAAACATCGGAAAGTATGTTTTTGTATTTACATTTTGTCAAAAAGAAAAATCAATAGCAAACATCGGTCTCCTCGGCTGTGAACCGCTCCTGGTGTGCGCCTAGCAAATCCGCCATTAAAAATAGCAATCCCTGCCTGCTTTTAAAGAGAATGTGAGATAATGCTCTGATTGGTTTATTGCACTTCACGCCCAAACCACACCTATGAGTAATGTAGCTACTTCAGACCAACCCATTTTAGATTTGCGTCGGCTGCAAGAGTTATTTATCCCGCCGGTATAATAGCAACAGCGCCCGAGCTCCACCCACAAAGCTACTTGCGTTTCAGATCGTTAAAATAGGGCCCTACAAGTTTATAACAATAATCCTGCATTTTAAAGAAGAGGAAAATTACCATGCAGGAAGGATCTAAATTAAAGATGCTAGTGGCTACATAATGGGAAATGTATGAGCCATTGTCTTTGAAGCTTCACCCATACTCACTAAATCTTGACTTGAGACTTGATGATGAGAGGAACCTGGACTTTACTTGTCCTCCAAACAAGTCCTCCAAACCAGGAACAAGGGTTGTTCCTACACTCTAGAATACGACCCACAGAAGCGTTTCTTAAATTAGCATCCCTAGCGGTGGCAGGAAATACGACCCACAGGAGCGTTTTCCGTCGTCGTGGTTTTAAACACATTGTTAACGTTGTGAAACGATCACAGTTTGGTTAGGTTTAGGCAAACCTACTTAGTTAAATTCAGAAAAAAGATTGTGGTTTGGGTTAAAATCAGTACATTACTTCACTTCTGTGAGTATGGACATGACGTAATTATGCATGTCACATAGAACGTGATGTAGTTCCATTTGTTCCGTAAAATAACTCAGTGTGTAACATTTGTAGGTGTTCGTTATCAAAATCTGTATTGCCCTTCACAAACTTGTCCTTTTTTATGAATATTGACCACCACCATCAATTCCAAGTATTCCTATTGGCTTCAAATTTTACATTTGCGCTTGTATGAACTGGGGTAGACGCTGCATATTCATGCGCCATCTTGAAATACGTTGGCCGGTAAGGGACATACAGGACATACTGCTCCGCCTTTCACGTTTTCGCTGTCACATGATAAACTCACAGGTGCTGCTAATATAATCAGTCCCTCCAGAAAAACGCGGAGTTTTTTTGTGATTGTTGCGGGCAAAAATCCTTGATTTTCTTAAAAAATGCGATGGAATATGCAGGATATTTATGCCATTTTATGCGATGAAAATGCGGGAATTTGCAAAAATTGCGGGAACTTGCGGGAATTTGCAAAAACTGCGGTTTGATGAAAAAAGAAGTGATTCCCCCAACACAGTGTTCTCAGTAGGCGAAATTACGTCACTTCATAACGTTCCCATGGCAACAGGGGAAAATGGCTGCTCTTGTGTGAAGTAAACGCAACATTTTTCAACTTTCTGCTGAGATATATGTGACTTTTTTGCAACGAAAATGCGGGGATTATGAAATCATGCAAGCCCCGCATATTTTGCGCGGAAATCGGCAAATTTATGCGGCGAAAGTGCGGCGTATTTGAAAAAATGCGGCCCCCGCATTAATATGCGGACTTTGGCTGATTATGCATTGAATTCTGCGATCGCATAATCGCGTTTTTCTGGAGGGACTGTATAATGTTGCTATTACAGTGTTGCCAACTTAGTGACTTTGTCGCTAGATTTAGCAACTTTTCAGACCCCCTTAGCGACTTTTTTTCAAAAAAGCGACTAGCGACAAATACATTAACCAGGTATTAACCAGCGAGCACGAGGTATTTCTCTCCTGTGGCTGCCAAAACCGTCTTCTGATCAATGACTGAGTGAGGAGCAGAGGAGCAGCCCCTCCCCCCTCTGTGCTCTTGTCTCCCCCTCTGTGCAGCAGCGCTGATCAGGCCGTTAGAAGGGGAGGGAGGACAGGGTGTGGGGGGCCAGGCCGGTGTAGGTAGGAGAGAGACCCAACGGGAGAAAGACGCAGCTGAGCTGGCCTGGCAGGAGCGGGCAGCGGCGGATGGAGCAGGCGATCAGACCGGCCGGAGCGGGCAGCTGGAGCCGGCAGTGGCGAACAGACTGGCCGGAGGGCCTCAAAACACTACCGGCCCACCAGGAAAAGTCCCGACTCTCCCGATTGCCACTCTGCCTCATACACATATTCAAAATCCAAGTTTCAGGAAGAGGAGTCCTCTTCTTCGCCCAGAAAAAGGAAAAGGATATTGAAAAAAGCAAAGGACAGGCTTTTGGAAGCGCGAAGGCTACCGTAGCTGTAATATGTCATTTGAAGTGCATGGTTGGAGCAATATACAATCTCAACGCTAGATGGGGAAATTCCTACACAATGTAGCTTTAAACGGGACCCAAACTCCAGTGTCCTGCTTGAAAGTCCTGTTTGTTTAACAAATGGCCCCCTAACAAATCAACCACCCCAATCTGCCTCCTTACGCAGAGTTTGGCGCTCTTATACTTTGTCACCTTACCTTACTTCCTGCTTTCTTCAATCATAATTACATACGGCCATTAGAGGGCTCTGCCTAACAATAAAATGTAAATATGGGTCATAATTGCTGCTTGTACGAACAACCTATGGGGTTGTTTTTTGGGGGAGGACAGTCTTCATTAGACTTGTAACTTAAAACTTGTGTCTCAAGACTTTACCAAACTTGTGTCTTGCTCACACCTCTGGACTCCAAACAAATGCAGAATTTCATCAGCTGAGAGTAAAGATTCCTTAGACAACCATTTGGGCTCAATGGACCATCAGAGAAGACAAAATACTTTCTTTCCTCGTGTCAAGTCGAGCTTTTGATCAATAAGAAAAGCAGACAGCGCTCGACAGCACTTTCCCTTTGAAATTCATTCATGCTTTAGCTGAAGCTACATAGAAAGTAGTCAACGGTTGTCTTTTTTTTTTATCTTCCTCTCCATTTCACATACTGTGCACGTACATACACAATCATTATTATTACATCTCAGTCTCCAGCTTCACGGGTATCTACAGTCTGACAGACCATTTCTGAAGTATCCAAACTAATTGCATTACTTCTGGGAAGCAGATATTGCTCTCCCTGTCTCCTGTTTCTGAAATGCATTTATCGGAGAGATAGAGAGACCAGGACAAGGTTAAAGAAATATCACACCTTACGTGTCCAGAAGCACTTGAGGCAGAGGTGTATCGTAGAGTCGTCCTAATATCCTCTTCATTTAAGAAATTCCCAATGCGATTTCTCTCTCTCATTTCCTGTCTGCCTTGCTCTGATCGCATTTATCTTTTTGCTACACCTCATTGTAGACAAAGAGGAGCAGGCAAACAGGCTTTGAAATTGAACACATTTTTTAATTAGCAGACAGGTGCATTGTTGTAAACTCCTCAGCCGCTTATGGGCAGAATCCATTGGTTGAGTTTGCTTCATTTTTCAGTTATATATTTCCAAGTTTTAGCATTTTTGTTTTTTATTTGTGTTTTTCTGATAGTTTATGGTTTAGGTTAAATCTTCATTATCCTATTTTGAAAGAATCAAACTGAAATGATTTAGACTGTGGACTCTGAAGAGGCTTTATTTTTTTATTGTTTATTTGGATCCTCATTAGTTCCACAAAATGGTTGTTTCCCTTACCGGAGTTGATAGTAATAAACACAAATTTAGAATAACACGGTATCAATGAAACAAGAAAAGGCAGAAATCTTAAATCACATCTATACATCTATGTGAGATTAATCGTGTTTTGTTTCAGTGAGTTTTTGAAGGAAAAATCTGCTTTTGATCTGATTCTGTACTATATCTGGCCAAAAGTATGTGGACCTCCTACAACTCACAATTACTTTCACGATCAATTAATCTGATTGACGAATAATCAATTAGTTGTTTTGTATATAAAATGTGAGAAAATAGTGAAAAAAGTTTATAGTTTATAAGTCCATAACCCAAAGATATGCAGGTTTCTAAAACACAAGACAACAGAAAGCAGAAAGCGTCACATTGTAAAAGTTGGAACCGAACCAGAGAATTTTAGTATATTGTGCTTTTGCTTGAAAAATAACTTAATTAAACTAGTTGCCAGTAAATTTCCTGTTGATCGACTAATTGATTAATAGACTAGCTGTTTCAGCTCCTCATATTGTTTTGTACCTTTTGGTCAGGGGCTCTTTGTCATGGGTTAGGCTAGGCCGTTACAAATAAGCAAAATCCTATAATATAGATATTTTAGACAATAGTTGGCTTCCACCTTCCTGTTTGGGTAAGGCCCTTTGCTGTTTCAACATGACAAAGCTCACACTTACAAACAAGGTGTGGGATAGGTTCTGCACTGAGTCTTTCCACATACTGTTGGCCATGTAGCGTATGTTGGTGAGTAATATCCATAGTTCTGTTCTTATACATAAAGAAAGTCTTTATGAAAGAAATTTGAAATTGTGATGGTTAAAGAATTACAGTAGTAGCTGGAAAAACTACCGCAGAGCTTAGGTGACGAGTTGGCAGATTCTCACCAATAAATACTGCATTAGTCATCTTCTGTAACCTCCCGCCAGCACCCCTGTCTAATGCTATGCCCTCTTCTTCTTCCCACGCCCAGAAAGCCAGACTGGCCAGGATAAGGATATCCAAGTCTGGCAGCACCAACACCTTCCTCCACAACAAACGCAACGGACTGCTCAACGAACTGCTGGAGCTGACGGTGAGAAAAAAACCCTGACCCTCTGACCACGCAGAACCGCTAACAGCAAAGTGGGCGCGATGATTACAGGGAAGTAATTTCAAATGTGTTCATTAAAAATGACATGAAATGTCAGCAGATTGTAATTCATGATAAGAGAGATTAATCATCTTGGTCCTTGTCAAACACCCTTCTGCTAATTATTTCAGTTTACTGCAACTCAATAGCCTGGAAGCAGCAACTTCACACACACACACACACACACACAAAATGACAAACAATTACTGCTATAATTAAGCAAAGGACAATTTAGAAGTCATTTAGAGGCAGAAGTTGGAGCCATTACAGCCTGGTTGTTATACAGGGCACGGGTGGTAGCAGAGGAGTTATGCCAATAATCCACCATGCAGGCTTTCAGTGTAATCACACAATTGACTTTTCTTAGTTGTCTTTCAGTCCTAGACTTGATTTAATCCATGTCTTTAAAACTGGAAAAGTCAGACAACAGGTTGTTTTTTACTTTGCTTGCTTGTTGTGTCGCTCTTGGTGAGGATTAGATGGTTAGCACATTAAAAAAAAGAGGCTTGAAAACTGCAGCAGTGAACAATGGGGCACTTAAATCCCACACTCACAGACTCCTGTTCCTACAAAAGGTACAAAATGTTTCAGTATTTCCTCCTCTCTATGATTATAGACAACTGCAGCATTGTTAAGTTCTTGTCTTTACATGACCATACCTTAAACCTGCAATAATTTGTAAATCGTTGAAGTTGTAAACACAACACTGACATATTATGTAAGAGCTAATGTAGAGTTGATATGGTGAACTTGTTACAGTAGCAAACAGTTGCATATTTACTAGGGCTGGGCAAGTTAAAGGTATAGTGGAGGATTTTCTTTTTCCGGGTGGATCATCAAGACTATTGGTCCTCCTAGTTGTCAATCATTCTGGGATATGTTTACGTAAGGCCGTCGTACGTGCCGTGACAGGTCAGCGAGCAGACGGCCACGGCCTCCGACCGCTGCCTCCCCGCTCTCTCTCTCGGCGATAGCTTGTTTGTTGGCCTGTAGCATGCTAAAGTTAGCTATAGAGATGCTTGTCGTAAATAGATTTCCACTTACCGGTGGCGAGTCTGACATAGTGGAAAAAGTGCAAATCTTCTTTTGGAAAGTAGGCTTGTATGAGCCATGCCGACAGCAACTTGTAAACAGAGCGTGCACGAGGAGAACTAGGCTCGTGCATGCTCTCTCGTGCACACGTTTAATAGCCGTTCCCTCTCGGGAGCAGGTAGAGTGTTGCGCATGTGCATTTTTTCAAAAAGTGGAGACGGCGGTTCTTTTCTAAAATTCGGGAATATCCTCCATTATACCTTTAACGTGTTATTATCGCGTTAACGCATTAATTAATTAACGCCGACAATTATTTTATCGCGCATTAACGCAGTTTTTATTTCATTTATTATTGTAAAAGTATGTTGTTCACAAGCTTTTATTTTGTAAAAGTTTGTTGCTGACCGCTGCCGCGCTTCCAGGGACCAGAAAAGAAAAGAATTGCCGGATAAACCATGGATCAGAGTGATAGAGAAAGCATGGATGTATCAAGAGAACAGACCAACAAATATGGAGAAGGGTACGGAACGTTTACATGGCCACTTATTTTAAAGTTCTTCCAGACAGCGCAGTTGACAGAACCAAAGTTATTTGTAACCACTGCAAAGTTGAATTTTCTTATCACCGGAGTACTTCCAGTCTGAAATATCACCTAAATGCAATACACACAGTTGATACCAGCAAATCATTCAATGAAACAAACAGTGGCGCGAGGCTTCGGCAGATTATTACTACCCGCTGTTGCTCTCACTGGGGACTACTGGACATCACTGGGTAACCATAACTACAGGTCTCAGAGTTACAGTGCATTATATTGATGAACAGTGGGCGCTCCATTCACATGCTCTGACTGTAATGAAAACAGAGGAGAGACATTATGCTGAAACATGCGTGGGACACTTTATTGAAGTTTCACAGCAGTGGAATGTGTCCTATTAATGATAACATGAATGCCCTGGCAGTGGCAATAAGCTTTCATTTTGTATTTGCTTTGATTACATTGTTAAAGTTGAGATTTACACTAAATATTTTATTTAACTGCTACTGTATAAACAACATGCTGATGTTAAGTGTTTGCAGAACAAATGTTATGGCACTTTAGTTCATATGGCAGAACATTTAAAATAAAATTAGATTAATTAATTCATTAAATTTTGCATATAACAATGCGATTAATCGCGATTAATCAGGGAAATCATGCGATTAATCGCGATTAAAACTTTTAATCGTTGCCCAGCCCTAATATTTTCACATCCAGCAGACACAAAGCTACATTAGCATTTATTTTAAGTCATGTCCATCTGACCACCTGGCAAATGTAATGTACATTCACTCTCCTTTTAGCTCTGTTTTTGGTCTGTACCTTCTCCTGATGAAAATATCTGTCTCTTTAGCTGCTAAATGCTTTAGCTGCTAATTGCTCGCTAACTTTGTCTGTCTGCTATTTGGTTCTAAGCAGGTATCGTACATACATTGAAGTTGCTACACAGAAATTTATCAACATTTTGAGAAGTATGCTTATTCGCTTTCTTGCTTAGAATTAAATGAGAGTGATCCCACTCTCATGTCTGTGTATAGAACCTTAGCTAGGCAATTAGCTTATACAGATTAGAAACAGGGGGACACCGCTAACCTGGTTCTCTCCTAAGTTCCAAAATAAGACATTTTCACAGATGTAAACATAAACATTCTAAATGGACCCAAGTTGATTTCCTGTTGCAGTGTTGTCAGTACCCGATCCTTTCCGCCTGCCCGATCCGTTCTGCGCATGTGCATAAGTCTGCGCATGCACAGAAGCTCAACGTGTTTTACGACACTACCTGATTGGTTCTACGCTTGCGCGATTACCGGTAGTTATGTTTTGCACGCATGCGTGGTACAAATCGCACAGGTTTTCTACTACACAATTATGCACATGCGCAGAACGGATCGGGCAGGCGGAACGGATCGGGTACTGACAAGTGTATGTGAATGGCATCAACTGACAGGAAGTTAACAAGGGGCCAGGCTGTTGCCTAGAAATGTAATTCCATTGAAAAGGTCTATACCAGCACCTTTCACTAGCTCACTAACACTATTAAACACATCTTATGTTTATGTTGTACATAAACACAATTTGTTTTAGTTGTTAGTTGTGATTACCATTATGTTGCTAAGCAACGAGTAAGTCTACTACACAAATAATACAGCAAATAGAGTAAGACCACAACTTTTTTATATATATATATTTCTATTATATTAAATAATAGCGATACAATATTAGTAGATTTCAGGAGTTAACTTTCGGGTATTTGTTTTTCGCTGGACAGAGCCAGGGTCTGTTTTCCCCTGCTTTAAGTTTTTATGCTAAGCTAAGCTAATTACCTCCTGTCTCTAGCATATACCTTGCCTTAACACACAGACAAGATTTATTGATCTTCTTATCTAAATCTCTGCAAGAAAGCAAAAGAGTGTAATTCTTTAACACGTCTATCTATTCATTTGAATTACATGTCCTCTTTATCTCCACTGGCAGACATCAACCAACTTTCTACTTTTTAAAGTAAGAATCCGCCCATACTTTCTCCTCCACTTTTACTCGTTTTTTCAACTCATCACTACCATGGAAAAATGCATTTGGTAATGCATGAGCAAATTGGTTATATCCTTCCCATCCAGTCCATCATTCTTGCTTTCAGTGACACACTCCCCTCCTTGCAGATGGTTACTAAAATGCATTTGGATCTAATCAAGTCCAGTGTGAAAGCGCATGGGTGTCTGGAACTGGTTAGAATTATCATATAAATGCCATCTGTGAGTGCTGAGCAACCCACATCCCTCTGCATCCTCTGCATGTATGTGATGAGGCTGCCAGAGTCCTGCCGCATCAAATTACGGTGGTGTCACTGCTGTCAGTCAGTTGGTAGCGCTGCTTGGATCTGGTGTGGGAGTGAGTGGCGATTTATATGACAAAAAGACTGTTTCTCTCACAGCCTATAGTTAGATTAGAAGTTCACGTCTGCTGTTTTTTTCAGTTTCCCTTGAAGGCTTTTTAATTTTCTGAAAGCCATTTATTTGTTACCCAGATCACAGGCTCATTATCATAGAAGGTGTTTTATTGATAATCCTGTCAAGTTTTATTATAACCTTGCATAGAAAGACCTTACAGCTTTATCCCTTTAGGTACTGTTGACAGGAGTGACAGGATTTGTTGTGATATGCCCTCGTGGTTAATGCCCAATCACTGTCCTCATCACTTTTTTCCCCTCAGCGGTTTAATCAAGTGTGGAGTTATTTTCATTGACAACAGAACCAGTCAGATCTTTGTCATATTGACTTATCAATGTATATCATGAAGTAATGTATTTTCTAGAAAATCAATTGAGAAACTGATGTGAAAGTCTGCTTTCCACGAATACAGCTAATTAATTGATTGATAAATAAAAGAATAAAATTTAACACATTCAAGCAGGAATCGTATACAAATCCAATACAACTATGAAGCAGTTCTGCACATTGATTTGCAACATTGCCACAAGGGTCTAAATACACCTAGAGATGAACCTACAATACCACAGTATGATACAGCACTGTATGACCACATTTATATCATCTCACAGAATATATTGTCTTATCACCCACCCCTAATGGATTGTTGTAAATTCACTCACAGAAATAACAGCTCTTGAATTGGAACATGTTCTTGTCTTTTGTAAAAGCAGCAGGTTTCCAGAACAACATGAGAAGTGCCATGAGACAATAGAAATATGTCAGCCATTTTTTTATAACAAGGTCCCTATTGTGTCTCATTGTGGGTAGTGCTACAAATCAATGAGCAGGCCTGACTCATGGCAATATGGGATTTAATTTTACATTTACAACATATCTGATAAATAACACTGCTCTAGGAACCGCATGCTATGTGTCACAATTGAACATTCAGTCACAGATCTACTCATAAAATTTGCTTTTAGGAAGTACAAACTCACTGGATGGTAATCTTCTTAAAGCTGGGAAAAGACGGTTAATGAATTGTATCCGCCCCGTGATTCAGATCCTCTTCAAAATGTAATGACATATTTCTTTGCCCATGCTGCACTGTTCCACCAAGTTTCATGAAAATTAAAAAAATTCAATTCAATTAATTATTACTAAATTACTAAAATTAAGTAGTTTTTCCGTAATCCTGCTGACAGACAAACAAACCAACAGATAAACCGAGCCGGAGAAATAGCCTACTTGGCGGAGGTAATTCTGTAGTAAATTTCATAAACCATGATACATTTTATCCATATCAGCTGCTCCTATTCACATTATTAGGTGAAATTAAAGAGCGTCATTCTCCATCAGCAGTTGAGTAAACTGACTTCCTTTCTTCACTTCAGATATAACGCAAGACACAAGATAAGAAAAATGTCCTCAGTGAGGTTAACACTATCAGGGTCACATATCA
Organism: Gymnocephalus cernua; assembly: GCA_023631565.1. Classification (NCBI taxonomy): domain Eukaryota; kingdom Metazoa; phylum Chordata; class Actinopteri; order Perciformes; family Percidae; genus Gymnocephalus; species Gymnocephalus cernua. The sequence goes on from CM042428.1 coordinate 19,498,281, forward strand.
GATGGATCCTATCAGATCACCTTCTTTGGTCACATGAAAATAAACTTGACAGTGTATTTGATAGGGCCTGTGCCAACACATTGAACCATCAGAAGGCGTAGTTTTCTCTTGCCCACATCACAATATTGTTCATGTGTCTGGAATCTGAATGAGAGTCCTTGGGCTGGATTGCCACCCACCCAAATCCTTTGAGTAACAATGTGTGCTGTGGGCAGGGAATTAATTTGTTTTCAGTTTTCATGTTTTTTGGCATTTGTGATGACTTTGAGACTAAGCTTTATTGGAGCTAGAGCTTTGAAACCAAGTCCTCTTTGGAGACATACCAAAAGCGGTTCCATAAGTTTCTGTTTCTGTTTTTCTCAACTCTTCTTTTTTTCCTCTTTCTGAAGCTTCACACATCAAAAACTGTTCAGCTGCCTGGAGCATCACAAGATAGATAATTAAGTAAGAGAGCGGACAACAAACAGTTTTTAGAATTGTTGTAGTTCAGTCAACTTAAAGGGGAAGTTATTTTGCAGCCTGCTTACATAATGAACCAAACTGAAGGTAATTACACTATTAATGGCACAAAGGATGCACAATGGAGACAATTAATTATAAATAAACCACTTGCCAATGTTTAGGGATCAGTTCACACCAAGCAGATATGTGGTGCACTCTGTAACTAATTGGCTAGTAAGTTATTTGAAAGCAAACAGAAGGAGTTGTTGGCTACCTGCTCATAATGGAAATGAGGGTGAAATCAACAAGCACGAACCAAGATGGTCCAGTTTAAATTGGTAGACACGAAGCAGAATAAAAGAGCCATGTCTGACTTTTCATTACGGATGACAAAGAAATTCATATCCATGAGTCTTTTTGTGCACACAGAGTGAGAGGCTTTAATGAGTGAAGAGGATACGCCAACAATATAATTTGTCAACATTCATCAACTTTAATATGTGTGTGTGTGTGTGTGTGTGTGTGTGTGTGTGTGTGTGTGTGTGTGTGTGTGTGTGTGTGTGTGTGTGTGTGTGTGTGTGTGTGTGTGTGTGTGTGTGTGTGTGTGTGTGTGTGTGTGTGTGTGTGTGTGTGGCTTACTAAGGACACAGAAGAGGATGAGCAGAAGCGGACTAAGTCCACCTCTCTGTTACAGAGCCAACATCACCACCTACTGCATTGTCTGGAGAAAACCACTGTGGGTAGTACACTCAAACACTTCTCTATCTTTGATTCCACTTTTAGCATTAAAGATCTACCACACCACCTACATTAATGACGTTGTAAACACTTGTTAATCGTCATTTAAGGACTGAATCATGATGATAATAATGTTTCACCAGTGAAAAAGACAAAAAGAAATTTGATTTGTAGTTGGTTGAGGTGGAACGAATTATTAACTATTTTGTATAGGACTACAATTTAAGTCCCATGGGTCTGTCTTTATTTTGTTTACCTCTCTCTGTGCACCAATCCCTCCCTGTGTATTTAAACCACCATCCTGTTTGTTCTCTCCAGGCTCATGAGTTTGTGGATGAGCAGATGTACGAGCAGAACTGTTTAGAGACAGTGCTACAGACCTACCCGTCACCCAGCCCCTCCATATCCAGTTCTGCGGGTACCTGCTGCGGCCGCAGGGTAAAGAAAAATACTCCTCTGCCCAACGCCAGCCTGCCTTCCATCTACCCCGTCCCGTCAAACCAGTGCCCCCTGGAGGAGCTTAGTGCCATCCACATACAGTGTGGTGACCCATCGTCACGCACTGCCAGGTAAAAGTAAAGCACAGCAGAAACACACAGCAGCATCAGAGGGGAGACGGAGACATGGTATCCCGGTTGTTCGCTGAATTCTGCCAACTTTGTGAGGGGGAAATAGTTTACAATTTAGCTGCTTGCAATATTTCCACTTAAAGGTCCCATGGCATGAAAATTTCACTTTATGAGGTTTTTTTAACATTAATATGAGTTCCCCCAGCCTGCCTATGGTCCCCAATTGGCTAGAAATGGTGATAGGTGTAAACCGAGCCCTGGGTATCCTGCTCTGCCTTTGACAAAAAGTAAGCTCAGATGAGCCGTTCTGGAATCTTGCTTGTTATGAGGTCATAACAAGCAAGGTTACCTCCCCTTTCTCTGCTTTGCCCGCCCAGAGAATTTGGCCAACCCATGAGAGAGAGAGAGAGACATCATGGCTTTCAGACGAGCAAAGTGGCAGTTGGCCTAATTAGTAGAGTGTCTTTTTCAGAAACGACATCCCAACTCTGGTTATTCAACTGTATTTCTTTGGTTAGAAATGTTGAAATGAGAGAAATCCCATGAGGTGGCTTCTGTGGAATAATGAGTTTAATCAATGAGAGGATGTTGTCTGTCCACCCTCCTTTAATTGAGGGAAAGAAGAAGAATATGTGATTTTTATTATTATCATTATTATTTGTTAATAGCTCAAATGGGATGTGTTTAATGGAAAAGTCTGGGGGAAAATATGCCTGTTATGTACTTCATTTTGTAGACAGTGTTCAAGATTACATGCTGCGTTCACTGACTGCACAAAGTCTGTGTAGATGTACATTATAAAATTGTATAGTCTCTCTTACTCTGTTTTTCTCTGCCTCTAGTCGTTCGAACCTCAACCTGAAAACCAATGAAAGCGGCAGGATCAACTGCAAAGGCGGCCGGATCACCACAGCGATCATTAGCCTTCCATCACCCCCCGCTTTGACCCCTGATGGCGATGGCCTCCGCGGGCCCCCACAGAGGAGGCCACCCCAACCCCCGGGTCACCCTGCAGCTCTGAGCATCCAGACCACAACAAGCTCAGCTGGCACCAACATCATCAAAGTCTCTGCACTGTGACTCTCTGGCTGACGGAGTAAGGAGGAAGAAGAGGAGGAGGAGGAGGAGGAGAAGGTGAAGCAGGTTACCCTACCTTTATGGACGCACCATGTCCCGTCTCACAGGGTCAACAGGAAGAGCGCTGTACTCCAGAGATGATGTGGAGGTAGACGATTGTAGATATGTGAACCGAGAATCACGCACTCGTCATGTCGTGTATGTACTGTAGATACGGACAAGAGCCGCTGCATTTCTAATAGTTTCTAACAGCAGTACAGATGTTTTACAGCAAGTACCATGGAAAAGATTGAAAGACATTGTGCAATTAGCATATCCATACATCAGCAGATGCTGTTCAACGTACCAGAAATTCACAGTAAATTGAAAGTGAATTTGCAGTGAAATAGTGAAAAGGATATTTTGTTCACTTTAAATGTGTTTGAAGAAAGGTGAAGAAAAGTGTTAATCGGTTTACTTGAATTTGATGGGTCTCGTTATGTGTTATGTTATGTGTTGTTTGTCTTTTGAAGTATTTTGAAGTAAAAAAAACAAATTAAAAAAAACAATTTCTTTTACAGCATTTGAAAAGTACCTACAATGCTGCTAATATATCGCTGAAATGTGAGTTTGATGTGTCTGAGACTAAAAGGAGTGGGTTTTTTTGTTCAAAACTGTGTCTATTCATCATATCAAAGACTCAAACCAAACTGCTTTTTATTTGCTTCCTGTTAAAATTTCTGACTGGAGATTGACTACAGGGAGTGAGTCTGACTGACACTGTCTTCATGACTTGTAGGTTTTAATACTGAGGTGAGACAAAGTAGTAGTTCTCAACCTGATAACCCTCCAGCTGACCACAAAATTACTTACAAGTAAAGGTTTTATTTTTAAAGAATAAGGCCAGCTTTATGTTCTATTTTTTCTTATTGTCAACAAATCACATGAAAAGATCCCTCCAACATTTCAGTTCTTTGGGAGTATTTTGATGAAATGAAAGATCATGTCATCCTGTGTGGCTCACTGGTGTGTTTTTATGAAGGTCTATATCAGGCTTTGGTCTACACAGGCAATATTTGTTAGGAGGATCAAATCATTGTTGATTTTGGTCATTTCATTAGATTTGTTGGGAAAAATAGAGAATATTTCCAGCCTTAACCCCTTAGTAAGTAATGAAATACATACAGTATTTCTACTATACCAGTATGTGATCCTGTGTATATACATGTGAGCCTTTTTGTTCTGAGGAATAAGTAAAAGCTGCAGCTGTTATGCTGCCTCTACTCGCAGAGTGTCGGAGGCTGAGAGGGAGATAAAAAAAAAGGTGATGTGTGTTTTGTACATGAACGTGAGTGGGCATTTTAGGTATTGAATTTCAAAAAGGTTGATCACCATTGTCATATCAAACAACCACCCCAGAACATTACAGGAAGACAGCCAATTCATGTTCAATCCAGCTTTTTTTAAAGCTAGAACTGAAACTAAAAAGCTACATGAAAACCTGATTATTATTTGAAGATATTTGAAATCGAGAGAAAAATGGTAAAATATGCAAATACAAAAATGGTTTTGGGGGAATCCAGTCACTCTTGTTTTGGCTGGAAATCTTATTTTGTCATCTTCTGCCAAGTTGCTTGCCTTCAGTTCTACCACTTTGTGTCTTGAGTTAAACAATCAATGAAAAGATATTATTTCACAGCTGACTACAGTGTATTCATGAGGTGGCAACTTGAAAATATCTCCCTTTTAAATAATTATTTCTAAGTTTTAAATGTACTTTAAAAGAAAGCCAATAAATGATAATACACAGGAATACGCTAGTTTGACAGAATAATCCCAACTCAAGGTCCTCTTGGCTTTCCCAGAGCTTTCAACCATATAATGTTTTTTCATCAGCAGATCAGAGTTTGCTTAGTTGTCATGGAGACGGATATGTTGACATGCATAAAATTCGCTTGGACAATAAGTCCTAAAAGACAAGTTCTGTGGATGACATAACAGCTAGAGCATGTCATCAATCTTTATGACAGCTGAGCAAATGAAGACCATGTGATATGGCTGAATACCTCAGCAAAAGGCACAAAGAGGACCTTGAGCTGAGTTCTGTCAAACTATTTCCGAGGTCAGTTAAAAACTTTGAAGCTTAAGGATAGGCTGATTAATAAGCAGCTCAATCATGATAATCTCAAAAATGGTCACAAAATGGCAGCAATAATGCATTCTAACATTGAAACAAAATAAATTAAAAATGGTTCATGGTCTTATTCCCAGCATTAATATTGTTTATATACCTACCTGCTGCACATTGTTTTTCATTTGAAGTTAATAGACGCCTGTTGTTTGGAAAAGTGTGTTACTACTTGCAAAGTGTGCTATGGTTATCTGTATAAAATAAACAATGTGTTTATTTGTCTCCATTGTTTTGTTAAAGTGGAAACTACAAATTAACGTGTGTTTTTCAGTCATGGATCACCAAGTGAAATTGTTTTTGGCTGTATCTGTATACTTTGTATTGCATTCTGTACTTCGTCACGTTTTAAAACCGAGGTGAATGTATCTGTGCCAAAAGGGTCACTTTTCCAGCCTCTGTAAGAACAAGGTAGTGGTACTCTTTATACTGCTATATATTTTAAAAAATAAAAAAAATAAATCATCATTTCTCCTCACTGTTAATGCAAAAATAATAAGCGCCTGCTCTGTTGTGGTGTTCATAACTCAGATCATCACATCACCATGCTTCAACAACTGAAAGCACTGTTCACACTGTATGAGTATTCCTTGTTGTCATGATATGATGGACTTCAAAAGGCATTGTGGGGGTAACTTTTTTAAAAGTCTTGGCATTACTGTTTGTGTTGTTCCTATCTTTTTACCCTTTTGAACTGAGCTTTTCTGTCTGTTTGCTGTGTTTACAGTATTCTGTCAGTTTATTTGTTTTAACAGCTATGAAGTGTCAGATGAGAATTAAAATCTGCCACAACAACCAAGTGTTGTCTTTCTTCTCCCTCCTGTCACCAACATGGACATGTATATTTACTTCCACCAGGAAGGTTATGTTTTCGGCTTGATTTGTCCGTTTGATGGTTAGTTTGTTTGTTTGTCTGTCAGCAGGATTACGGAAAAACCACTGGCCCAATTGTCACGAGACGTTGTTGAAGGGTGAAGCATAAGCAAAGGAAGAAGCCATTACACAATAATATCAGCTACAATATCCCTGAAAATAATTTTTTAGGCTTTTTGTTGCAACATTAGGTCCCACATCAATAAAACATTACTGACCAATTGTGCCTATCTGCACATCTGTACATGTCTCACTAGATGGCAGCATAACACACATTTTGTCTTTTGTTGAGAGTACACTAGTATTGATTTTTTTTATCGTTACTGAATTTAAAGGTCTGAGTTATCTGACATTTAGTTCAATAGGAGAGTTATTACGTGATTACATCCAACCCCAATCTGTCTAAATGTAACAGGCCAGAATGGTATTTTTTCAAGATTGCAGTTGCTACTTTACGTTACTGACTTTGGTATCATTCATCTCATTTGAACACTATGTCAAGAGTAATATTTAAAACTTCTAAACAGGGAGATTATGATGAGTGACATTGGAAAATATCATCAGTTTCAGGACTTTCCTCCAGAAAACCAAATTGACTTCACACTGACCTTTTTTAACTTTACTAACACATACGCTTGTCATTTTTTGAACAACAGAAATACAATAATCTTTTCAATTTCAATGAATAATCACAAATATATGCCCCCACCTACACATATACAAAAGATTACTGTATTGAAATACAGATAACTTCACTTTGATTAAAAACAAAAAAAGAAATTCCAAACTGTAGCCACAAAATAGAGGAACACTATATGACCAAACTAGTTATGTAAACACAAAGTTTAGCAAAGGGCAAAAATGGAGACCACCAAGCAAAAACAACATTTAAATGCTGTAATGTAGAATGATGCACAAAGTTATGACACACCTCTGAAACTCCACTGTTATGTATTTAACCAGGTGTTTCACTGTCAGCTCATTCCTGCCCACATAAGTGACTCTGATCTTTCACAGCTTATTGACCATTATTAGTGGTTGTCTGGCTCATCTCCTCACACAGAAGGACTGGATGACTCAAACAGATGACTAACTCAGTTTGGAAATAAAAACCCACACATCCAGCTCCCTCACGAATCAGCTTCATTGTTGGAAAAGTTTTTCAAGCAGAGCATCAAATACAATTCCTGTATTATTGATTGTTTTGAATTTTTGCTCAAATGATATACTGTATGTTCTATATCTCTAAACTTCTATAACCTGTATTAGTTGCTGTTTCACAATAAAGTCCCTGAAATATTAGTTCCTGATACAGTGAAGAGGCAAAGAAATATATGATTAGAATGACGTGAGGATGACTCAAAACTGTCTCTTTGTTACTATATGTAAAAAAAAAAAATCTCTTTTCCAATGCTCACCAAACTTGCCTTTATTTGAGAAATAACAGTAGAGATGTGACAGGAAATGTGGGGCGCTAGGAGGGGAATGACCAATTCATACCAAAGACGCAGTTCATGGACAGTACCTTTAACCTATATTGTGGGTCACCAGGATGCCTCGTAAAAGCTACTTTTAACACATATTACTGAAAGTCCTGTGGTGACACATGCTGACCTTTAGATGGCAGTGTACTGACATATTTGGCAGACTATTAAGTCTGCTTTAAGGGAAAATAAAAAAGAAGAGAAAAAATGTTTGTAGCAAAGGTCAATAATCAATAAATATTGGCTGTGTACACATAACACATTGCATTAGAAACTATTTCCACCTCATAAGGAATCTATTATGTCTGACTGATAAATGAAAAGTACTGAGTAATAAAGTAATAACTCACGTTATTGGATTCCTCTTATTCTTCCCATTATCATATCTTTTATCAGTCTCCTTGTGTGAAGTGTGAACAGTTACTGGTTTATGTAACAGGATAATATAAACACATTACCTGACAGTTCAGGAGACTGATGTGGTGTTATTGCACATTAGGAATTACTGTTATTACATTAACTGGAAGACATTGTATAATCACAGTGCCTGGTCCGGTTTCTTTTAAATCTAAAAAAAAAAAAAAAATAGAGTACGGAGAAGTAACATAACACCAAGATATAACTCACGTGTACAGATGATTAACAAACCTGATGCATAATTTAGATATCCTTTAAATATGGTTGACTAGTCCTGAAGTCCCGATTACCCCTCAGGTCACACGGATTGACACGGGCTGGTGAATTCACACGTTTCTTTTTGATAACTTCAGATTTTTAAATTGGGGAAGGTTCCTAAAAACAAATCTAATGATCAAAGGCCTGTGTCACGAAAGGGATTTGCGAGCACTGCCTTCACCCAGATGACGACATCATGCTTCACAAATGATTGTCGCTTGCAAATTGCATATCATACCCTACAGGGCTCTTGCATGCTCATGCATGAAACGCAAGTTCTGATTAATTTTTTTTAGCGAAACGTGTCAAAATGAATGAACATTAAAATCACCCTATATTACAAATCACAGTTTATATGTTGCACATTTGGTGCAAAGGGACCCACATGCACAACTACTGATTGCAAAATACAACATGGGATGGGTTAAAAAAGCAAAGCAGAGGATACTTTTTATTATTCTATTATTAAATGAGGCAACTCATTATTTCCTAAACCTCATAGCTTAGGTTAAATCTCTTTTGTTATTTTGCCCAGACAGCAGGGAGCCCTAGCAGTTTCTATTTACAACCAAACACTGGCAGTGTGTGTTGTAATGACATCTATGGTAAAAATTAAAAAAACATAGCACAAGTTATAATATCACAGAGTGTTTTTATTGCAAGGACAATTATGTTGTGTCTTTTCTTGGTAGTTTTGTTTTTAATCAAGGTTAGTGTTATCAAACAAGTCATAACACTCACAGAGTCACATAAAGGATGACAATACAACAGTATAGTATAAATATATAAGTCTGCAGATGTATAGTTAGACAGTTGCTGTTGCTGCATGTGCTGCCTCTGTGTTTCAGTGCTGAGTGATCTGATGAGACACTTCCTTATCCAGTGTGTGTGCATGCTGACAGCTGGGAGGAAGTGGACACATGAAGGAGAAGCAGCTGCAGGTCGGAGGTCACATTTGGGATGAAATGGTTCTGAATCATAAAGGAGCCCGCTGAATATTAAATTAGTCCCATGTGTCATCATCTCACTCCTGACTGATAAAGATATAAAGTACAGCGTCTTCCCACTTAAATGGTCTGATTTCAATCTAGACATATATGACACATTTCTGTCTGCAAATAGCCCATTTCATTTCTGCATGAATTTGTAATTACTAATGTGTTAGTTAATAGTCAGTTAGTGTGTTAGTCAATGAGTTAAATGATGTTAGCTATCAGTCCGTTAATGTGTTAGTTAGTATTTAATGTTAGTTGATGAGTTAGTTAATGTGTTTGTTAATATGTACTTACTTGTTGGCAGGATAGATACTTGTTCTACTAAACTAGTTCTATTATGAAGCTGCTCGATATAAAGTTGGGTTGGTTGGATGGTTGGTTTAGAGCGTAGTCTATGTCCACGACGTTCCACTTCCGGGATTGCTCCGTTGCTGCCAGAAATTCCGCCGTATTTGACTCTCTTTGCGGCTGGATGTCCGTTACCTTCCACTTTCTTTGTGTTGGAATTTTAAACGTTGATTTATGAGGGGAATGGTTAACTGGTCCTCAGATCTCTGCAGGGTAAATCCAGACAGCTAGCTAGACTATCTGTCCAATCTGAGTTTTCTGTTGCACAACTAAAACACCTTACATGTTCCACCAAAACAAGTTCCTTCCCGAGGCTATTTTGCAGCAGCACCGTGGCTCTGCTGTGTGCTTAGCGCCGCCCATGACCATTGTGATTGGTTTAAAGAAATGCCAATAAACCAGAGCACGTTTTTCTCCCATCCCAAAATGCTGTGTGGACTAGCCAGACCCTCCTCCGCAGCACTGTGGATGAAGGGCTGGCAAAGCGAGACTATTTAGAGCCCAGCACTGGGCAAAAACTCCAGCCTGAGCCTGGCCCTGGAATCTGAGTTAGACCTACCTTCTCTTTCTCTCTCAGCCTCCATCAATCCATCTGGGATGCACCACCAACATCAGGCCCTGATACTGGGCACCAAGTTTCCTCAGAAGGTCTTCGCTGGACAGGGAGGAGGAAGTGGCAGAAAAAACTAATTATTTGGATTTTTTCATGTATGTGATGATATTATGTAACTCCACTGACTGGTCATTATACAGTCTCCCTCATCTATTTTTTTTGTATTATAGAGCTTTGGAAATTGGTTGATGCAAATGACAGGGTTTAACAGAGTTTCAGTTTTTCTAAAGAAGCCAAAGTTCTCAAATCATAAATGTTGTCTAAACACAAGCAGGCATAAAACAACTTTGCCTAAATGAAATGGTCTAAAATTGGCAACATTTTGAATCAAATGTGGAACTATCCGATCAAAGAACTAAACAACATTACATTCAATGGCCGGCCAGGATTGGAACCCTGTTGGGCTTTATTATTGAAAGAAGTCATTATTGTGTGAATGCTGCTGAATCAGCATTCACACAATGACTTCTTTCGACATGCTATACTATGACTTTTTTTTATCATTTTTCAACATATTATACAGTAACTATCACTTTTTTGACATATACAATAACTCACTTTTTTTTTGACATTTATACAATGACTAACTTTTTTCAACATGCTATACTATGATTTTTTATCACTTTTTTCAACATACTATACTATGACTTTTTTCACCATACTATAATATGACCTTGTTCGACATACTATACAATGACCATCACTTTTTTCGATATTCTATGCCATCACTTTTTTCGACATAATATACTATGACTTTTTAAGATGTTTTTGGCATTTTCGACATACTACTGTATACTGACTTTTCACCACTTATTTAGACATACTATTCCATGACTGTTTTATCACTTGTTTCGACTATGACTTTTTTTTTATAATGTTTTTCAACATGCTATACTATGACTTTTTTCCTGACTTTTTCGACATACTATACTATGACTTGTTTCAACATACTGTGCTATGACTTTTTATGACTTTTTCCAACATACTATGACTTTTAATTACTTTTTTCAACATACTATTTTATGACTTTTTCCAACATACTATGACTTTTAATTACTTTTTTCAACATACTATTTTATGACTTTTTCCAACATACTATGACTTTTAATTACTTTTTTCAACATACTATTTTATGACTTTTTTCGACATACTGTACTATGACTTTTTTCGACATACTATACTATGCCTTTTAATGATTTTTTTTATGAATTACTATACTAAATATCACTGAGCCTTAAGTGAGGAAGTCAAATAGCAAAGACACTACATCCGTGTGTGTCAGGTCAGATACCTCAGGGTGATAGGAGAAAGCTTCGAAGACTGAAGGTTGTATGTTCAAACTTTATGTGTTGCATTAAGTTGTGAGGTCCAATATAAACCTGTGTCAGGTCAGATAGCTCAGGGTTGTTTTGGAAAACAGAAGGTGTGTGTTAATATTCATATTTTTCAACATATTATACTATGAATTTTTATGACATTTTGCGACATACTATACTATGGCTTTTTTATGACTTTTTCGGCATAATATACTATCATTTTTTTATCACTTTTTTCGACATATACCATGACTTTTTGGACTTCCTATACAATGACTTTTACTGACATTTTTATGAATGACTATACTAAATATCAGTGAGCCTTAAGTGAAGAAGTCAAATAGCAAAGACATTACAATCATACATGTCAGGTCAGATAGCTTAGGGTGATAGGTGAACTCTTAGGAGACTGAAGGTTGTGTGTTCAAACCTCATGTGTTGCAGTGAGTTTTGAGATCAATATATACAAAGTGAAAAACAGTAATACAACCACAACATAAACCTATCTCAGGGTGTTTAGAGAATGTTTGGAAAACAGAAGCTTGTTTGTGAATATTTGTGATGTTTTTCAAAATACTATCCTATGGCTTTTTTTATGACTTTTTCGACATACTATACTATGACTTCTAATGACTTTTTTTGACATACTATACTATGACTTCATCAACATGCTATAACATGACTTTTTATTACTTTTTTTGACATACTATACCATGACTTTTTATATAGTATACTGACTTTTTCATCACTTTTTTTCGACATACTATGAAAAAAGTATGTCATACTATGAAAAAAGTCATAGTATAGTATATCGAAGAAGTCAAACTATACTATGACTTTTTTCGACATACTGTACCATGACGTTTTTAATCACTTTTTTCGACATACTACTATGACTTCTTTCAAAATACTACACTAACTTTTTCATCGCTTTTTTCGACATACTATACTATGACTTTTTATGACTTTAAGACATACTGTACTGTACTTTGACTTTTTATGACTTTTTAAGACATACTATAGTATGACTTTTTGGACATACTATACTATGACTTTTACTGACATATGCTCATATATATTTCAGTAAGAAAATAAATTCAAACCGTACAATGTTCTACATCTTTTGGCACTATTGAACTTTTAAAAGCCAATGATTTAGTTTAGTGTTAGCTTTTCAAAAAAACTTTAAATATTCCACATCTTTTTAACATGACTGGTGTTATTCAACTTTTCAATAACATTCACACTAATTAAAACCATTCCCACTTTTCCAACTATTCGCACTAGCCTACTTCACCTTCCTCTTACGCAGTTAAGCTAGCAATCCAATTCAGCTTTTTAGCATTCACACGCATTTTCTGCAGGAAATGCATTTTCTGGTTAAGTAGCCTTTCAAACTACAGTAAATGTCCTTCATTCCTTTTCTTTTTAGCAACACAATCATCTCATGGTAAAAACAGACCTCATATATAGTTTCCTTGACGTCTTCAGATTGAAGGAGATGCAGTGAGTGTTTTATATACTGAATGTGCTACCTTTCAGAAATGTCAAATCTATATAGTGAGGGAGGGAGTGATAAACAACTTCCAGATTGGGTTTATTGTAGGCTATATGCAACTCTTCCTTCCCCTGCTAATAAAGCCTTATATCCGTGTCACGCAACAAAAGCCTGTGGCTCAGGTGTTTCCTCTCTGACCGCAGTGAAGTGGCCAGGAAACTGTCCCTATGGCTCGTTTCATGGCACATATGGTTTCTTTTCTCCACATCCTCCTCAAACTTCCTCTTTCAGTCCAGTGAGCTGCAGCAGTGGCTGCAGAATCGACTCTAGCTACCAGTCTGTCAGTGTTGTGAGATAGAGATATTTACTTTTGCATGATCTTTCAGTAGCCCCAACTATTAAATAGTTCAACCATGATTCAAATATTTCCAGATGTTTTCGTCTCCCTTTTCATATCTCTGTGAAATCTACTCGTCCATGATAAATGACGGATCCCCGTCTGACCCTAGTTTGAATGAGTCTGTCGAGAGGTTTATTCATCGGAGGAAATTGGATGGGCAACGTAGGCGCTCCTCTTGAATGGGAAAATAGCAGAGGCGAAAAAACGGGCTGAGCAACACACAGCCACACACACACACACACACACACACACACACACACACACACACACACACACACACACACACACACACACACACACACACACACACACACACACACACACACACACAGCAGACTGACAGTATCCAAGCAGCGGCTGCTGAGACACACACACACACACGCACGGACTGAGTCTCTTGCTGCAGCCACAAGAAGGACCTCATTATCATTTTTTGGAGTAAACGCATTTTCGTCATCAGGAGGTTTTTGTTTTTTTTCATTACAGGATTCGCGTCATTGCACGCCGGGCGCGCATTCCTCAGCAGGATTTGCGCATCTCCAATCGCAAGTTGTTTTGTGCTCTCCGCGAGATCGTTGTTTGAATTTTCCTCCCCAGCAGAAAGCTCTCATAGTCATGCTCGAGCGGCGACTGGCGAAGCCTTTCATCTGAAATTCTTGTATTAAAAAAAGAAAGAAATGGAACAACAGCTCTCTAAACCAGAATGCAAAAACATGGACGCGTGTCTGAGGCGACTGAAGCAAGAACTGGTATGTTCTGTTGTATCTACTGTACTTCTATCTATCTATCTACTATTGCAATCAGCTCTAAATTATGCTGTTCTACTTTATTCATGTGCTTATTAAACATATAACAGTTTAATGAACAAATCGACACGCTTATGTGCGCGCCAACATAAATTAATTTCTCACAAAACAAATATTCAAAATAACATCAGGTGTGGCGCTTTCTTTCATAGCCTATTACGTGGCCTCATATCTCCCTCATATTCCAGTTTTTTTTAGTTCAGTTGGGGATGTATGTGTATTTTTGAAATCGCATTAATCTGTGTAAGCTTAAAGCCTTGAGCACACCAGATGCATGAGTACATATCCTCCTCTCTGTCCACGCATCTGGGACAGATGTTTTAAGCTTAATGAGCTCAAGACGGTTTCTCCTCTTCTCTCAAAGAGAGGGTCTGCTCTTGGTTCCTAAAAATAAAAAAGTAGTACGATTCATAGTAAATGTGAATCATGTGTTGCAATAAACTGGAGCTTAAACGATCACGATCAACAGGAAATTATTCAGCAAGTATTTTCATAGTCAAATAATCATTTGATTCACTTTTAAAGCAGAAATGCCAAGAGTTGTGGTTCTGGCTGCCTAAATTTTAGGATTTCCTGCTTTTATCTGTGTAATATCATTGTAAACTGAATACCTTTGGGGTTTGAACTGTTGATCGAACAAAACAACAAACAACCAAACATGTTAAGGCCTCACCTTGAGTTATAGGGAAAAAAAATACTCACAAAACAAAATTGATTTATCAAGAAAATAATCAGCAGATTAAGCGATAAAGAAAATAATCGTTAGTCGCAGCCCTACATCAGACTGCTGCAAGGTCTTGCTTTTACAGTGGAGTGAGTGAAATTGGCATTCATCACATTATTATGCCCTAAATCAATCTGTCAGTCTCCCTTATTTAATATGTTCACATCTTCTCTCCTCTAATAAACACATTTGTTTGATGGTGGCAAATTCAGAGTGTTATCTCTTACCCCCGTCCTTGAGATGTAAAATCAAAATCTGTAAAGCTGCACCCTCACACTCAAATCACTTGGCAGTGACACACTTTAGACCCATTTTCAAAGGAACTTTAACTGGCACAGATTTCATTTGGAATCATCTTCAAAGCAGACTCAGATTTTTTTTTTTTTTTCAATCTAGCCGCTGGCCCACAGAGAAGCCTCGCATGGCTGCGTGTTTTGCAATATGATCTGCTCTGTGACTTCTGTGAATTGGCTTCTCCGAATTAGCCACACGTCTGTGAAGTGGCACTTGAGGTTTTAGGGATGTAGACGTTGATGCCAGGAGGACATGTTGTGTTATAGCTGCCATATCACAGTTTGGTAACATAATAGAAAAAGTGTTGCGCCATGCCGGGGATCAAACAGGAGAACAGAGAGCAGATGCCGGTTAAAAAGCCGAGGCAGTCTCCCCCTGCAAAGGACCATGTGGGATGCAATCTGTTGTTCAGAAAAGCGAGGGGTGTCGATGCCAAGGTTGTCACTTTTCTTTCCACTGTGACGGATTTTTATCCAGTGCTCACTGGAGAGTAGTAAACCAGCTCCATCTGCAACGCAGAGATCACAAAACATGTAACAACCGTCTTTCACCTGCTGCAAAGTCGATTTCTTCAATGAAGACTGTGGTGTAGGTTTTAAAGGACAATCCAAGTTGTTTTGCGTTATTTAGTGCATTTACTACAAATCCCATACTTTAATCACAGATAAACATTTTGCAAACCATGCTGCGGTGTTAAAGACATTTTTCAGTTTCAGGAAGCCATTGGTTTCCATTCATCTCTGTATTGTATGAAAATCTGTCAGCAGACTGTTAAAACTTGCTTGAGTTGTGTACTCCATCCCACTTATTATCAAGTCTCAGTTAATTTTGCAAAAGATACATCATCGGGATAATGCAGCTTGATTGTAGATTGATTTGACTGCACAACATTACCCATGCCACAATAATTTGGCAATAATGCAGACTAATAATAGGAAGGAAAATCTATGTAGTTCACAGTGTCATAGAATGTGAGCGTGGCATTCAAAGTCTGCGTACAAGTCACGTAAATTATAACTGTGAAACCAGTGATTCACAGTAGACCCCCTGAAACCCAATGCACCATCAGCTCTAAAAGAAAAGTGTGAACACTGTGTCAGGGGTCGGGGGGGTCAGTCTGTGTGGCGTAGTGTCGGGTCACGCTGGAACATTTGACCCCTGGCCTGACAAGCTATTTCTCCTAACTGCTGACCACATCCAACACGCCAGTGATACTAAAACTCAAAGCTGACAGATTAGTTTTTAAGTCAGGAACGTATCATTGTTTTCTTGCTTTCTAGCAACTGAAAATAGAGCTTGTGAACAGGCTGTTAGCTCCCATTTGTTCCTATAAAAAGCACTGCAAGGCTCCATAGAAATCCTGAGGATATAATGGTAACAATGAAATATTTTTAAGTCCATGCATGACTCATTATTCACACAACAGACAAAGAGTCATGACTGCCTGCACAGAGTCGAAGGTACAAAGCCGACATGACTTTGAGTCATCTTGTCTAAGTGTAGGGTTCACACCTGCACTTCAGACACTAAAATCAAACATGTTGGTGTCATCACTGCTGAAGCTGATTTCATATGCATCATAGTCTTTTATCTCTTTCCCACCTGAGGCACATTTCGAAACATGACTGTCAGCTTGGAATTCAACACCAAAGCCAGCAAGAATGACGTCATGAAATCTGAGAAAAAAATAGTGCATAGTGGAGTCTGAAAAGCTTGTGTGCCTTAAAGTTGAACGGTCTTTGTTACCTTTAGGGTGTGGGATCAGAAAACGGCACCCAACACAAAGAAGTGTAGTGGTTCAACTTTAAGCTTGTTTGTTTGGTGCCTCCCGATCTCCAACCTGCCCTTCCTTCCCCTCGGCTAAAATTGGCCTAGCCCTTGGAGGCAGCTGCAGGGTTTTGCATAGGTGATCATTGTGTTTGAGATGGAACCGCTAACCTTTTTACAAAGCCTCTTTCTCATTGTGAGACCGTGCACACATAACCTGCTTTATCACGGTTCACAGAATGGAAATCACCAACAAAGATGTTTAGCATTTACTGTTTTAAGACACAGTTGAGTAGTTAATTACGCTGCTGCTGTAACCACACATGACCCCGCTGGTCTGAGATTGAGTCTGAGAGTTGTGTATCTCCTCTCCTCTGTTTGCTTTCATTTGAAGAAAGATATGTGGATTATTTCTCCTGGGTGTTGCTGTGACTGTGGTTTTGGTCAATATAGCTCTGCCTCATGTTGTTGTGTCTTTGGGGCCTTCAAATTACATTTTGCCTGACGTTATTGCTTTGTCTATGGCCAGGAGAAATTAGATTTTTGGAATTGTTCTGCTACTAAAATGGAAGATGTGTTGTAGAAGATATTAAAGCAGCAATAATTGATTTTGTTTTGGCCACTTGGGGGAAGCTGAACAAGCTGTAAACATTGATAAATTATCACTGTATGAAGTTGTTATGGTGAACGTGTTTTCATACAGACACCTCTATTTACACATCCAGCAGACACAGAACGACATTAGCATTTATTTGGAGTCGTCTTTTGGACACCTGACAAATATCCATTCTCCTTTTAGCTCTGTCTTTGGTCTCAACCGACTCCTGAGAAAAACACTATGTTTACCAGCTAGTCGCTAACTTTGTTTGCCTGCTGTTTGGTGTAGGGCAGGTAGTGGATAGTGGGTTGTTTAGAGCTTTTTTTCCTAAAATCAGCTGCCTGACTGAAAAAGAAATTCAATGAAAACAGTGATAAGTGAATCAAAACAGTATCGTTGCAGGCCATAAAACCAAAACAATGATCTAAAAGATGCTCTGTAGAGCTAAGGAAAACTGCAGATTGGGTGATAATTCTCCTTGGGTTCATTAATACATTACACATAGTCATTTGATCTAATGTGTATATAAACATATTAAAAGCCTTTTAAAAAGAGGCCCATTCACTGCCACTGCATTTATAACAAACTTACAATTCCAAAATGCTCTGTATAACACACTGAACATGTACTGGCATGTACACTATATACATAACACATTACTATGCATTTCATAATATAATGCATTAAAGCCTATGGAGGCCCATTTGATCCCAATAAATCACTGAAATCAATGAGCTTGTAAATGCTAATAATGCTCCACAACGCTCAAGCCACCTATCATGAAAGCTTTTGATATTAGACTAAGAGGGGGCAGATTCTGGAGTCTCTGCCAAATTAATGTCCCACTTGATGTTACAATTGTGGGCTGGAGAAGTGGCCGTGCACTTTCACTGCCCACACAGGAGATGCTGACGTCAACTGCTGCGCTATCAAAGATCTGTCTAATGATCATTGCTTGCACTCTAGATTTTCAGCCAGGAAGACAACAGATTGGGTCCCAGATTTTCTCCAAAATTTGCCAAAAATGATGATAAGGATCCTAATCATCCTGTGTCTCCCACAGCAGCATCGTTGAAGTGATGGTGTAAATGAGCTCTAGCAGGAAACAAGCTATTAAACCACCTCCCATCTCTGAAAAGGCCGTTAGGGAGTCTTTGCTGGGTACCGGGGCAGAGAAGCAGTGATACATTTGGTTTAAATATAATCTGTTTTGAGTCCTGTGTGGTGCTCACGGCATTGAAGTCGAAGTTACATTTTAAAAATACATGTTCCAGAAACAGTGCTTCTTGCTCAGATTAACCCACCGAACCCACTGTCAGAAGTCTTCACAGTAATATTTTTTTTTTTTTTTGTTGGTACAAAGTAGTTCCAATGAAAATTGTTCACAGTGAGTTCTATAGATTCTCCAACCCTTGCTTTTAAAAATTACCTATATAAGCATTGGGGGAACTGATGCCTCTTTCGGCAGGATGGAATATTGTTTGCCAGTGCCTTCCGAGACTGTTCCAAAACGACTCGCATCACTTTTCTAAGCCTGACCCTTAGGGTTTAGTTAGATTTAGGAATTGATAATGAACCAACACGCTCAATACAAGTATGTTTAGAATGGTACTGAATGTGTAGGCATAAGAAATACTTAAGTTAAGCTTAGGAAAAAATCATGGTTTTGGTTAAAATAACTACTTATCCAACATAAGGGACATATTGAGGTTTGGGATTTAAAAAAACAGCTCATGGTCATGGTTAAAAGAAACCACTGACTCTTGATTGACTCCATGAAAGGATGGGAACAGCCTTCAGTGTCTGACATTTTGTTGCCATACAGAAACGCACACAGACACTAAAGGGGCTTTGTAAGTTGCACATAGACATTGCATCAACAGGTGCAGTCATTTTTCTTGGGAGGATAGTCTCTGATTATCCAGAGTAATCATGACAAAATAAAAGTTCCTGTTGATTTTTTTTAATTAGTTTTTTTGGTGCTGGGAGCACCACAATAGAAGTTAAATTTTCCTTAATTCTACTAAGGGTTGAGGCAGAAATATAAGAGACAAATATTTCAAAATCTGCACAAATAAAACCAAAAATATCTGCCACGCAAGATACTGCTGCCGGTGTACTTTAGGCGAACCAACCCTTTAAAGTCCTGCCTTATGTGAGGACTAATTATATAGTGAGATATGCAAGAGTAGCATATCAACATATTGAAAGTTACAATTATGAAATTTGGGTTAAAAATGTGGATGTCTACACTTAGCAACCACTTTGTCATGACATCATCCAAGAGGTATTTGTGTCCCATACTCTTTTGTTGAACATTATTCACACTTCTTTCTCTCCTGAACATGACCTTCATGACATTCGGAGCAAACAGAGTCACCATGTAGCCTTTTTGTCAAAGAGGCATTCATTGCTGTGTGCACAGTGATTTATTTATTTCAGTGAATGCTCCACAGCTTTTATTGCACTCTTGATCGCGACCCCGGGGCTGTCCACAGCGGTCTGTGGCGTGTCCAGCAGCTCAGTCACAGAGACCCTCTCTGTATCCCCCAGACAGAGAACCCATTCCTGTCCTTGACCCACACAGCCCACCATTCATTTTTAATTAGGGGTGGAGGTAGAGGGAGGGTGGAGTGCACTAGCTGCTGCTGCTGGCCAGCTCCTTCTGAACAGGAAGACCTTTTGGGTCTGATAACCTTGGCCTCACTGTTTCCTCCCCCTCCAGCCAACAACAAATAAACAACAACAACCGTGAATAGCCTGAAGAGAACGCTGGTTTGTTTTTGAGTTCACATTTGTGTGTTTATTTCTCACCTAGCAATCCAGTTAATGTCTATCAGTGAACACAACATAAAACCCCACACATGCATGCATGCCTTATGAAAAGACACAGACTTCATTCAAGCGAGGCATGTTTGGGCATGTATGGATACATGAGCTCAGTGTGTCTGCACAGTGAATTTATTTTTTGCCTTCATAACTGAAGAAGGTTATATCAAGGCTGCAATGAAGGCAGAGAACTCGATCACAACAGACAGTAGAGGGGGAGCATTGATATATGTATACTTTGTGGTATTTAAATCACTTGCATATTCAATGGTTTCTGGATGCATCTTCACAGTAGATGGGCCTTGACGTGAGAATATAAAATAAAGAATCACCAATCAATTGTTTTAAATTAAAACGGCCAGAACCTTTTAATAAGCGTCCATTCAACATTAATGCAAGACTGCCAGCCATTGTTCTTAAAGTTTGAAGTATTCAGCCTTTAATTGGCAATTATATATGGTTGGCTGGCATCACTGCAGCCAAAGAAGAAGTAGTGGGGGGGATGGAATCTGGACTGCCTCCGTTTGTCTTTCTTTCATTCATTTAGCAGATTTAAACTCAGCTTGCGGTTTTAAAATGATCTTTTTATAGAAATACACGCTTGATGGATTAAATGGCTGAAATAGTTTGGAGGCATGAGTTCAAAAAGAAGATTTCACTAAACTTAGAGTTAATGATGCCAGTGTTTCTGGGCATTACTAAAATTCCCTGCAGCCCCAATTTCATCACAGTTCTCTTTAATAAATAAGATTAGACAGACTTTTTTTCTCATCTCTATTTTCTTTTCTGGGTAATACCTTAAGGTGCTTGTGTAGGTCATGTCAGGTCTGCATCATCTGTGTCTTTGTCCTAACGATGCCCTGAGCTGATTCACACATTGTTAAAGTGAAACATCTCAGGATGAACAACATTCATAAAGTCACTTTTAGAATCCTGAGCAGATGGCAGAATGAAGGTTGACAAGGCTGACATATTCGTGCCACAAAGTTCAGCCTTGAAATGGCAGCGGTGGAGCGCCTGAAGTTAGTTGGCATGGTAAAAGGTGAAATAATGGGGTTTAGGTTACTACTGTTCTTCTGTTTGTTCCGCAGGGCACAATATGAATTATTAATGCAGCCTTAGAATAGAAATGGCAGTAAACAACTCAGTGTGTTTTAAATAACATGGGGAAATGCCTGTGTTTTAGGGAAAATGGAAAAGTTGCATGTGAGTGGTAAATTAGGGTGTTTTTGGTAAGCGTGTGCAAACAGGTGCGGCCATTTAAGACTGCTTGAGAACGGTGTGTTTAGCAGATAATATTTCAAAAAGAGATTTAATACATTTAAGTGGTCCAGATTTCACCAGCAGCTCAGAGTGCGATAATCCCTGCATAAACTTCACTGAAGCCACATATCTGCCTCTGAAGATGTAACGACAATACATAATCGCACATCATCTTGTTTGCAGACTTGTTGACCTTTGATGTGGAGGAAAGTAAACCGTGACTATGTGATCTCTCCCAGCCTCTCCCAGGACACAGCCAATTACAGCTAATGAAGTCAGCCATATGTGGAAGGCACAGAGACAAGAGACAACCTGATTGTGCTAATTACATGTACCTTCGCTGCCTAATTTAGCGAGCCAACGGGAAGCTCAGAGGCTTTTGTTTCCAGCATGTGCATTGATAGGCTTATTATCTGATCTTAGAGGCTATTCACGCCCCCGTGCACCTACTCAGCCATATGTTAATAATGTGCAGACTGTTTTAACCCCAAAGATTTAATGTTAATGGTGCAGGGTTGGATAAGTGTCAAGGCACAGACGTGTTAGTATATACAGAAAATGAATCAACAACAATTATGATGATCAATTAAGTAATATATTAAGAATGAATGCCAAACATTCTCTGATACCAGCTTCTTAAATTTAAATACTTCATGTCGCTCTCTCTGTTTTATGTAATTGTAAATACAATGTCTTTGGTTTTAGACAATTATCTTTAATAGATTACATGATAATGGAGAAAATAAGTGGCAGAATGGTCACATAATTCCTTTTATTAATCATTAAAGTATATAAGAAAGTTTCACTGTTCTAAAACGTTTTGCAAAGTCAAATAATGTATTTTAAACTCAAGTCTACAGTCTTTGAGCTTAATGCTAACGTCAAAATGACAATGGTAACATGCTGATTTTTAGCAGGTATAATGTACCATGTTCACCATCTCAGTTTAGCATGTTAGCATGCTAACATTTACTAATTAGCATTAATCAGCTGATGCTGATGATAATGTTAGTTTTGCAGGTATTTGGTCATAAAGCATGTACTGAACAAGTTGAACTTTTGACCTGATGATGGCGCTAGATGAAAATTTAAGCGATAACCATTTATTTCCTAGGGGACATAAATGTATGTACCAAATTTCATAGTTGTTGAGACTTTTCACTTGAAACCACAAATGTCATGTGCCATGTGCTAAAACAAAAACCAGGGGATCACCAAAGTCAGTAAGCTTCATCCTCAGGGGAACATGAATATCTGTGCGACATTTCATGGCAATCCATACAATAGTTGTTAAGATATTTCAGTCTGGACCAAAGTGGTGGACCGACAAACTGACATTAGCATCCACAGAGCCTAAGAAAAGCCAGTGGGGCTACCAAGATAAGATAAGATAAGATAAGATACGCCTTTATTGTCTCCTATAGGAGAAATTTGTCTTGCCCTGAAGACAACAAATTCAAACCTGAGGTAGATGTGTATTGTATTGTAGTGTATTGGAGTTTTGGTATATTTGCCTGTTTTTTTCATGGCTACAATGTTGTTGTTTTTATCTAAATGTAGACCATTTGACCGTTTTCCCAGAAAACCCCACATTCTGCAACAGTCCCTCCTCTCACGGTGCTTAAAGGTTGCTTTGTTTATGATGCCGTACTGCCAGTTGTCTTACGCAGCTTCTTTTCCCACCCAGGGGGTCAATGCAATCACTGCTCCCTCAAGATTAAGTATCACAGCCGGGTGATGTTACACCTACAACCAACCCTCCCCACCATTCTCCCATCTATAACCCCCCTCATGTGTTCTTATGGTGTCATCCATAATTAAATCCATCAACAGTTTTCTCTTCGACATCTTAACATATGGCGAGGGATCCTTCCCCATCTCACACACAACCCTCCTCCCCCTCTGTCTCACCCTCCCCTCTTTCCATCCCTACTCATCCGGCTGACTCTCACCATCCCTCTCACTCCTCTCATTGTCAGTCTGTTTCCGCTTGAGTAACCCCCCCCTACACACACACACACCCTCCATTTGGGGATTACAGTCTAGACGGCCAGCGCTGATTGGTTGTCACGCCCAGCGGTGTCCCCCGATTGGAGAGAGATACATATAGGGCCTTCAGACTGATCTGTTTGAAAGGTGAGAGAGGGTGACAGGCTGGCAGAGTTGCAGACTAACAACAACAGAGAGACAGACAGGGATATCTTTACCTCCTGCTTTGTGACAGTTTATAGAAGGTAAGGTGTGGGTTTGATTTCTAAAGATTTATCTATATATATATATCTATATCTATATATATATATATATATATATATATATATATATAGTCCTGCAAGTTCTTGTTTATCATTTTCAGATATTCTATTTTAAACTACTGACATAAAGTAGTAGTTTTTTCTCATGATTGAGGCCTGTTTTACGTGCAATAAACTGCATGTATGTGTAGTTGACAGTTATCTATGTTGTTGCAACTTAACCGACAGATGCTGACAGACAGCTTGGTTTATAGGAAAAATAAGTGTTGATCAGTGTCGTCCTCTGTAGGTGTGCTTTAGAAGATTCAAAACAACATTTTACCACAGATTTCAGCATATTTATTCAAATTCCTCGCATGCTTTCAGTTGTCTTCCCATAGGTGTGTTTTTTTTTTTTTTTTTTTTTTAAAGGAGGCCTCCCTGCAAGTTTACTTTACTCCAATATGAGCATGTTCTTATATGAAGAAGAACCTGTTGTTATGTCAAAAGAATGATTCAAAGGCCTGGGTCAAATTATTCAAGTCTACAAGTTAAGACACAGGTCAGGATGCTGCCTCTGGGCTTTCTGTCTGCCTTCAGGGCAAGACGGTTGGTCCAGATCACATGACACAGGCTCTTAAACAGATGAGAGTAAAAAGAGAGAGGAGGAGGAACAGTAGGAGGAGGATAAAAGCAGAGTGTATGATTAATGCTGCACAGAGGGAAGTAAGAGTGAAGACAAAGAGCTCGGAGGAGAGAGCAAATATGGATTAAAGTAAATGGATGAATGCTAAATGAAAATCAGATAAAAAGAGTAGAAGACTAGTCTGTTTTACAGCGGTCATTGGTTGGATCCTGTCTTGTATGCAGGCCATATGGGGCCTGTCACCTAAAACTAGGTCACATGACCCATAACACACAAGAGAAGAGTCTAACCGACAGAGACAAAAAGCAGGACTGTTGGTGTGACTTTATCCCTGAATACATGTATTTAATGCCTTTGATGCTGCTAGTTGATTGTGTGTAATTGGATTTGTGCTGGTGCTGAGATAAATGATTAACAAGAAGGGGGCAGTGAGGAAATCATGGTCTTTGATGGTTGATGAGAAGGGCCCTGCAAGAGATAAAGGAGTCAAATGATTGCGTTGATGACCCCTACAAGGTCTTTAACAGTTAAACCGAATTGGACATTTTGGATTTTTGTCTGTCATCATCATCCATTTATCCCTTTGTCTCTCTGTCCCCCTGCAGCTGTGTATGAAAGAAGCCGGAGATGGCCTCCATGCTCAGATGAATTCAATGATGGGAGCCCTTCAGGAACTCAAGCTCCTTCAGGTTCAGACAGCGCTAGAAAACCTCGACATTTCTGGTCGGCCTATTAACCGAGGACTCCCACATCCAGCTCCGTCAGCTCCTCCTGAAGCATTAGCTACTGCGCCTTCAACCTCAGGCAAGGGTCACGGGTACTGCTTTAGCCAAAACATGCTCGAGGAGACCAGCTTGAGTCCGATGCCGAGTCCAAGGCTGTCTCAGGAGAGTAGAAACACCTTCAGCTGTGATGACAAGAGCCTGTCTCGAAACAGAAGCAGCCTGGGAACATCATCTTCGTCGGCATCCAGCCTTGAGAGTGAAAGCGAGGGAAGTGAAAGAAGCGCACAAAGCGTGACTGACCTTGAGTCTATACCCAAGAGGTGGTCAGGATACTCTGCCCCGCAGGTGGATTTCTATGGACCAATGGTGGGGAACCCTCCACCGGAGCCCTACCCTCAGCCACAGGCTCCCGGTCGTGCTCAGGCGGTGGACCTTCCTGGGATCCTGTACAGCCTCTCCAGAGAAGGCCCTTCTTTGGACAGCGACTACTCCCAGGACAGCACAGACGATGCCAGCGACTGGACTTCTTCACTCATGAGCCGCAGCCGCAACCGTCAGCCCTTAGTGCTGGGCGACAACGTCTTCGCCGACCTCGTGGGCAACTGGCTAGACCTTCCCGAAGTGGAGAGGGAAGAATGGGAAGAAGAGGAGAGGAGGAAGAGAAGAGAGGAGAGGATAGCGGACGGAGAGGTGGACAGGCCAGACACCCCAGCTCACCCTCTCCGCCTCAGCCGCTCGCAGGAGATCTGTAGGAAATTCTCATTAACCACAAACATCTTCAAGAAGTTCCTGCGCAGCGTCCGGCCCGACAGGGACAAGCTGCTCAAGGAGAGGCCTGGCTGGATGGCTCCGGAGTTGCAAGAGAGCGACCTCTTCAAAAGGCCAAAGAAAGTGGCACCTAAAAGTTCAAAAGGCAGCTTCTACCTGCCCTTCTGGGCAAATGGACAGCAGGGCAAAGGCAGGCCATGTCCTCATTTAGCTGAAGCAGAGAGGAACCACCAACGCCACTTCCCCCAGCTCCACCAGCAGCCATTTGCTGGGATTTATTTAGACAAGAGACAGCCAGAGACTGGTCTTGAGAAAATGCAGCCCTTGTTTGACTACAACACAGCTGTGTGGGTCTGACAGTGAGTCTCGGGCCAACAGACTGCCAGTGATGCCAAACTGAATGAGTGACAGGTGCTGGGGGGGGGGGGGTTGGCCGTGCTGGAGGGGGAATGAATGAATGACTGAATGAGAAGCTTAGATACAGTTATCTTCCAAAAATGAACCAATGAACTTCACACCCACAACAAGATTATCAGGGCAACATTTTGTCTGACGATCCTAAAAACCTAAACCTTGTTTGCTGTGTGTGTGTGTGTGTGTGTGTGTGTGTGTGTGTGTGTGTGTGTGTGTGTGTGTGTGTGTGTGTGTGTGTGTGTGTGTGTGTGTGTGTGTGTGTGTGTGTGTGTGTGTGTGTGTGTGTGTGTGTGTCTGTGTGTGTGTGTGTGTGTGTGTGTATTGGAGAGTGTCTGAGACAGAGAGAAACATTCTTTGAGGATTTATGCTGCAGGTTTTGTATTATTAAAATGTGTGCATGTATGGCTGGGTTCTCTGGATGTCTTCAAAGACGGTACTTTAAAATGGACATCTTTCTCAGAATGTCACCATCATTACATTACAGATCTTCATTAACATAGCCACAGACTTTTTCACTGCTACATGACTCTCCTATATATCTCACTTTGTTGCGTCTATGAATAGAAACACCAACTGTTGGATTGCATGGTTACCATTTTTATTAGTGATGCTACAAACAGCTGTTACCGAACGCACTGCCACTAAACATTCATAAGCTCACTTTTGTTTCCAACAGGCCTCGAAGCCTTGGAAACTCAGGTTTAACTGACCCCGTCCTTCTCATTCACCTAGCTCAGGGAATGAATGTTACACAGGAGTAAACTATGAGACACTGCCACATTGAAATGGTTTTCAAATACAGAAAAAAATGTAATAAATAGAGAAGTCCTGCCTCATCTCATCTTGCCTAGAAAGACACAACAGCAATACAGTGCATGACTTCTTCAAAGATTGCACATTAAACTTTGAGATTTGTCCATTGTAATCAGCAATGTTGTGCTTGCCATTAGAAATGCTTGTTTTTGTTCTCTGCCGTGTAGACATGGCACATGTTGAGTCAATTTTCAGTCCTCAGAGAGAGGAGGGGGTAAAGATGGCAACGCCAACCACGAGTACTGACTGCCATCTGGTACCTGGTCGTTATGTAAAGCTCGTTCGCCACAGCCTCGAAGAAGATGCAAAACAGGCTTGTTTAATCCCAAAACTTTGAGGATGAACTGAATTATGACGAAAGTGTTACATACTGTATAAACACAGGTGAATACATCACAGGGCTGTAACGGTTATGAGACAGTTGAAAGTGGAGGTACAGACCCGTAATCTTATCAGACAGAATCAATGTACAGAACATTGTACATATTTGTCATCAACCAAACAGCAGCAATAACGAACTTTACTGTAATATCCGATCACATGTATTTCATTATTCTGCACAGATAAATATGTCACTGTAACATTACAATAAACAACAACACCACACATGTATTTAAACCACAAACTGATGAGTTAATCTTACAGTATCTCTTCTCTTGTATCATAAGAAACTGTTTCAGTGTTTTTTAATTTCAAGCAGCATTATAACAGTTAGAAAAAAACTACAGCTTCCTTCACAAATTCACATTAATATCATGATTCCCTCAGGATTATAGATGACACTGTCCGCTCCAACTCACAGTACTTTGTTTTTATAGAGGACCACTGTTATGCAAGGACAATCTAATTCTCTAAAAAAGTGTTAATATCACTCAGTTTTAAATGGGATCCTAGACCAATCAATTTAGCCAGAAGGGATTAGGCCTTAGGTCTTTTGAGTGTCTTGGCCAGTCGATCCATATGGTGTTGTCTCAGTATTCAGGTCAATACATACTTCAGAGGGTCCAACACACCCAGACTGTTTCTGCTGAGAAGTTTGTGCTACGAGGCACAGTCTGAGATGTCATATCAAACAGTATGTTTATGTAAATGTAACATTTATGTCTTCCTATTTACAGTTGTCTGAGTGTCATTTTCAGCACTGTTGTTGATATTTTTCATCAGGGTTCTGCGAACCTTCCGTAGTGATTATGTGTCATGTGCACTGTAAAACTGTCACTGACTCTTTGTAAATTAAATCTGTTTTCAAGAAATGTGTGTCTGATGGTGAATCTGTTATTGCTGTTAGTTGTATTAGTGTGGAGCTGAAACTTTCCGGAAAGCAGACAAACAGCATCCTGATATATATGTTTGGGCAAAAAGGGTCAAAAAGAATATCACAATATTAATATATAGAATATTTTCTTGATATCTAGCCATATCGTGACATGGAAAACTGAAGCTTTTGATTCTTCACGCAATCTCCTTTAGCAGATGAAGTTTGCAAAGTAGTTGAGATATTTTGAAATTCAAAACACATCACCATTTTAAAAAAAAAGCCAAATGTGCTCTTATACTGTATATTCATAACTTGCCATACAAAATAAAGGAAAATGTAAGACTCTAGCATCCAGCTTTTGCTTTCAGCCCAATTTGTTTCTGCCGTGCTCTGCATCCTCACTATAGTAAAGTGCTGCTGCATGACTAACAGGTTAATTGAGGCCAAAGCCAGCAAGTCACTCACTGCCTGTGCATCAACTGTGCACTAAATTGATTCTAAATCTGTACAACTCCATCAGGGTCTTCAATAAATAAACAAAAGCAACGTGAACTCTGCAGCCCTGCTGTTCATCACAGGCTCTTCAGGACACTCATCCCCGAGATGCTTTTTATGAGATACACATCAAACCACATCAGTCAGTTCATCATTCTGTCCCCGAGCACTTCATCCAAGAAAAGCAAGTAATACTTACTACAGAGGTCCTGGGCTGTTATAAAAGATATCTGCTCTATAGTGTATATATAGCTCCCTCACATGATAAGCTGTGGCTCTTTTAGAGCAGAAACAATTTATCTATTAATTGACTAAGTGATCAACAGAAAACTAAACAACTATTTGTATAATAACTTAATCGGTTAAGTCATTTCTTCCAGCAAAACTGTCAGATATGCATTGGTTCCTGCTTTTCTATTGTAAGGATACTCTGCTTTCATCTGTTGTATATCATTTTAAACTGAAAACAGAGTATAACTGGGTTTTGACTGTTGGTCAGAAAATTGAAACAACAATCAGCATGTTATATGTTATATGTCAATATTGTTAATAATCGTTAGTTGCAGCTCAAATTCAAGAATGAAAAGCCATAACTTGCCTCTTAAGGTAATGTGTCATTCTAAAACCTATATAAAGTGAAACCTGACATTTACGCCACAGTACAATACTTCTTCTGCAATCTGTTATATCTGCTATCTTTTATCTGCTGCCAAATGTGTTCAGATCAATATTCACTCAGCTTTAACCCCATCTCACAGGAACACATTATAACTTTACAGAACACTGACACGGGTCAGTGAAGATTAGTGTGTGCGTGTGCGTGTGCGTGTGCGTGTGCGTGTGCGTGTGCATGTGCATGTGCGTGTGCATGTGTGTGTGCATGTGTGTGTAACAACAGCTGCAACTGTAGTCCCTTCTCTTCTGGCTCAGTTTCCCCTAGGATCCCAGTAGTGGAAGCTGACTGCCATCTGACCAACACCACCTCCCCCCGTGCCCTCTTTCCTCCCTCCCTCCCTCCTCTCTGGTCCCAGTTAGTCAGCTGTCGCTCTCTCACAGCCTCACAACACTCCCACCCCAAATCTGGGGCGCAATGCCTGAGTGAGGCACAGTCGTACAATTTTACAAGTCAGAGAGTCAGAGCTCAGATTCTAACAAGGACTGAACACAAAGATAAAGGGCATGTTACTATTCAGCAGTCAACTGTAACTTATTGCATGAACATAACGATGGGAGCCGTGTGATGATCCTATAAAAAAAAGAGATCTTCATTAGTGGGGGGAGGTGAATGGGGAATGCAGTGTATGCATTTATGTGTGTGCATGTATGATTCTGTGACCCCTCTGGATCTCACTGTAGGCTAATTTTCTGCTAAGCGCTCATCTTTCAATACGCCCTCAGCTGTGTAGCCACACAGCTCTACCTTGGCCCTCAGGAATGCGCTCATGTTTCACTTTTTATAATCGTCAGCAACTAAAATTCCGAATCGTCACTCAGTGCGGCTTTCTGCAAGGAGTTCCCACAAGAAACATGAGACCCCTTCGCATACACACTCAAACATGCTAAAGCTAGCACAACCATAGGTCATTTGTAGTAGCACATAAACACCCTCACTTTTGGAAATGAAAGACTACATCTTAAAGCCACAAAGCAGAGACAGATGTGGCAGAGAGATAAATGCAGGAGTTAAATCTAGGTGAATTATTTGGGATTTAACATCTGGCCTCTTTGCAGTGCAATGCTTATCGTCTGACGCTCTCTTGTTCTGCTAATGCATGCAAAGTGCAAAGTGGAACTTCACAGACGTGAAACGATTGCATTAAACATTATTAACTCAAACTTGTATTGAGGGGAAAGGGGCGCAGATTTACACCAGAAATGCATTAATAACACTTTAAAAAGGTTCATCGCATGATATGCTCCTAGTCATTTTTGCATGTGCAGTCAAACATGTTTGATGTGTACACCTGTAAAATTAACGTGTACAGTAGGAATGTAAGATATTGGGGTGTATATGCATGATAAATGCATGCGGTTAAAAAACAAATGCTTGAAACAATAGGTGCATACAGACTAGTGTCAACACTGATTTTAAGCAGTACACACCGTATACGTAGTGTGCACATTTATGTGCCATGTGTTATGGTAAGTCAACTTATAGTAGTAAAATATATCAACGGTAGAGCTGGGAAGACAGAAATCAATATCACTTAAGAAACACCATTATTCTGATATCAATGTATGGCAAATTTATGCAAAAATGCTGAATAAAAACAAAACAATAAAATAATGTTCAATGCAATGAACTGTGTCCCATTGTTATGATTACATCCTGCAACAGATAAGTCAATTAGTTCATTGCTAAAACATTAATCAGCAACGTTTTTGATGATTTATTTATCATTTTAGTAATTTCTCAAAAGATTACTGGTTTCAGCTTCTCAAATGTCTTTGCCCTGTAGTATGACTGTAAACATTTTTTGGACTGTTGTTCAAATAAAACAAGCAATATGAATAGATCACCTTTAGCTGCAGGAAAGGTATTTTTTACTATTTTCTGACATGTTTATTAGAAAAAAACTATACGTTTCTATTGAAAGACATTATACGATAATATTAAATTATTGTGCAGCCCTAATTGATATTCTTATGTGCACAGGCATTGTTCTTGCCATTTGAACAAACATTACAAAGGCAGTAATGTGAGTAGTAGTACAGTAGATCTACAGTATGTCTTGCTGGACTGCTGTTTGAGAGCAAAATGCACCCGTTGACCTTCACTTCATATGGTGAAATGCACCAAAACAGTTTTCTAATGTTCTTCATGAGTGGGAAAAGTTTCTGAACATAGAACTTGTGTTTAAAGATGCATCCCAGCAGTGCTAAATATTTCAACCTGACACAAAACAGCACCAATTTATTTTTTGGTCAGACTGCAACATGAAGCTCCCTGCAGACCACCCTCCTCTGAAGCTGTGATTGATGTCTTGAGGTGCTCTGACAGGTGAACCTAATACACAGGAATGTTTCCACGCTTTGATCTCCTTCCTGCCTGCCAGCCTTTTGTGAATCTGAGGAATTCAGTGTATATGTGTACAAATGCGGTCTGACATTGGTCGTACTCTACCACAGACTGGCAGAAGTGCTGTCGGTGCTGTTGTTTCAGGGCTTTTGGCTCTCTGACTCCTGCTGTGTCCTGCCCATGTAATCTTCTTGGGGGGTGAAATCAGACACAGCGATGGTTCACGGTTGGGGTTTATTCTAGAGCTGAAACAGTTAGTCCATTAATTGTTTAGTGCAAAAACAGTAAATTGACAACAATTTTGATGATCAATAATCATTAAAGTCATTTATTAAGACATAATGCCAATCACTGGTTACAGTTAGTCTTTACTCTGTTTTATGTCATTGAATATCTTTGCACTTTGGACAGTTGGTCAGACAAAACGGGCAATCTAAAGACATCCCCTTCTATGGGAAATTTTAACATGCATCTTCACTATTTTAAAAATAACTGACAAAATAAACAAGAGGAAAATAATCATCAGTTGCAGCCGTAATGTTTGCACATTAAAAAGCTAGTTTCAGGTTGTGGGTAATAGTAAAAAAAAAAAAAAAAAAAATCAGGGACAACTTCTTCAGTCTAATTTGTTCCACTTTAATATTCACCTACAAACTTGGACAACAAACAACTCTAACATGAGCTCTAATATAATTCAGTGCATCACTCATTTTGAGCTATTACTCTGCCAGGTTAAACTGTAGCCGTTCATCCTTAGCGGGTGGTGCTCCCAGCTGATATTGGGCGAGAGGGGTCACCAGCACAGGGTTGACACAACAACCACTCACACTCACATTCACGCCTACGTGCAATCTAGAGTCGACAATTAACCTAACCTGCATGTCTCTTTGGACTATGGGAGGAAGCCGGAGAACCCTCAGAAAACTCATCATGATCAGCGATGGATCTTTGGCCAATAAATTCAGTAATAAAGCAATCGTTTATTTTCCTGGATGAAGTTTATAGAGCTAAAGTGATAAGTAGATTAACTGTTTTAATAATATTTCAGGATTTGCTATGTAAAATAAATATTTGGGTCGGACAAGTAATTTGAATAAATTAACTTGGGAATTATGATTATCACTTTCCGATCAATCCAGGAAATAATTATTGGATGAATTAATAATCTTTAGTTGCTGCTCTATACAGATACACACAGCTACCATCTAACTTCACATTAGCGGCAGTGGCAATGTGGGACAAGAAGGAGACTAATTTTTTTCTGCTTATTCCATTTCTGTCAACACAAGCAGCGTGAAGGCTGCTGCCTCCCACGCTGACAACATCACAACATATTATTAAGTGATGTTTCCATTCACCGCTTCTCTGCGATAATTTGGGAGATCATCTCATCGCAGCAGCTTCAGATCCAAGTGCCTGCAGAGCCGCATAGCGTGGAGTTTTTAATTCTCCTCTTCAACAGTGTCAGATCGTTCGTCATCATTAAACCGGAGCTGGTTTCCTGCTGCCAATGATGGCAGCCGCCCCAGTCAGAGGGGAAGACTCTGCCACCACCTCTGCTAATGGCTCAGCGGCCGCCATTTAAACTTTGCCTCCCCCTCAACAACAAAACAGCATACATTTTCATGAAGGCCCTCCAATCCCCTCCAATTCTCTTAAACCCTCAAACATTAAATAATTGAGCCTTGTACTCAGCCGGTCTTATCTCTGCAGGGTGTTGTTCTCATGAAGTGACTGTTTGCACTCACACTTTTTTAAACACCAATCAATAGGCTATACACACACATATACACTTCCTCCGTCCTCCACTCCTCACTCTTTTAATTTCTTACTCTCCTACTTTTTTTCATTCTTGCACACACACGCAAATAACACACGCACATCACCCCAGGGGTCTACCTCTTCCCTGCTTTCATTAAATCATAAACTGCGGGCCAATGGGGGTTCTTTGTCATCATTAATCCAGATTAAACACAAATCCCCAGTTCTGACTCACACCCACTGACAGTTATTTAATGCTGCATCCTGTTACTCAACATAAGACATCATCAATGACTGTTATTGGGAAAGTTTTTTTTTCACAACTCAAGGTTTTTAAAGTCTGTTCTTTTCAACCATTTGCTCATAAAGTGATCTGTTTGACATTTGAAACAGTCTCTCCAAACCCAACTAACTAGTCTGTTCCTGCTGTCTCTCCACATTTCCCTCCACGTCTGTCTCAATGCCAGAAGAGCTTTCTAAAAGAGAGGAACAATTAGTGTGGGAGAGAGAGATGCCTGTAGTTGACTCCTCAAGTTAATGTATTTCCAGGCTGAAGCAGAGCGCTGCAAGGTCTCTTTGGGTGTATCAACAGCAACAATCTGCTCCATGGATTCTTTATTAGGTTGTAGGGTTGGAGTTTACTTTTCACAGGAAACTTAGAAATGTGACATAGGCCTCATCACTCCACTGTGCAGCCCAACAAAACACTCCCAATCATTGCAAGAAATATAGTATCTATGTATAAATCTAAACTCAGAACTCTACCTGATACACAGCAGCAGGGACACTTAAGCAGTGCCCAGCAAACGAGACACCACACAAAACTGACATACTGCGCCATAATCGCCAGCGCTATGAAGGGTTAAGGTTAGGTTTGGGTTAAAATGTTAAATTAGGTTAGGGCCAGGGTTAGCACTTAATGTTAGAGTTAGGTTAAAAGACAGGCTTTGGGTTACATCTCGTTACTTATAAAGTGAGTCACGTCATCATGTATAATTAATTATGAAGAAGATTATTGCTGCGATGACCTCATATTTATTCATTACAACATCCCCTTGTAGCAGGGTTCTAATATAAATGTCTGTGTGTTGACGCCTGTGCAGTATGCCTGTCTTGTTGTTCGCTGGATATGACCTAGCATCTACCGCTAAGTTGATGTCAGATTGATAAACGATGGGTTCCCATATTGTGAAAAAAAGGTATTTTCAGGTCTGACTTTTTTGGAAAAGGATAAATAATGACAGACTTTTTTCTCAGCTTATGGATCGCTAAGAAGATTTCCAGATTTCCTACCATCCATTGAGTTTGTGTTTTACCTGTAACAAATTTTATGACCAGATCTGTGTCTGAAAAATATCTCAGGAGTTCTCCATGCAGATCAGGGCAAAATGCACATAAGCTTAAAGCTGGAGATGAACGTATCACCACCATAAACTGCAGTTAAACTTTTTACATGTATTTATGGAAGAAGTAAAGCTTTGAGTTAAGACATCTCACTTTTGCTTCACTGAATACAAAGTGTAATTGTGATTACTTATATTGTTTGTGACAAGACCATGTTGAGTGTCTCAAGTGGCCAATATTGCAAAATAATAATAATGCAAATAAATGTGCAAGACTACGGTGATGTTTTACTTCCTGAAAGTGGATAAACAATATTAGCCTCTACTGTAGGCTAGACACTAGACAGTAGAAAATAATAGCAGCAGTCCAGGCCATAACCCTCATAATACTCAAAAATGAATATTCATATTTAAAATCAGCATGAAAGCATCATAACTCACTGTGCCATAAAAAAAAACATAAAATACTGAAGCAAATGGCACATAAAGTACTATTATAAAAGCAATAGATAAGCAGAAATTAGCAGCCAAGAGTAACCAACACATCAGCTTTAGCAGCTGGGATATCATCAAGCACACATCAACAACTTACCAAATGCACTATAGCACAAACAGCTGGTTCTTACCTTTGAGATGTGAAACAGGTAGTTAGGTGGTCCAGAGCAGGCGGTAAAGAAAAACTCCATTTCAGGATTGAAATGATGCACAAACAAGTAGACCTATCTAAATGTCAGCAGCAGCATTGATCGCAGCAGACAGCGTAATCCTGAAGCTACATTATCTAACATGTTAGCATGTTAGCTCCATCAGCGGCAGGTGTTTTCAGCTTCAGGTGTGTTACAGCAGCCTAGCAGAGCAAAACAAGGGGGTGAGGTGATGACACTTTAAATACCCCGCTCTGAGATCAGAGGGTGCGTTTGATTTATGTTGCAGCAGGTAGAGTGTGTCATGTGAGTGCAGCGGTACAGGTTAAATTGTCTGCCAGGTTTCAACAGTGACAGTACTCATAATGCAGAATGAATTTTATATTGTTATAGTATTGGGTCATTATTATTGATGTATCAATACGTAAGCAGTATGCCTACTTTATTGTTGTCGTTAGTCAGGCTGGAACTAATTTTAACTACTTCATAAGTTATCTTAATTTAAAAAGTAACTGGTAACTACAGCTATTAAATAAATGTAGTGAAAAGTACAGTAGTCATCACTGAAATGTAGTGAAGTAGAAGTATAAAGTAGCATAAAAATACTCAAGTAAATTTTACATTAGGCTACTTATGCAGATAAGTTGCATATGATTTGTATCCAACAGAGTTGAACTAGGAAAACATCATTCTTCATACTTTGCTTTTTCCTCCCATCCTCCCCTCTCTCACCCTTCATGTGGCCTCAAGGGACAGACTTACTAATCATGGCCCAAATTCTGTCTGCTATCACAACAGCATCCTATTCCCTTTGTGTGGCCCACGAAATTCAAAGTCTTCCTCATCATGTATGCTGGAATGTTGGTTCTGCATCAATCTGACTCTTCTCAGAGAGAGAAGTGAGGAATAGAGAGGAGAAGACGAAGAAAGGCATGAGAGGAGGATCCTAAGTGCTTATTATACACAAACACATACAATAATTATTTGCCTAAAACTATTTCTTACCATCGTTGTGACTCTGCAGTTTGATCCTATAACCTTTTGAATCAGGTTTATTCATTTTTTCTGCCCTCTAGTCCAGGGCCAACTGTGGGGTTAAATATTCATCGAGACGGAAGACTGGATCAGAGTTTTAAAGTTTTAGCTCTTACCTAAATAATGAATGGGTGGCCCAATTTTAAAAAAGCAACCTGAGACAAAATCTTACTTTTTTTGGCTTTTTTTAAAAGTGACCTTTCCTTGCTCTTAAGTCATGCAGCTGACTCACCTAAAATATGCACACCACCTACCCCATTTCTTTCATCCCTCATCTTTTACTTTCTCCTGCCCCCTTCTCTTTTCCTTTATCTCCACCCACAAACACAATTTCCTCCTGCAGTTGCTCTTTCTCCTTTCGGTTTCTCCTTTCGGCTTCTCCTTCTCTATCTTCATCTCAGTGACAGACTATTGTGCTTGGTAACACAGTCGCCTCCAGTCAAAACAACACACAAAATGTCACGGCTGCATTTTGATGAACACCGATAGTCATAGCTGAAATGTCACGGGTAGAGCTGCTGCTAACTCTCAGCACATCTATTCCTCCACACTGAACAGAAAATAAAATTGAGCTTAGAGTATAAAATCTGCTTCACAGCCAAGTTCAAGCATTGCCGTGTCAAGTTCTGGGTCTATTACTGCAAAGTAGTTTCATGAAACGGCTTAGTGGAAACATCCCAAAAAAAATACACTCATCACCTGTCCCTTGTGCTTGTGTGCATTTGTCCATATTATTTTACACATTGTTTTTGTATATTTTTGTATATGGTATACATTTCACACACAGCCACTGTTAGTTTAAGTTGCAGATTTGAACAGTTGTTTGTTTCCTTATACTCAACTTTGTTCCTTTGTTTGGTCCACCATGCAGAAATGTTTCGGGAGGAGCTGCCCAGCAGCATGGTATATTTATGGTATTAATAATGTCATCACGTGGCAGAACCAAGTCATGGGGGGGGGAGGGGCGCGATGTTTCTTTTTTTTTCTTCTTTTGGGTTATACGGCAGTTGACATCCCATACGTTGCATTACTGCCTCCTACTGGTTACTCGTCATCTATTTTTTCATTCCATTACAAGTCATGGGGGTTTTCTGTGAGTAATTAATTTCCATGTGTTTGGTTAATGCATTTGAGGGGTAATTAAAGATTTATTTATTGTGTAAATGAGTGCAAACTTTGTCCAGACTTTGGTAAAGTTAGAAGTGTTTGGTAGACTTACCGCTGGAACATAGCGGTGCAGTCCAGGGCTGATTGAGAGCCCTATAAAGGCAGTGGCATTTTGCTGCTTCGGGAGAGGGAAGCTGTGCTTATACAAACACGTGCTGAGGAAAGTTTTGAGTGTTTAGTTGTACAAACAGAAGATAAGAGCAGTGCTGATATAAACACGTGCCTTATCGACTTTTTGGGAAAGACTATTGGAGAAGCCTTGCTGCTCAAATGTATGCTATGTCTTATTTTGTTGTTTTGGCTCCAGTTTTCTGTTGATAGTTTCAAGTTTTGTATTTTTTTTTTAATTTTCAGATTTATATGTGTGGCACCCTTCAAATAAATCTGCGCTGTTTTGGAAGAGAAGAAGTCTGCCTGCCTATCTCTGACGCTCTGGCTATGCTACATGACAATTCCCAAGAAGTAGTTTTAACATGTTCAATGCTGAAGCGACATTTTTGTCTGCAAATGATGACAAAAGTTTGTATTTTACTCACCAGTTGAATAGACATTGGCCTGAAGGCTTTGTACAGTGTCGTTATATCTTGTCAAGAGTCTGAAACCAACTAAAGCCTGTGTTTTCATGTCTCTCTCTCTTGATTGTATTCTACAGAACCTAAAACATATCTTTAAAAATTATGAAAAGAAAAATGAGAACAGGAGAATTTGTTGATTGAATTTGTTTACAGTAAAAAAAGAGGGAAAGATCATGTGTCTGACAGAGGCACAAAATAGCAGTAATAGATGTTAGTAACCCAAAGCACTAGCATGAGTGTGTGATTGTTAAGAATGGCTTAATTTCACTGTATATCCTCATTGCACTCAGAGGAAACAGACACTTTCAAAGTCTGTGTGTGCAGACAGTCTGGGTATGATGGACATGTTGCAAACACAACCCCTTGTGTTGCATCAGTTCAGAAGGTGAGAAATCTTTTGCAATAATTTCGGCAACTTTAGACTGTTTTCTTAAAATTACACCCGGTTCTTGTGACACACCAGGATTTTTTAGATAATCTCTTCCAGCCTGCTGTGGGTTTTAGCGCGGAGTGTAAGCAGAAGCAAAGGTGATAAAGGAGGGAAGCATCTCTGCTCTTTATTTTAGTCTGAATATGAGGAGGGTGATGGGATGAGATGAGACATTCTGCACTATCCCTGAGGAGGAACAGCAGCACTGGTGAAGCCTGATGAGAAGTGGAGGGGCAGAGTGTGTGAGCAAGTGTCATTGTATGTGTATAAAACCTCACCCTATTCTAGATTTCATGCACACTAATGAAATTAATGAGACTAAATAAAACATTTTAAATTTGAAGTGTGCTCACGTGAATTTCCACATACCTTAGCAACTCTGCATGTGTGCAAAATGTAGGATCTGTGTATATTCATGCATGCATGTGTGTGTGTGCGTTCGTGCATCCATGTGTTCATGCGTGGTGCGTGCATGTGCAGAGAGGGGAGGGGTATTCCAGAAAGCAGGTTTAACAGACTCTGAGTTCCAACCTAAATTCTGGGTTGATTAATTCTAAACTCCGGTTTCAGAACAGGTGATAAGAATTAGGTCAATCAACTCTGAGTTAATGCTGCGTTCCAGACAAGTTACGACTTCAAGCCATGACTCACAACTTGGTAACGTTCCAGGCAAAGTCACGACAAACCCTTCTAGCTAGCATTAGCTAGCGTTAGCTAGCAGCTACCTAACGTTGACGTTAGCTAGCGCTAGCTTATACTAGCGCTAGCTGATACTATCGATTTCTAGTCTGCGACATATTTTGAGCTTCATTTAATAAACATAACCTGTAGTAGTACACAATCGTATGTGTATTGTTTTGATTACAATGTGCGGAATTACTTTACGTTGCCTATTTATGTCTATTTATTTCTATTTATCACCGTTAATCACCGGCGTCTGTACAGCATCAACAGGGGTCGCCATTGTTGTTTATGTGTGTGTGACGTCAAAAACTGTGACTGCGAGTACAACGATCTGGTACGAGTTCACGGGTAGTAAGTTACGGGTTTGACTGCCGTTCCAGGACACTTTCACAGGTAGAAGATTGTGAAAACACGGGTTACGGGTTGCCTGGAACGCAGTATAAGTTAACCCTGGATAAAGGGTGTGCACGAGCATTTAAAAAGCCCTCATCAATGGAATGCAGATAACATGATTCATCATGACAACAGGACCAAAAAAAGCTTGAACCTCCTACTTCTCTGGAGTTATAACGAATGCGTATGCAGTATATGAACATATATTTAAGAAAAAGAGCAATACAGTTGCAACAGCAAAAGAAAAGGAACTGCCGTGGCAGAAACTTGCTGACCAAGTCAATGTGTGAGTATTAATTAAAAAAAAAAAAAAAAAAATTCAAGTTCTATCATGAGGTCCCCAGTCAGACCAGTGGGTGACCTATGGCTGAGGCCATCTCTGGTGGAAGCTCATTGTTAGCTGCCACAAGGGAAGATTCAGAGAAGCCTATTGAGGTTTACACCTTACATCTAACTGATGGTGTACCATGAAAAAAACTTGCACCTCTTTTCTTTACACAGAGCAATGCTGGGTGGGGATTACGAGGAAGAGGGGCCATCCACTTCCACAGCCCAACTTGGCTCTGTAAGATGTTCAGCATTGGCCCATGGCTTACAATGAAATTAAGAAGGCCTGGCACTTAAAGATTCTTTGTAATTTTGTGTTTCTATAGGTCCCTGTGAAACAGCTGTACAGGGTGTACTTAGAGAAAATAATTTTAAAAAGCTGATTTTGAAATGGACCACATAAGGCTGCAGATGAAAAAGACAGAATTTAAAATACAACTGCTAGAACATCAGTTAAGAGTGGGTTGATAGATGATTTTACTTGTTTCAACAACAAATATTAAGTACTGGACTGCATTTGTGCTTGTAGGATATCTCTTCATAAAAAGAAAGTCATATTGTTTTTAACACATGGGGAGGTAAAGAATTATAACACACTGGGTATAAGGGGAAAGAAATTGAGTTAAACTGAACCGTCTTTGTAAAACATAAAACCCAGCGTTTCCGTCAACTCTGAGTCAACCAACTTTGAGTTTTTACTAAACCTGCTTTCTGAAATGGGGCCCCCGGGTAATGAATAACTCTCAGTTTACCTCAACTTCTCTAAGCTCTGTGATTAACTAGCCAAGATATATCCAACTTGAAACCCAAATTAAAGATGTGGGTTTCAACTTTAACCCCTGTGGAGCAGCTGGGCACGGCACGGCCCTGCCCAGAGCCGGTGCAGCTGTTGTGGCATGGCGATTAGAGGGCACTTTGATTTGATCCAAAACAGACCCAGTGTGGCTGAGACTAAAGTAAGAGAAGGATGCAGCTGGTGAAGACCACCAAAATACCCATGTACAGTCGTAAGGGATGCAAACGTTTGTCATATAATTAAGTACCATCTGCTTGTCAGTGAATGCAACTAATATTTCCAACTTCATTAGATTGAAATGAGGTTGTGGTTTCCTGATTGTTTGTTCCTTTGTTTGCAAAACATACAAATGGTAATCAGCTGGATGGAACACCAAATAAATCTACGGTAACTGTTTTAGGTTTCAATCCGGTTATGGGATTTAAGGAGCATAACTACCATTCTGCATTCACGCCCTTATGGTTACGTCTAATGTTTTTAGATTTCCAAGTTGGCTGGTCAACATTTATGTGCCCTTCTGAGTCAAACCCTCATAAGAATTATAAAATACAGATTTTGTAGCTTTGCAAGTTGAACAACTGCTCAGTGTTTGTGGAGGTTTGGACTGTATTTCAGTAGCAACTGTATTTTGTCAAACTGCCGAGACGAGCTGCATCTTCACGAGGAGATTCTACGTGATGCGGTTTTGAGCAGAGCTTTGGTTCATTGTCGCATAGTCAAACTGCTGTTTCAGTGAAATACTGCACTTAACATGCACTGTTCTGCCTGAGATGAGCATTATAAAGTCCAACCATAGTCTTGCAAATCCAAAAAAGCTCTAATTAATAGATTGAGCTGTAATAATTAGGTTTTGATTTGGATTTCTGCCAATTAATGATTTTGGGGGTTTTGGGGCATAAATCATGAGAAAGTCTAAAATTCTGGATGTCCAAGTTGAAGATCCAATCCTAATAATCCCACCCAATGCTAGAGTCTTAATTCAACTGAGACAACTGACTTTCCTATTGCTGCACTAACATTTACATTTAGCCATATGTGTCTATTGTGTATTTATTTACTATGGTGTTGGGCAGCAGACGCATACATTTATGTCATGTACATGTTCACCATGTCTCTTCTTCAGTGTCTTCCATCCTGCCCTTCGTCTATCCCTTCATCCTGAAAGTTCAGCACAGCAACGGCCATTAAACATGTAACAGCTGACTTTTACTAGTTTAACAGAGCAACAAAATCCTTTTCCCTCAGCACATGAATATGCAAGGAGACTCTATCAATGCATGAGCGATATGAAGGCAGAACAGGGCACGTTTACACTGCTGGCTGAAAGCCGCTGTTGTGTAGCCTTATCTCCTGGTGCAAAAAAGCACACAACTGGAACAGTAACCCATTAGGTTACAATCTCTGCTGGCTTTTTTTCTGTCTCAGTGCTTCCTTTTCTGTGCTATTGCAGCTGGAATGCATGTGGTGGTGGGTGAGTCTCTTGACTTGGGTCCAGAAGTGTTCATATTTCTGTCACTGCAGGTGGAATCCAACAGTGAAGCTTTTCCAAACGGTGAACGTTGAAGTAGCAATGACCCACTGAACACTGTCCTTTTAGCTCACATCAATGCTGTGGCTCCCACACAGCTCATAATATTTGTGACAAGGTTTAGTGCAATACAATCTGACAAGACATATTGTAGTTTAAGATAAAGACATCACAACAAGTACATCACTTTTCAACTTAATGTAGCATCATTTTAACCTACATGCTTAAAACCACTTAGATGTATTTTAAAGAGTTAATTCCCATTGCCCAGTAGTGCAGCCATGCTAGCAGCTCTAGCAGCAGTGTTTTGAGCTAAATGCTAACATAATCATGCTAAAATACTTAAAATGACAAAATACACTGACATTTTGCAGGTTGTTTAACATTACTTTCTTAGTTTAGCATGTTAGCATGCTAAAATTTGCTTTGAGAAAATTGTTGTTGAGATATTTCAGTTTCGACCAAAGAGGTAGATCGACCTACCGACTTTGCCATCCTGAGAGCCGCACCGCTAGTGTGGCTAAAAAATCCAAATAAATATGGATTTCATACTTGAGTCCAGTGATTTATACTTTTGGCCCAATATCCAGACAGTGAAACGCCCAAATGATTTATTCACAGTACCAAAGAGTCTTACGATCAATACATGGACTGATGATGCTTTACAAACAAACCAATGAATTAGTTAATCCATCAGCCACAAGCTATCAGGAGAGTACAATGAGCTTTATTAAGCCACAGTAGTTGAAAAACAGCAATGACATGAAAGCACAGGACATATTAAGGTCAGCTACAAACATTCACCAATGGGAGCTGCCTGGCAACATCATAGTGCTTTACTGTTGTGTGACTTGCTCAAAGGCACAACAGTAGTATGCCCTATCAGAGAGCAATACTCATTCATAAACTCCCGCAGATTTTGCAAGTTGGTGTATACATTGCGGTCACAAACCCACTTTTTTTAACTGTAGACTTATGTTGCCCTATTTGCACAAGAAAATGAGTCAGGACATTTGTGTTCTTGCTTGTAGCTGAATTTAATTATACTAGTACAGTGCCCGTTGAAAATGTGCCTGTTTGGAACAGGCCGATTGCTTGGCCTGTGGTATTGCTGCTTGTAGAATTCTTCAAAACCAAATTGTACCCCAAAATTACTTGAAGGACCCCAAACCACTTGATTTGCAACTCCACTGTATAACCTACTACTGACTTACAGTGTAGTCTACATCTACATCAGAGCAAGACATTGTACTACTATATTTACCTGACAGGAACGTTGCAGAATCAGAATGTAATCACAAAATATCACAATGAAAATGTGGAGTAATCAGACATTAGCCTCATGGACTCATGGCAGTGCTCTACCCACCTGGCCCGTTATGAGAGCTAATCAGCACATATCTGCGTTAATCAATCACCAGAACCGGACTGTTTGTTTGTGTGTGTGTGTGCGCGCAGAGAGAGAGAGAGAGAGAGAGAGAGAGAGAGAGAGAGAGAGAGAGAGAGAGAGAGAGAGAGAGAGAGAGAGAGATACCCACATGCTTGCCTGCATGCCCATGGCTGTATGGCGTTATGAATGTGCAAGTACACGACCATGTGTGTGTGTTCACTGCATGCCCGTGTTTGTATGTATGTATGTATGTGTGTGTGTGTGCGGGCCCATTCCTTTGTCAACCTCCATTGGTGGAAAGTACATGAACTCAAGTACTGTAAGGCCTACATTTTTAAGGTATTTGTTTGTACTTTACTAGAATTTCCATTTTACGTCGCTTTGTACTTCTACTTCACTAAGTATGAAGTACAGCATGAAAGGGACCATTCTGCAAAATGATTCCTTTATTGTTAAGTACGCTTATAATACTAATAATAATCAAATGCATGACTTCCAATGTGGATTATTGGAGTATATTTTACATTGTATAATTTTTACTTCTACTCTAGTAAAGGATCTTACTACTCTCTACTGTCAAGCTCATGTTATTTACTAAATAAGACACCTGAGTGCTAAAAACTAAGACATCCTAATCTATGATTGCTGATGCATTTTGTTTGTCATACTTTCTCACGCCTTGCTATTTGATTTTCATCATTGATGAAGCTGTCTGACACCATTTGTGGATCATATTTGGATGTGGTGGCAGATGGGGTGTTTTTGGTGCTCATCATGTCTCCAGCAACTCTGTAGGAGAGAAAGGCGATTGCAGCACAAGGTGCAGGGAGGACATGTGACAGAGTGTAAAAGAAAACCCTGTAGCTGCTCCCTTCCCCCCTGAATGCTCCTTCAGCCTCTCTGTCTGAATTAAATGGGGCCTGTCTTCCTTCTCACAGCCGTAGCTGAGCTGTTAACACTGTAAAAT
This sequence comes from Gymnocephalus cernua, assembly GCA_023631565.1. Classification (NCBI taxonomy): domain Eukaryota; kingdom Metazoa; phylum Chordata; class Actinopteri; order Perciformes; family Percidae; genus Gymnocephalus; species Gymnocephalus cernua. The sequence continues at coordinate 19,543,165 of CM042428.1, forward strand.
GAGTGACAGACACACACATTGTTCCTCACCCTGAGTGCTCCCTGTTGTTTCAGACAACTCTTGCAAAAATGTTGTGTCATTTTCTCCTTTTCGGTCCAAAAACAATTACTTAGCAAGATAATACATGTTAATAATAACAGAACGCTGACAGATATAATTGTTGCTATTAACATTTTTTGTTTTGTAAAGGAGGCAGATGGTGTTTTAAATATGACAAGTCCCATTTGACTGGATACTGAAGCTATTCTCGTGCTTGTCTGTGAAATGATTTCCATTATGTTGCAAGAAAACCACACACACACACACACACACACACACACACACACACACACACACACACACAAACACACTAATAGACACATACGTCAACTAAAACATTAATTAGACCCACAAAAAAGTCCCAAACTCCACTCACATGCAAATGCACAAGCACAGATTCACATTCATTAAACACACACGCTGAAATATTCCCTTTGGTGAAGTAAAAGCAGAGCAGCGGCTGTTTGGTATTTATTTACAAAGCAGGAACTCCGGCCATAAACTCAATACCCTGAGGCCCAGAGAAAATGATGAGGGCTCTGTGTACCTCTTTGTTTTTCATCCAAACCTCTTTCATGTTCACTTGTATTCGTCTTTAACAAGGCAGATACCAAACGGAGGTGGTAATCTCAAACAGAAATTTGTGCTGAGTTTGTGGTTGGTGATGGTGCCCAGGGCTGTGCTCTGAGGATTTTACCAGATGACATAGTTTTAAACATCAGTGCATCTTCAGCAGAGACACGTGCACGCACTGAAAGGCGGAGAAGCATTCATATGCTTATGTGGGCCACTAAAGCAAAAGAACAGGCGGAAAGAAATCAAGTTTCTTCCTTTATGCCCATCGAACCCAATTTGCATTTGTGGACATGAACATCAAGGATACCCCCCCATCCCCCCAGCAGAGCCAGAGCTTCTTCATGCTTAAAACTGAACTGTCTGAACCAGAAACTGTCCATTTCCCTTTAAAATCACCCTCAGCATGTCCACTGTGCTCCCAAATCCCACTAACATGTACTGGCTGTGGACAAGCAGCAGGGTTTGTCTCTGTTTAGCATTATTAAATGAGTCTTCAGCTTAAGGAAAAATGTGCTCACAGTTGCACAGACTGCAATGCAATTTGTTTGGTCCGAAAAGTATGTTTTACAGTCTTAAGGTTCACCCCAAAACAAGATACAAGTTATTAATGAGCTTTTTTGGGTTTGATGCTACATTAGTATTTTAAAAATGAATCGTTCTAAATGAATATAAATTCCGTGCATTACGCTGACATGCACAGTCATGTCTTTGCTATGATCAGTTTTTTTAGCCATGCTAGGTCGGTCCAGTACATTGATATAGACAAAAATATCTCAACAACTACTGGATGGATTGCCATGACATTTGTGGTCCCAGAGGATGAATTCTTGACTTTGGTGAGTCTTGACTTTTCCTCTTGCGCCACCAACAGGCTGACAGTTGTGATTTTCAGGGAAATGTTTTGACCACAATTGGATGGATTCTCAAAACATTCATGTTCCTTAGAGGATAAATTGTAGAATTTGTGGTGAATTCCTCCAAATTCCAATGAAGTTGGGACGCTGTGTAAAACGTAAATAAAAACAGAATACAATGATTTTCAAATCCTTTTCAACCTATATTAAATTGAATACACTACAGAGACAAGATATTTAATGTTCAAACTGATAAACTTTATTCCCTTCATGCAAATATTCACTCATTTTAAATTCCATGCCTGCAACACGTTTCAAAAAAGCTGGGATAGGGGCAACAAAAGACTGGGAAAGTTGAGGAATGCTAAAAAAAACACCTTTTTGGAACATTTCACAGGTGAAGAGGTTAACTGGAAACAGGTGAGTGTCATGATTGGGTATAAAAGGAGCATCCCCAAAAGGCTCAGTCGTTCACAAGCAAGGATGGGGAGAGGTTCACCACTTTGTGAACAACTGTGTGAGCAAATAGTCCAACAGAGAGAAAAAAAAACTTTACAACATGCAATTGCAAGGAAATTTAGGGATAATAATAATATCCATCATCAAAAGATCCAGAGAATCTTTGGCCGAAAATGAACATGAATGGGGGATTGGGGTTCGTAGATCAAAATGTTCATCTGTCCTTGGTAGTTTGGTTTGTGACCAAATATCTACCAAATTAATGACATCCCCATCAGTCTCAGGCTGTACTTTGCATCTAGTGCTAATTAGCAAATGTTAGCATGCTAACAACAACATCAGCATCTAATTGTAACATTGTGTTAGTGAAGTTAGCATTTAGCTGCTGGCTGTGCTTAAGTACAGCCTCACAGAGCTGTGAGCATGGCTGTAGACTCTTAGTCTTGTTGGAATATCCCATTTTGCTTTGCACATATAAACACCATATTCCAGCTTTGAGTTACCTGAATATGCTATTTGGAATACTGGGATAAAAAACGGTTTGTGTGTACAGGTGTGTGCATGTGCCTGCCAGAGTGAGTTAATGCATTAGAGTACCTTCAGCCCGCACAGAGCCCCGTATCTCATCATTATGAAGATAAAGACGTGATGGAAGTAGACAGATTGACAGGAAGCCCTGGAGGCTCAAACAGCCTCTGACGATCTTCAAGCCATCAAGGAGGAGCAGCAAGCTCACCTGAACCAACACACATCTATCTATCTATCTATCTATCTATCTATCTATCTATCTATCTATCTATCTATCTATCTATCTATCTATCTATCTATCTATCTATCTATCTATCTATCTATCTATCTATCTATCTATCTATCTATCTATCCATCTATCTATCCATCTTTATGAGAATTGATTCACGAGGTTCCAAGCTGTTAGGTATTATTAGTAAGTTCAGCAGCTGTTAAACACACACACGTACACATACATCACACTTATCAGTATGCATGAGTGCACATTGCAAGCATTTATGCTATTGCACAGACACACACTCACGCTCAGACATGCACACACACACTCTGCACAGCAGGGATCTCCAGAGTTATTACACGCTCCAGAGAGGGGGGCCTGATGTTGGCAGGTTGGCTCCAGTGGAAGCAGATTTGCTGCACCTCAGTGCAACGTGTCCAAACATTCAGACAACATGCTGGGCTCTGATATCAAAGATGGGCATCTGTTAGTAACTGAGAGCCACAGCAGGAAAGCAGGACACAATAACAGCATCCACAGTGTTAAGCAATCCAGTGCAACAGCCCTGTTGTACTTTAACTGTGCAGCTCATCATGGTGAATATTTGTTGTGTCAGAGAGGATTCGTATTGGAAAATATGATACCTTCCAGTATTGCTTTCATTTTGTCCACTCTTTATGTGATAGCAGCATAACTGTTACATTAGACCTGGAGAAACAGGTGGTCTTATGTAAACAAAAGACACTATTTATTTAATATTTTGGTTCAAACTTAACTTAGATTTGCATCGAGTCCAGTGACTCGAGTCCAGTGACTCAGACCAGTGATTCATTTTCCAGGTGTTGAGATTTCCTGCTTTTCAAAAAATATATTTCCAGCACACACATTTAACGTTCTTTTCCCTGCTGTATACAGTAGTGAGTGTTTTATGCATTGTAAGCCGCTCAAAACACAGTACCGGCATCACATATGATTTTTTCACATTAAAGCAAGGCAGCTCTTATGATAGCTAAGTATGGGAAGCTGTTTGCATTTTTACCTAACTAAAAGAGAATATAGATATACAATAGAAATAGAAATACAACAAATAATCCAAATATAGCAAACAACCTAAAAACAACATCAAACCAACAGTGTGGACTGCTCTGGAGTGTTTCTCATTGATGACTCATTACAGCACTATCTGTCAGTAAAACGTAATTAACCCCTTTTGGAGGTGGCTTTCAAAACTATTATAACTGCGATCGTTTTACCGTAAGTCCAAGTTTAAACAGTTCTGAACAGTGATCAAGCATGACATCATAGGTGATCTGGTGACTTTTTTCTGTTTATTGTTTATATTTGACATAATGTCTTTTACAGTAAATGCACTCATGAACATTTTTGAAAGTCTGTCAAAACCTCGTGTTGCAAATGACGTTAGGCTGTAAATGTTGTTATGTATGTAGTATGTTCAAAATGCCATCTCATACACACACACACACACACACACACATAATTGTATCAAGACAGTCATTTGCTCATACTCATACATTCGTATAATGTACTTGTTTCTTCACTCATAGTTGGCCTGTCTGGACACTAGTGGTCCCTTCGATGCAGCATTTAAACTGTGTAGGTTCATTGTGCCTGCAATATCATGTATCCGTGTGATCTGACTCAGGATCATCTATCAAAATCCTTCCCACTCCACAGCTCCTAAGTGATTATCCAGAAGCATTTTATCCAGTCTTTGTTACACTGTTACACTGCAGGAAATTAGGGCCACTCAAGCCACTCAACGCAGACAGCAGCTGTGGATACTCAGTTCTTGAGAGTCCCTTTTGAAAGAAATATCAACCTGCACCATTTCAATAGGCCCCAACACAGCCGCTGAGAGGCAGGGTGCTGTGTTCAATTAGCTATTGTTGTGGGGAAATGGCTGTTCATCTGGGTGATATTTAGCTGTGGATCCTTTGGTGTGTAATCATGCTCCAATAAGCAGCTCAGTATTCAGTTCAGTCCTCTCTGGTTGTGTAGTAGAGAACTTCATGGGGATGATGAAATTCCCGTTATTGTGAGTGCGTGCGTGCGTGCGTGCGTGCGTGCGTGCGTGCTTCCACTGTCTCTCACAACGTAGAGTCCAGTGAAGAATTTCATATAAATGGATTTCCGCAGTCTGATTTGCCAAAACAGAAACACAAAACGTCCTCTTTGTTTTATTGTTCTACTTTCAGTTTAATTTGTTATGAAATTATGTTGTTTTTCACTGTTACCTCGATTTTGTTGTTTTGAAGAGATGACCTGTTTCTCACATTTCTCGTGTTTTCTGCACCTCATGTGTTTTTCTCCACTGCTCCACTGCCTGCGTTTCCTCACTATCCAAAAAAATACAACAGGATAACACTGTACTAATGATTAATTAAAGGGATACTTCACCGATTTAGCATTCAGCTTTGTATCAGTAGAAACCCGGTAGTATTTCTGAATGACCGTGCGTCCCTCCCTCATATCCCCCTGAGACAGGAGATCTCTGCATTGGGGGGTCTGGAAAAAATCTTCCGATGACGTAAAATGACGATTTTTGCGTCATCGGAAGATTTTTGGCCAGAGGCAAAAGACTACAGCCAGTAGTAGGAAGCGAGCCGATCTCAGCCGGAAAAAAACTAAATGTCAGCCATCTTGAATCTTCGCTAAACAGGGCTCTCTCTTCTCAGCAGCACACTTTTACAACAATTATGTGCATTCAAACTACCGCACGTGTACCACCGGGATAAATTGGTACAGATCGGAGAATATGCAGGGAACGTTATTACAGACGGAATAATCGGCACACTACGAGAGCTTTGCCTGCACGGAGACCAGCGGTCTCGCTCGATGCCCCGAGCCGGGTAGGGGACATCCTCGTCAGCTAGGTGGGAAGCTAACGCTAGCCGGCCACCTGTCCCATCGATCCTGCTTGCAAGTGTCCGTTCGTTAAACAACAAACTGGACTACATCCAACTTCAACGATGCTCCCAACGCGAGTTCAGAGACTGTGACTGTGTACCGGACTGTCCAGCTACCAGGCCTGCTAGCCCTCCGACGATCCGAGCTAGAGGTGCTCTGTATGAAGGTGGGCTGTGTTAACATGGACTGGTGCAGAAATGGGGTGATTTGTATCCAACTAACTGCTAACCGCTGGAGTTTGTGACTGTTACATGGCGACCATTCGACATCCCACGATAATTCACGGCTGTGTTTATACTCGGTGTTTACAGCCCACCAAGCCTAATGCTAGCTTAGCTGAACTTTACGGAGCCTATATAATGTGTGTGTGCACTAAATGTAGCCTGTTTCGTATGACGTTTTTATATAATGTAGTTTTTATATATTTTAAATGTGTAACACCACTTGAGCCACAATGAAACGTTGTTTTGTGTATATGGTTGAAATAACAATAAAACACATTGAGTTGAGTTGAATGCCTCTGTGTCTGTCTGTAAAGCGGTAGGCGTGGCTTAGGAGTGGACTCAAAGCAGCGAAGCGAAGTGCATTCTGGGATTTGGTGTCTTTCATCCATATGAGCCAAAAACACATTTTCTGGCTTTTCTCGGCCTAGAAGGCACCAATTTAAAAACAAAAAATTCACATTTCTGCTACATAAGTGACCCAATTTAAATATATATTCAGCTTTCCAGCAGTGAAATATCCCTTTAACAAGGTCCAATGTTTTTTCATTTGGCAGGTCAGGCTAAAAGTACTTGCTATTGTGAAGGTTTTTGTTTACGTAACCTGCAACCCAACAAAATAATGTAATATTAAATGCTCCTTGGCCTTGGAAGGCTAGTTTATAATTGTAGGTAGGAAAATCGGACATGCTCACGTTTGCAAATGATGCTAAAGCAGACAAACGTAGGCTACACATTCCTTAGATTTTTGCTCTTGTGTTTTTGGTTTTTGGAAAGGTAACAAACAGACTCTTCCTTCCAAACTAAATATAAGAGTTTACTGAACAGTCACTTAGACATTTTAATTACATTACCGGAATATGTGGTGGATCTTGACAAAAAAGGCAAAAACAATACCTAAAAATAATCTGAAGACATTATTGAGTGTTAGTAACTAAAGAGATACTACAAAACAGCTTCTCATTGAGGAATAATTTCAAGACAAACCTTACATTTTGAAAGCAAACTGTACAGCCTGAAGGGCAAACACTCATGAATCAATTTTCCTATAATGTAAACCAATATTTTTTTATTGCAGTACACATTTGTTGGTGTTTCTGTTCTTATTTCACAAGTCACTGTGTAACTAAATGGCAAACCCCAGGTGAGTGCTGGATGTGTAAGCAATTATACCTTAAGATGATTTTCTAAGGGGCTGATTTATCTCCAACGTCCACTGAGAGCAGATTATAAAACCCAGTCAGCGCACAATAAAACCCCTATTACGCAAGCAATGAATTTCATCAAGGAGTAGTGAAGAAAGAGAAAAAAAAAGCTCCAACCATCCCTCCGTAGAGTCATAGAGTCTACCTTGTGTTGAGCTGCAGCTGAATACAGAGCAGAACAGGAAAGCCTCCACAATCCCAGGCAAGATATTCATTACAGCCACAAACCTCCAAGTCAGCAGAACAGGAGAGCAGGATTCAATGAGAGAGCAGCCATCTCCAGTGGCTCTGAATTTCATGCTCCAAGCCGCATTTCCCCGGTTGCAGAAAACCATCCCCCATTCAAACCCCCACCCTTGTTTTTCCATTGTTCCAGCCATTTTCCCCTCGATGTCGGCCCACAAATGTGACTGCATGCAGAAAGTCACTCAAGAGGGGGAACCTCTACTCCATGAGCTGACAAGAGCTCTATTTGCCAGAGTGTGATATGTGTGCCTTTAATGTGGTTTCATCCATGAGGAAAAAAGCTCCTGTATCTCTATAATATAAAGCCGTGCAATGATACGAGGTCCCCTCTGCTCCTTTGTTAGGATTTTAAATCATTGGCAGAGTGCTCTGCAGCCCTGACTCCAATTCAAGGTGGATAATGGCACAGAGATTCAAAACACACACAGTCCACTTCCTATCAGTTGTCCTGCAACATACATTGTTCTGTTGCTATAATACAATGTGTCACTTCATTTTTTTATCCTGTTTTGTTCTTATGAAGGTTTAATGGCTAAATTCTCCATATATGACTATATGACTAATAGGAGGGAAGCATGTAAAATTTGTACCGACAGGCAGACGACTCCACGTTCAGACTCTCTGTCTGCAAAAGGCCAGATGTCAGCAGCTGCCTCATGAAGAATGTGTTTCTGTCTTTGAGGATCACCTCAGGGTCAAATCTCATTTACTGTAGTGCCTGGCGAGTGACACACGTTCTACTAGACAAAATACATATAATGCATGCAAAACCAGAAACAAAAAGACTACATCAATTGGTTTAGCACCGAAAATGATCTAATAACATAGCAGCAAATGTAGCTTTGCCTTGATACAATTTAATATGGCATCTGATGATAACAAGAACCAATTTTTATTTGCAGTAACCCACCCATTATACACTGAAGAATATCTAGGAGATTACAGAAAAGGGAAGACATTATTAAGTAGAAACGTAGAAAAATAAATTAGCATAAGAGAGATCTGAACACAATTAATCCAATTGACTAATAAAGATACATACATTTTGTTTCTAAAGCATGGCAAAACAGACAAGAAGGTGTATTTGTTTAATTTATGTTGCTATAAGTAATGGTGTCTTGTAAGCCCGGTTGGGCTGGGCATACATTTTGTGTGCATGACACAATAATACCATAATTCCTTCATTCATTCATTTATACATACACAACAATTACAAAAGAAAAGAAAAACATTACTGATTAAAAAGCTGAATAAATGTAGTGACCGAGGATGAAGTCTCCTCACCATCATGAATAAGTATGCTGGCCAATGACCTGCTACTATATTACAGGGGGGCAAGGACAAGGTTAGATTAGCAAAGAGGGGGAGCAGCACAGAGTCAGGGTCTTGGAGGGAATTGATATTGAAACATCACTAACACCACTGCAGCCATCGCCTCCTCTCTAATGACCAGGCACACAGGAACATCAACACTCTCTCTCTCTCTCTCTCACACACACACACACACACACACACACACACACACACACACACACACACACACACACACACACGCACACTAACTGTGGTGTGTAACAGACATGTGGGAGCTGGTAACCAGGGAATGAGATAATGATGAAAAAAGCCCCGTAGCAACAAGAGAGGAGAGCCCTCTTCTAATGAGCTATTGACATTTTCAGAGGAGACATGCATAGCTGCTGGATTGAAAAACATGAGTCTCTCATGAATGATTTGCACTTAAAACAAAAAAAAAATGCTCCAAACATTGGCATGCAAATACAGCAGAAAAAAAAGTTGGGAAGTTACAGGCGATTGAAGTGAAGATGAGAAATGAAAAAGCTCACAGAAGCAGAAGATCAGGTTGCAAAAATTCAATGATGGATGAATGAATAATGACATCATGCATCATGGAGGAGGGGAGGTTTGATCAGATGGTGTTAGGATGTGCAAGATATGATTTGAATCCGAAATTGTTTAAAAACACATACTGCAAGAAACATCAGAAACAGCTGCAAAGTGTTGAGAAATTCCCATAAGAGCCATTTTTATGCCTCTACAGTACAAGCATGGTGATGTCTTGAATAATCATACAAAACACTGCACACACTGTATAAAACATCAGTAACGTTTATTACAGAAAGAGCTTTGCACAGAGGGTGTACCACGGAACAAGAGCTGCATTTTCCTATAATTATTACTGCAATTTGTGTTGTTTGTGTGAAGTCAAGCCTGATTACAAACATTATTAATTAGTGTATGAATTTATTTGTCTTATTTTTTAAGCCCTTAGAGAGTTTTAGCTGTACATTTTCATGAGTCTGATGAATTGTAGAGAAAAACATGTTTATGTTAATATCAGATTGTTGGTCATACAGTAAATGTTTTTGTAGGCTGTTCTCATGAACCATTCATACATATAGCTACGAGAACTAATGCACTGTAATGTATTCCACGTATATATTGCTGTATGCACCACATTCACTGGTGCTGTATAAGGCCGCTCTGTCCGTGTAGGGAGGAGGTCAGGGAGGATGGCTGGGTCATAAAGCACAGGGCCGGGGAGCTGTGCACTTTGGTCTAGATTAGATTGAAGTATCTCCACACCTCCACACATACTGGATGGATTGCCATGAAAGTTTGTACCAATATTGATGGTCCCCAGAAGATGAGTCCTACTGCTTTTGGTGACCCTCTGAATTTTCCTCTAACGCCACCATGAGGCTCACATTTGTGATGAGTGAAATTTTTCAACAATCACTGGATGGCTTATCATATAATTTTATACCATCATATAATCATGGTTCCCCCAGAATAAATTGCAATAACTTAAAGTGTCCATATTATGAAAAAAAAAACACTTTTTCTGGGATTTGGGGTGTCTCTGGTGCTTCCATACGCATACAGATATGGGTTTCTGAATGATTCCTGCCTTCAGTCTCCGGGTGAGCTGTTCAAAATCGGCAGGGCTTTCTACGTCAGTAGCCGAGACGAGGTGGCTAACCGTAGATTGCTAGCGCTAGCATGCTAGCTCGTTCTCAATGGCTTCACTTCACTGCTACAACACACACTAGTTCACCATAATCTACAAAAGAACTACTTACTTACACTTACTTACTTATGTCCCTGTTCTGCAGGTATTCCACGCAAAATTGGAAGTGTGCCCTCATTTAGAAGAAGTCTCCCGGTTAATCCTGCCTTGTACTAACTGAAGTTGTAGAAACAAACAGAGCTGATGTGATCCTTACCTAGCTACTGCGCATGTGCGCCTCCCAACAAAGATGGGATAGAAGTACGATGCCTCATTCTGTAGCTAAAACAGATACCTGAACACAGGGTGAAAAGAGGATCTGCAGCAATGTGCAGTACAACAAAAATATGGTGTTTTTTGAAAATGAAACCATGTAAACCTATTCTGGTACAACCTCAGAATACAATTAGGAACCTGAAAATAAGCATAATATGGGCACTTTAAGCAATTCCATTAGCTTTCCATCTAGTGCCATCATCAGATAAAAATGTTTAATATGTCCAATACTTTGCATGGTTTATGACCAAATACCTGCAAAACTAGTGACATTCCCTTTAGCCTCAGATGTACTTTGTGTTTAGTGCTAATTGGCAAATGTTAGCATGCTAACACACTAAACTGAGATGGTGAAAAATAGTAAACATTATACCTGCTAAACATCAGTAGCCTATGTTAGCGGTTGACATTAGCAGTTTGCTGTACCTAAGTACAGCCTCACAGACATGGTAGCGTGGCTGTAGACTCTTTTAGTCTTGTTATGGGTTAAGAGTGCCGTCACAACCACAGACATTTGTGGTTAGTCTTTTGGCTTGTATTTGTGAGTAATCGCCCACATTTCTTAGAATAACCTTCATCAGTCTTGCAAGTCTATGTACTATAATTACTTTCTAAAGTGCTGGGATGAAATCATAACAGCTGCTGATCTCACAATTCAACAGATCCATCTCAGTGGCAACTAAGCAAACTCCATCAGCTGATCAGACTGTGATACAGTTAGCAGCTTCAGAAAAAGCCAGTACATGAATCATGGGTTGGGATTATTTTGTCAAACTACTATTTTCAAGGTCATTTTTCAAGGTCAAAAAGTTGCCTAAACGAGTTACAGTAATGTAGGTAGAAGGAAGCAATTGTGATTAAAAAAGTAAGAGTGAGATCGTTGTTAAGATAAAATCAAAGGCTTTGATTAAAACAGGTGCAAAGGTTATATTGTATTATCTTACATTTCTGTAGGAGTAAAAGAAGGCATCCTCTTTTATGATGGAGTTTAGTTTGAATGTTTGTTGAATATCGCTACAAACAGCAAGTTTTGAAAGGAAGATATTACTCCTTCCTTACTCCTTCACAGTTGATATTTTGAGTACTTACTTTTCTTCCTGGTTATCAACAGTTTCAGGAAAAACATATCCACATAAATACACCCATTTTGAAGAGGCTTTCTTCTAAACAATAGACAACAAACAATCCGTTTGTCTGATGATCGCGATGAGACTACTTCTTCAAAGTGAGATGATGGGAGCCATTTTTTATTTACTATTAGAGGCTGTGATGCATTAGCACAATGTTGCTGAGACGTATCACTAAGAGTAATTGACTGGAATTCAAGCCAACAGACACAGGAAGGTCCCCGAAGAGCGGCTGCCACATTACCATTGATTTTTCAATGTTCTCTTGTCATCACAAAGTGTACAGGCCATGAATCAGGAATGCTTAGCCTACTGGACTTACTTCCTTTTCAGGTGAATTGTGATGTTTGTGTTTCATATCTTTAAAAGACTACTTGAAGTGTGAAGCATTTTAAAGGGTAGAAGAGTTACATAATAAATAATAATAGTAATAATATAGTTAATAATAAAAGTAATTGTAGTAACTTTTATTTAATCAGAGATAAACTACTCTTTTTCAAGAACGACCTGAGAACAAGAAGCATTCATAATCACTAAATCATACAAGAGCAACAAAACCCAGACACCCAACAATTAAGCGACAAAACAGAATACAAATGTTTATTAGTCATACAAACAAACATCAAAGTAAAGCTTTAAAAGCTCCAATAGGAATCAACAAATTTGGCTTAAGAGCAGTGCAGAGTACCAGAAACCACTTCTGCCAAGGTTAGTATATACATTTTGAATATCTAAGGTTTGGATCATGTACTCCATTTACAACATTTAAATGAGAGAAAAGATGTGAGGTAGTTAGAATATATAATAGCAGAGCTTTATAGATGAATATCATAAGATGATTATTCCTAAGGAAGTCCATCCAACTTTGTGTTACAGAGAGCAATAATGAGTTTGAAATTTGTATTAGTGATAAAAGCTAAATACATTGAGGTAACGATGGGGCAGCATGACAGTACAAAATATCTCCAAAATCAAGTACAGACATAAAAGTAGAGGGTTAGAGAAAAAGGCCAACAGCCTTTGTTTATATACAGAAATACTTGTTTTGTTTTTTTAATTTTTGGCTGATATGATTTGAAGAAGTAGAAGTTGAAGTAGATGGCGGAGAACACCATGTACTTGGTCTTATCAGCGAAACAAGTCAATTAAGAGAGGATATCTGTAAAGCAGACTGAAGAGCCTGGAGTGGAGCAAGAGGCTCATAAAATTGTATCATCTGCATAGAAATAGACTTTGAATGATGTGTTAGGAAGAATAATATGTATGTGTAATGTAAATAGTAATGGACCAAGAATAGACCCCTGCAGCACGCCATTACTGATGAGCTTGATTTAGCACCATCACCCACAACAGTGGTACTTCTCCCTGTAAAATAAGCTTGAAACCAATTCAGTGCAACATCATCTCAAACTAAATACTGTAGTTTGCTAAGAATAATTTAATGATCATCGGTATCAAATGTGTTTGAGATGTCAAAAAATGAGACAGTGTCATCATTCACTGAAACTACAGATGTTATAATCCATTACCATATGCTAACTGTTGTTGTTGCCTAACAAATTTAACATATTTTAAATAATATAAAGACTGAACTACAATGCCTTCAATTTTCTGTACACCGGCTGTCATAATTAGAAGAGTCGCACTGCTGTCTAAACAGTCATGTCACAAATATGTGCAGCTATGTGTGAGTGTAAACAAAGACACAGACTGCCTGTGTAAACACAGCTGGAATATGCTGTGAACAAATTGCCTCTTATTCCTAATGCAAACATAAAGTAATTTTCAATTAGGTGCCACTGCTGATTAGCACCGAAGCCCTTTGTTTTAATTACAGAACTGTGCTATCGCAATCACAGGCAGGCAGACTACCCATGTTAATAGAAAATTATATATTCAACAATTCATGAAGGGAAAAAAACAAAGATATAAAAAACATTTTATATTGTTAGTTAATATATAAATGGGATATACAGTGTATTTGACTAAGAAAATGTAGTCCAGAAGCAAATGAATAGTACCATTATGCATAGAAATGGTTCAGAAAAAGAGACAAAAGAAAGGGAATTTAAGAAATATATTGTGCATATTTTATTAACATGTGCATTACTGTGAAACACATATAAGAAGAAATGTCTGCTAGCAAAGAGGTAACCTAGCATTAAAAGATGTGGAATATTAGAGAATTACCTGAACATCAATATAGCATCAGTGTATACCATCAAAATAAATAAATTACAGACAGGAAATGGCAGATGATGAATCCTCAGAGGGCAAACGTAACCTTGCACTCCAAACTGTCAATATCCCCCTGACAGTGAAGCTCATGTTCACTCCCTCTCCTGAAAATGCATTAGACACAGATGATATTCTGAGCCCGGGCCTTCAATCTATCCCACACAACCACTAATCTGTTAATTGATCTTTGCGAGGGTGTGTGTGTGTGTGTGTGTGTGTGTGTGTGTGTGTGTGTGCGTGTGTGCGTGCGTGCGTGCGTGCGTGCGTGCGTGCGTGCGTGCGTGCATGCATGTGTGTGTGTGTGTGTAGGGGATAGGGTGATGACATTACAACCTTGAGTGGATGAAAGCTGGCTGTTGTTTGGAGGCCCTCTTTAAGAATTAATCCATCCCAGTTTTTTGTTGCAAACCCGGAGAGTGTTTTATGCTGCCATTCAACAATAAAGATCTCATACTGTGTTGAAGATGTAATTCAGCCACCTAAACGGGGCAATTTTTGCTACATAGTAACACAATATATTTTCCTCTGAAGGAAAGATGTTAGATTTCAGAAGACACTGCATACATCAAAGTAGGACATCACTTGCATGACTAGTTAGTTTTGCAGGTATTTAGTCATAAACCAAATCATTGGATAAATTCAATGTCATCCTGAGGGCGGCAAGAATGTCTGTACCACATTTCATGGCAATTCATCCAATAACAAACTGCAAATTGTTCAAAATTCTGCTGCTAGACTTTTAACAGGTGCCCCTCGAAGGTCTCATATCACTCCAGTCTTGTCAGCTCTCCATTGGCTCCCTGTAAAATTCAGGATCAACTTTAAGATTTTAGTGCTGACTTTCAGGGCCTTAAATGGTCAGGCCCCACAGTATATCCGAGACCTTTTGAAGCCGTATTTCCCTAGCCGGACTCTTCGGTCCTCTGACCAAAATTTGCTTGCAGTCCCTAAGACTCGTTATAAGACCCGAGGGGACCGGTCTTTTCAGTCTGTTGCTCCCAGACTGTGGAACGCCCTGCCCCTGTCCGTGCGTCTGGCTGACTCTGTTGTCTCTTTTAAAAAGGATCTGAAAACTTGCTTATTTAGGAAAGCTTTTGGTTGATGGGTTCTCACTAGCGTCCCTTTCTTTTGATATATGTATATGCATTTTATACTGTTTGTTCTATCTATTCTGTTGTACAGCACTTTGTGATTTTATCTGTGAAAAGCGCTTTATAAATAAATTTTACTTACTTACTTACTTACTAGCTGTTGAGACATTTCACACAAAACCAGAGGAAAAACAAAAGGATCACCAAAGTTATCAAAATTCATCCTCCCGGAAACATGAACGTCTTGGCATGGCGTTTCATCTAATAGTTGTTGAGATATTTCATATGTGATTGTTGAACATCTCATTCCAAAACCATGAACTTTAATATGCTGCTATAATAGCCTCCATTCAGGTCAGCATTAGTGAGGTCGGGCACTGCTGTTGGGCAATAAGCATTCCAGTTATTCCCAAAGGTGTTGGATGAGATGGAAGCCAGTCAAGTTTTAGAAACCAGCAGATCCACTGGAAATACAACCTGCGTAAAAAAAAAGACAGAGGCATTGTTGCAGTTCCAAGCCTTCGATTTAACTCTAAAACCTTCATGAAGAGCAGATAAAGTTGTCAGGAAACATACACACCAGGTAAACCCACTGATTGCTCAGTTGCATCATTTAGGCTGGTGATGTCACAGGTCTGCTTAATCTAGTCATCGACTTGTAAGATAAAACATCAACACTTATCAACACCCAATGCTTTCAACAACATGTAAACAAATGCAGTTTAGTAGATGCTTTTAGACCATTGTTCAAGGCAGTATATCTGATGATGGCAAATACGAATATGTACTCTGCTAAATTATTTATATGTTTTTGTATATTGTCCAACGATGTCTTTTTCATCTTTCTGTCTCAAAGTCAACAAAGTTGGTGGCACACCTGGGGTGTACTAGCTGTTGTTTCTGGACACGTCTGCCTACTGCTGATGAGTGTTTTAAAGTAAAACCTGAAGTTTGAAATTGCAACATGTATGCCTCTGTCCCATGTGGAGAAGCTCTGCTGTTACAATTTAGTTCTTTCACACCAAAACCATTTCTTAATGAACTTCCCTTTGTTCATCAGAGTATTGTCATGTTGAAACAGGTAGAGGTATTCCCCAAACTGTTGCCACAAGGTTGGAAGCACACTACAATATTATTGTTTGCTGCAGCATTAAGATTCCCCAAATTGGAACTAAGGTCCACATCATGAAAACAGTCCTACACCAAAGTCCATGAAAGTATGAGGACAGGGGTATCCCTTTACTTTTGGCAATACAGTTTAACAGCATGTGAAATATTAAGCTTATTATACCATGTTTTATACAAGCTCCAATAGATGTATACTTGTGAGGATCACGTTTTGTAAGACCCAGAAAGAGAGTGCTTTGATTTGACGCGAGCCCACCAAATAGCCTTCCTACTTTTTCCGAAGGGACCTGGAGAAGCTGAAGAAACCTCAGACCGGGGGAGTCTGGAGGATGACAGCAGGCATTATCTCAGAGAGGATAATGAATGCAAAAGTATTTTGGTATTACTCCGCTTCTCAACCACTAAAGGGATTAAGGGCCCGATCAAGGCTGCAGTGTAGGTGATAAGAGTAAAAAAAACAAGAACATGAAGTGAGTCACACGTTATAATCCCTTCTCCACAGTTCTCACCAGCAGACATTTAGCATCCTCCTCTGCTTGACACGTCCCCCTCTGAGAAATTAGGAGCTTAGATGATGCAGCATTTCTTTTCTCCTCTAGAAAAAAAAAGTTTTAAAAAAACTTGAAGAAGTGCTCGTGCTCATGGGCTGCCTGGTTATTTTGACTCCTGACAAAACACAGAGCCTTGTGGTTGGGGTTACGGAATGTAACACGCAGTAGGGTGGATTTTAAGATATCTACCATGATATGACATATATTTACCACACCATTTTACTGAGGTAAATATCAATTTAATATCTCTGTATTAGATTATTGTGGACAAAGTTGTGAATCAATGAGTTGAGAATTATTGCATCAGTGAGATGCCTTCATTTGTCAGGTTTTTAATTTGCTAGATGAGCCAAAAAAAGGTTCTCAATCGATTTACCAGAAAACATACTATATCACAATATTTAAAGCTGAAACAATTAGTCAATTTATCAACTACTTTGATAATCGACTAATCATGTCAGTTTTTGATGCAAAAATGCCACTAGTTCCCACATGCTGCATTATCTTTATCGTTAATCTAATATCTACCGTATAGGTTTCAGACTGTTGGCTGGACAAAACAAGTGATTTCAAGACTTGTGACTTCTTACTAGTCTGATATTTTATAGACCAAGCAATAATTAAGAAACCTTTAAAGCGAGACTATATAACTCTTAATGACCTGCAGCCACTGTGGCCACAAGTGACACATTTTAAGATAATTACAAATCCTCAAGCATAGTGTTAACATAACATTAGCTAACTTTAGCCACCATAAGCTACTGGTCACAGCAGACAAAGTGAGGCTGTAGCAGCAAAAGCTCTCATTGTGTAGAAGTGAATAAGGGTCTTTTACTGCTTATGAACTCAACTTTTGAATTGCAAGAGGTCTTCGCAAGCCAATATTCAAGAAAAACAAACTGTTATTTCAGTGAACAAAAATCACATTGAATTTGTTGCCATCAACCTTTCATCTATTCAGATTTGTAAATGCCTCCAGCTTTTCTTTGCACTGGAAATCAGCAAGCGAAGATTACAGAAAATCCTGTCTTTACGGTGATAAACTAAAATTAATCCAGGCTATTGGGGCTCAGTGTATAAAGCACCAGAACCAGCTCAATACTATATAATTATCATCGGTCCTTCTTTCCAATACACAAGTTTTTGTGTAAAGAAAAATCATCAGGAAAAAGATGCACCAATTTTATTGTGATTAATTGTCCCGTTACTCCACGTTACACAACTGGTGGGGTGTATGCTTTGACTTACTAAAACTCACTGAACGTCTTCATTTCTTTTCATATACTGACACCTAGTGGTCATTAAAAGTAAGGCATATGTAGGGCATAATACACCTAAAAAGGCTAGTTGTACAGTGCATATACAGTAATACAACACTGCCTTCTCTCTGCCATCTGTTGGCCAATGAACAGACAGTTTTCACTGAAAAGAATCAATATTTATCAATACTTAATAGCTAACTAAATGTAAATATGCAATGCCTATTTTTGTTCCATATGAAGTTTCCAAACCTTTAAAAAGACATTTTAATTTTCACTCTTCTCAAATAAGTAAAATCCGCTTTGGATAAAAGTTTAATTCACAAAAATACATTGACCAATATAATGAAAATGTACTAAAATGTACTTTAATAATCCATAAAAGCTGGAACATCATTGACAGAAAAACACAAGAAGCATTATTAGAGTTGGTTTAGTATAATATATTTCAGCTTCAAGAGACATAGAAATCAATCCTTATTTTCCCCATATTTCTTCTATAAAAGACCCTTTTTTTCTGAAGCATTATTATGCAAAAAATGGCATTAGAATATATTATGGGAGCTATGAAATCCCAGTGACTGAGTATAAAATTAAGTCACATCAGAGAGAGATATTCGCAGAAGAGAAGTCCATGAACAACAGGGCGAACAAAGAAATATAGAATAAAAATAATACATATTATAAACCTTGATCTATCATCACTGACATGACAGGCATGGAGAATAGGTGTATGGCTATAAAAAAAATCTCACTCTTCCACTTGAAAACATCTACACTTAATAACTGATGCATTTTTTTTCATGCTCATATTTGAAGAATATTTATAATCATACAACTAAAAAGAGGTCAACTTCCATGTCTTTCAAATACGATACTGAAAAAGATGAAAAATACTGAATCCAAGTTCTAACTTTGTTTTCCTTCTTTTTAACGCTGTTATTTTTCCTTTTGTTGAACTGTCAAAAAATGAAAATAAGGGGGCTGCACTCTGGCCATGTAGGTGGCTCATGGACACTTTTTTTTTTAAACTTTCAGAGGCTTTTTATCATCATCATCATCATCATCATAAGTTTGTGGTGTTTGTTGGTGCAGAAAATGGAGACTGTTCGTTCAGGGTTCACACTGAAACAGACACAGAGGAAGGTCCTCGGAGGTGAGAGACCAGAGTCTTGTCTCTCTCTTACTGTCTTTTCTCTCTCTTTACTCTCTCCATCTCTCTCTCTCTCTCTGGTGTAGATCATCCTCTTCTTCGATAGGAGCAGTTCAATCAGCTGATTCACCGTTTATGGCTGATGGAGGAAGGGGAAGGGGGTGGGGTGGGGCTGTTGGAATGCTGGCACGTTCCAATCAGGGCAACAGTTCTTCATTACAGCATTTCTGCAAGACAGCACAGTGGGTAAGTCCTCATTTCATAGCCTGACTAGGAATTCCAAAACACCATCTACAAAATGTCAGTTCCCTCCAGTGGCCCGTCAATGACATTACATCTGTAGGAGGCGAAAACACAGCAGCTACACACGTTCCATATTTTGGACGTGTATGATGATGTGTATAAAAAAAAAGATAAAAAGGTCTGTGCTAACACCAACAATAATAAAAAAAAAAAAAGTTCATGACATGATGGATTCATAATGTTGAAATCAAATGTGCACTAATTATTGTACTAGCTGAGCAGTGCCACACATGAATGTTACTAAAGTAACTAAACATACACATGATTGATTAAACTGATTCTAAATACATAAACTTGTCTGTATACTCTTTATGGAAGTGCTTCATTTTTAGGTCAAACTAATGGCCTTAGGTTTTTACCAAAAGCAAAGCCTAAGGGCGGAACACAGATAATAATCCTGCAAGTGCTTACTCAGCTGGCTCCGAGTGGCAGGCATGCGACCATCCAAACGAAGCTTAGTGAAAGTTTAATCAGGAAGACCCCCTTTACTCTCTCTCTCTAGCGTCTACTCTGTGGGCGTTCACTCTGTATAGTCCAACCAGATCTTGCCACCGTCTCTCTTAGCCAATCATATCCTTGCTGCCAAACTTTAAAATCTGTTCTCTCTGCTGCTTTCAGTTGTCATTTCAGTATGAATGGATGCGACCATCCTCCACCCCCAGTGTTCATAATATCAGCACCCAGTCGTGCTCCTCATGCCATCATCCAGGCCTTCAGCCAACTATCTTCTTCACCACCAGTGTCTAGACCCCAGGGGGAAATATCCCGATCTAATTATATCATCACTACCCCCTAAATATACCACGTCACAATGGGGTCTCATTGCCAAAGACTCTTTTTATCATGCACTGGAATAAAAGCGAATTGTTCAGTCTAAATGAAGTCTCTCCTGATTGAACTGGGCAGTGAGTGCAGTTGACTGGTCTCAGGGTGCCGAGGTGGAGATAAGCCAATAGAGCTTTTTCAGAGCACACATGTTGACTTGTGATAGCTACGAAGCACTGATGTTATTAACAAGATTAACGATGGCTGCATTCCAATTAAATGTTCCAGGGCCATGCTATTATACATGCTACTGCAGATCACCGGCACGACCAACTGGGGCACTTGGAAAGCAGCCATAACTAATGGCAGTGGTTTTCCCACGTGCTTTTGCTGCTGTGGCAGTCTCCCTTGAAAAGAGCTTACTGTGAAGTCTGTTAGAGAGTTGCATACAACACTCTCCGCTGAAGTAACATCCAAGTTAACTTCCAGATTTCAAAGTTCAAAAGACAACCCAGCGCTCAATTACGAAGTCTATAAACCCTAATGGCAAAGTCACGTAGTGCGGTGATAAAACAACATGTGGGCACATCTGACTCAACACTGTGCAGTTAAGCAACAAGAACAGCAACAAGCTGTAGGTGCCCAAAAGAGTCTGAAAAGATGCCTGAAACGTATGTCCAGATTTCGCTTAAATAAATAGTTACACTTAGATCTTTAAAGACACACCGTCTCTTTTTAAACTCCCTGGATCCAGCATGTCCAACAAATTCCAGGTTTAAAAAGTCTACAGAACTGAAAATACTAATAGTCTGCACCTTAAGAATCAATATGCTATCATATCAGATATAAGCTCCCTGTCAATTTCTGTCCGACTACCAGTGAATACAGAGAGAACTCAAATCTGAAAGTGCCGGCTCATGAGGTCAGCTAACTGGAAAATGCCCATGTTGTACAAAGTGAAATGTCCCATTAACTCTCTCTCTGTACTGTGCGAGGCTGGCACTGTAACCCCCCCCCCCCCCCCCCCTCTCTCTTGCAGTGTACGAGCTTGTGTGTTGTGAGCAGTGGAACAGTGGGGCTGTAATCCCATCAGTGTTGGTTCATTGGGCGGGAGGGGGGGGCAGACACCGCCCCAGGGCCCGCTCACACACCGGACCACTAACTGACCAACACAGATGGATTCAGACAAGGAACACAGTGGGTGGTTTAGTGGCCCTGATGTCTGGGCTGGCCACAATGCTACTGTCTGTTTCACTAATCCCGTGTTATCTGTAATATCAATGTTTTTTATTTCCCTCCCGCCCTGCAAGTTAAAAGTGAAGGTAGACATAAAATCTCTGCTGCTGGCTGGTTTGGGAACACTGAAGTTTTGTTCTGGCGGCACTGTCCAAAACACGTTAAGAGTGATTGTAAGGCATTCTGAGGAACTGCACTCTGACCAAAGCAGTTTAAAAACTCTTGTAAACTGCAAGTTGTTCAGATACACCCATTTTAATGTCTAAACAACAAAGAGGCCCTATTACTGACACCAAACCACACTTTTTTATGTTACATCTGTACATTTTTAATGAAGTGTTTATGCTTTTTATTCAATGCTAGCACACTGCGCAAATATCCCACCGTCTAGTATAGAATGCATTACTCGTCTGTTTTGATATTGACTGCCCTGTATGCTATAGAGGTGCTGATGACAGATTTTAGGGGATGAATAAAGTGATCACACCAAAGGCAACAGTCTCTCTCCTGCAGTCGTACTGATCCAGAAACAATACAGGAGATTCAGCAGAAGAGATGTTTGGATACTGTCAGCAGAGAATATAGTTATTATGATTACGTGATACTGAGATACTTGTAAAGAAATGAAAGAAATGATTTGTCCACTCAGATAGAGTCAGCTACAGGACAGTAGCCCTAAACATGGTAAAGAGTCAGCATCTAGGACACTTCAGCATGGTTGACAACTACAGAAATGACAGCTCGTACTGAAGTCCTCCAGTTTAAGGACAAAGTCTCCCTAGTCATCTTGCCACCCTGCTGGACATTAGTTTCACTGACCAAACCGTGGTTGTCAAACTGAATTCAGGCTGAAACATTGTGCACAGAGGCTCCTGTATCATCAACAAACACAAAAACACAAATAAAGGTTGGTTGGTTAATTAGAATATTTTTAACTTTCGACTGACAATCTGAAAAAGCACACCCCCAGACATGGCTTGAACTTCTCTGTCAAGCCCTCTTTTTATTCTTCACACAACTACCTCTTCACTTGTAGTGTGTACATCCGAGTGCAACAACATCAATGCCTTTAAGAGACACTGTCCGGCTCTTCACCCTGCCTTTGAGAGTGGCCATGGGGAACAGTTCTTTCCAAGCATAGTGACCCTTTAAGGCTCATACCTTTATTGTTTGGAAATACTGGAGGCCCTTAGCCTGACAAGCCAGACCCACATCAAGATGTTGGGTCTGGGAACTCACCATTGACAGGGCTCAATCCGAGGGGCAGGATAAACGGTTGTCTTTCAAACTCCCTCTGCATGCAATAGGATAGCGCTACAACCAGGCAGAGCAACGAAGAAAGTGGCGGAGCTAATCGATAGATTAAACTTTTGCCGTATCCGGTCGGCAAAACTCCGAACACATCTCCCTTTTTTAAGAATTACTTCAGTGCCGTTCTTTGTTCTTTTCTCAAAGAAAAGCTTGACTCCAAGTCTTCCAGAAGACCGCTGTTCGCCAGCAGCAGCAGCCATAAGCCCGCCCACCGACTCTATACACGATGCGATTGGCCACACAAACATTTGGGTTTTCCAGCTCGCAAGCCAACGGTGAGTGCCTAGACTGACCCTAGCTAGGGTGCGTCTAGATTTCTAGGCTAGGAGGCCCTACTAAGTAATCTCCCTGTGAGGCTGGACACGCATCATGAGATCTCACAAGATTTGCTCAACTGACTGAACCTAAACTCATCTTTCAAAAGGAAACTTTCCACATCAGGGTGGAACATTCTTACTGTGACAATGCACGGTGAGTTAACTGGGGTTAAATCTTATCAGGAGCTCATAGCGACCTCTGACCTACAGTGGGTTTAGGGTTAATGTGACCAGCAGCTAAAATTAGAATCCCGCTCATACCAGGTAGCTTTACTATTTCTTTCTGTTAAAAGGCCATTACGGTCATTGTTGAAAATCTATAAGCTTTACGGTCATTTTGGCATTATAGGAACCTTGCACCAATGTGAGGAGGAACATTGATTTGATCAGGTATTTAACTTACTTAATTATCAACAACAACAAAAAGACATAAGCTACCTGGTTATATATTTATTCATAATAGTTTCTCAGCTGATTTTCCAGAAAAAGAGAAGATAGAAGATTTTGTTCAAATTGACAACCTCAAGCTAAAATAACATGTCTAGAAA
This sequence comes from Gymnocephalus cernua, assembly GCA_023631565.1. Taxonomy (NCBI): domain Eukaryota; kingdom Metazoa; phylum Chordata; class Actinopteri; order Perciformes; family Percidae; genus Gymnocephalus; species Gymnocephalus cernua. The sequence goes on from CM042428.1 coordinate 19,566,769, forward strand.
ATTTTTTCCTTACAATTAGGCGGGTAAGGCCATGTTTACAAAACAGAGATGGTAGCTCCAATGTACTGCCAAGCTGCAATCAAACACCTCATATGGATGAAGATTAATTATTGCCTCACATACAGTAAATAACAGTAAATATCAGTAAAGGCCAGTCTAAAATTAATAGACTAGCTTCTCTGTTTGGAAGGATTGACGGGAATAAGCAGCCTGGTTTACAGCTTGTGTCTGTTGTCAGACTTCCTCATTACCAGCATCCGGTCACAGTAAAAATATAAAAAAAAACTCTGAATAAACATGAAAAAAGAAGAAGCGATTCTGATTTTCCTGGGAAACAACCTGATGACAGATCTGGATTTCCTCAGACCTAACCAGCTGCTGCAGTCTGCTGAGGTCCATGTTTAATTCCAGCCATCATACAGTGACTCATTCATTCAACAGCAATGAATATGTAAAAAGAAATTGCTAATGAAAGCACTTCACACTTTTGAAGGCTGACTCAGGGTCAGCCTGCCCACGAAACATTTATTTGATCTGAAACTTAAATCAGCATCAAAGAAATGCTATTCATTGTCACCGGATGACAACTGCAGTCATTTTTAGAAAGTGACAAGACATGTCCTACACATACAACTTATGAAAAAGATGTCTGACTGATCAGTCGTCACGTAGAATACTTCTTGCTCTCGGACAAAGACTGCATTTTTAACTAGGGCTGCATGATATGAGGGAAATAGGCAATACGCGATAATGTTGAATATTGTGATAACGATATAACTTGCGATAAAGTTCTGCATTTCTGCTGCTTTCAGTATTCTGCTAAATACAATACATTGCTTGTTGAATTTAAAACAAATTAAAGGAAATCCTTTCCAACATTCTTTTATTAAACAAAGTGAACATTGATTAGAATATAAAAGTCACCACTAAAAAACAATGACAGTTACATTTTAAAGTGCAGTTTTCTACAGATATTTTCTTTCAACTAAAAAAAATTATCTCTGAGTGTCTTTCGCAATGTGTCGCAGTCTTTCGCAACGTGTTTATTGCGCCACATGACGATTAAAACAACAATATATTGTGCAGCCCTATTTTTAACCCAGGATAGAGAAGAATTACACTGCCATCAACACCAATAAATTGCACTGAAATAACTACACACAAAAACATGTTGAACATATACTGGGTCCTGTGGCTGGTTGTTTATCTGTGTTTTGAGTTGGTAGAGCAGGTGCACATATATAGAGCTTCTTCCTCGACGCAGAGGGACCAGGGTTCGAGTCCGACCTGGGACGGTTTCTTCCCCTTCTCTTTCCCCTTTCATATCTGAGCTGTGCTGTGTCTAGTAAGATGAATCCAGGTCAGGTGTTAATGTGAAAAGTAAGTTCTTCTTTGGAATAAACTGACCCTGTTGACCAAGTAAGTTAACTTAAGTTTCCACTGATTTTTTTATTGTTATTTTTTTTTACATTTTCCCACCCGTAGTATCTGCCTGGAAGGGGGGGGGGGGGGGGGCTCTCTCTCTGAAATGCACCTCACCACCTTTCTCCAATTTTCAAGTCCTTTCATTAGAAAGCGTAAAAAAGGAACAGTAACCACCATTGACACAATGTAATATTAGGCTATACAGATTAATTTGCCTATTCTTTACTGCAGGCAAATAAACCCGGAATAGACTGTGATGAATGATAACTGCAACTGATGCAAGCAGCACCATCCAAGATGCATAGAAAGCTATTATATAACAATGATTAACCCGACAGCCAGCCTATGCATCATGACCTCATGAATAGGTAAGCTGCTAGGTCTTTATGACTTACACTATGTGACAATGTGGTATCAAATTATAGACATACACACCTGGCTCAGAGCTGCTGCAGGGGCTGGAGGGGGGTCTTTAAAGCAGGACACAATTGGATTTCTTTTTCGCCTTCTTCTTTTCCACTGGCGTTTTCCTATTTATCTGTCTGACCAGGTCATAGAAGATCTAAGAAAGACATAACAAACAACGAGAAAACTGTCAGTGATTTAACAAGCACTCCTCTTTCATACAAGGCAGGTCCTAAACACACTGTGGCACCTTTAAGCATTTGAAGCCTCATCCCTAAATGGATGGATACCGCCATTTACACACAGTAGGTTTAATAAGAGTGCAGCACTGAGTAGCGGGTATACTCAAGCTGAGCTCATTACCACCTGCATCTTGAATAAACCATACTGGTCTTATATTATTCTTACTACTATTATAATGTCACTGCTACTACATTGCACATATCTGTGCATGTTGTTCATACATTGTTCATATTACGTAGCCATATTTATTCTGCTCTTATAACACTGCAATACATTTCTTGTCCTGCCTATGCACTGCCTGTCTATACTTTGTATATCACATTGCACTTTTCTGCTTTTTTGCACTTCTGGTTAGACGCAAACTGCATTTCGTTGTCTTTGTACTCTGCACAATGACAATAAAGTTGAACCTAATCTTATTAACCAAAAATAAATAGAATTCTGATAAGTTCACTCTTACAAATAGGTCAGCATTTAAATAATTCCTTGAGCGATAGATGTAATATTGTTCTGGTCTTTGAGGACTAGTTGTTTACAATGTGGGAACGTTCACCAGTGATTTGTTTCTGTGTGTACTCACATCGAGGACGTTGATCTTTGACTTAGCAGAGGACTCTAAAAAGGCACAGTGGTTCCACTGTCTGGCCAGGTTCTGGCCCTGTTCCTTTCCCACCACACGCTCATCCTCCAAGTCACACTTGTTCCCCACCAGGATCATCGGCACCTGAGGACAAGCAAAACAAAGTAAGTATGAAACCCTTTGAGGCAAGTTTGCGATTGTGCGTTATGAAAATGAACTAGACTTGACTTCGTACATGTAACCAAAATTTAGCCTTCTCCCTTTTAAAAATAGTAACATAACATCGGGGCTAAACGAATACATCAATACATACAAGACTGTCATCACCTATATACGAAAAACAACAACAAAAATTTGAAGCAATGAAAAATTATAATCAAACATCAATGTCTGGCATTTTACGTGGTAAGCCCATAAAAAACAAATAGAGAAAAGGAGGAACAAGTAGAGAGGAACAATTAGGAAAAGGAAATGAGAATTTTAAAAAGTAGGGGGTTTCGCAATACAGTTTCAGTACGAATTTCAAAAATCACACTTTTTTTTTTTAACTTAGAAAACATTAAAAAGTGTTTCTTTGAACACAATTATCCAAAATTCCCAAATGCATCAAAGTGCATGTTTGCATTCACCTGCTTTCATGTGCATTTTGAAGTTGTGAATGCAAATTCTACATAAATCTTGAATATTGGCTGGAAGGGAAAATGTGCTATATCAAAGAGATGCAATACAAAACGGATGGAAACAGATCTGAATTAACTGGCGTGGCAGTGACTGCTGTACTTCTGTAGACAAAGCTTTGAGTGGCATCTTGTTGCCTGCACATATATCAGTATGTTCGATAAACCAAATACTTTATACAGGGTGCTGCCTATTCCTTGAAAGAACACAAACAGCAATACATCTTTGCTGAGCACACTGGTGACATTTAAGTCTGTGACGTCCAGTGCCAAGGATGAACACTGGGACTGGAACGAAGTTAGAGTAATAAAAGGACAATATTTGTCAACAAATGCTGAACTCATGTAGGGCTGCAACTAACGATTATTTTCAGTCGATTAATCTGTTGATTTATTTTCCTCGATTAATCGATTAGTTGTTTGGTCTATAAAATGTCAGAAAATGGTGAAAAATGTGGATCAGTGTTTCCCAAAAGCCTTCAAATGTCTTGTTTTGTCCACAACTCAAAGATATTCAGTTTACTGTCACAGAGGAGAAAAGAAACTAGAACATATTCACATTTAAGAGGCTGGAATTTTGACTTTTGTCTTAAAAATTGTCTTACTCAAACCCAAACTAATCGATTATCAAAATAGTTTGCGATTAATTTAAGAGTTGACAACTAATCGATTAAACGATTAATCGTTGCAGCTCTAAACTCATGTGCATCCACAAAGTACAAGAGTGGAGACATGCTTATTAACAGCTAAGGAGTCTATTCATTTCAATTTGAAGGCTGGATTACAGGGTCACAAATACAATCAAGGAAATCAATCCATCCCTGTGGGAAGGCAAAAAATAATAATTATTTAGGTTACACAAAAATGACAAAAGAGATTAACGAATCAATATGAACTTGCAATGAATGCAGTTTCTTTTGGAGTTTTTTTTTTTTTTTTTTTTTCTTTAGAAAAGAAATCCTAAACTGAAAACACAACCAGAAAGCATAACCACTGACATGTGCAGCTGGTTTTGGAATCTCCCAAATACCCAACACTTCTTCTTTTGTGCCCCAAGTCAAATGTTTTAATAACTAAGGTAAAAAATAAAATAAAAAAATAAAAAACTCTTGAGGAAGAGAAAATATTCTGGGCAAAACTTCAGCCCCAACTGTCACAGTGTGCAGCGTCGGGACAGTCAGGGTGTCGGGATGCGTCTCATCCTGCCTGCTGTTTCCTGACCGTCTATCTAGGGAGCATGCCGGCCCGGAGGAAGTCATGGCAGCCCCGCCCAGCTGGGATAACATCGCTTTCCTTCCTGAATGTTTTCGAACATTTCAGCTGGATTCCAGGCTCTGGCTGCTGGAATTACATGATAGTGTGAGACTGTGTGTGTGTGGATTGCGTTCATTTGGTTTAAACTTTACTATACCACCACCACTGTATGAAAAACAGAAAGAGGATCAAGACTCAAGTTTGCAGAAGAGTTCTGTATTTTGTCTCAGCTTTCCAGGGGTTCACAGGATATTTGTGTTTGTGGTGCAGCTTAACAAGCAAGAGACATAATCAACTAGTGGGAAATTGTGCAGGCAGGACAACAGGCGCCAATAATACATCAGCTGGGGGAAATCTATTTGTGGTGGGACTGCAACAAATAAATCCATGCATGGGAAATCCTGCCTTCGCTCCTTTGTCCTCGTCTAGAAACGGCACCCAGGGTTATGCCTTGTGGGTCTGGAAAAATGAGATATTTGTAAGCAACATAGTAGTACCCTGACATGCTCTAACTTGCTCAAAAGTGAAACCCTCCCCCACCCACAAGTCTACTGTCCAGAGGTCGTTTTGACAGCCACGCTCCTCCAGAAAATGTAATACTTTTGAAGGCATAGTATGAATACTCCAGGGTACTTTTTTCTTTTCTTTCTCTCCGTCTTTCTGGGCTGTTGGGCAGACGACAGGAAACTGTGATGTTTAGTTTAACCCCGTGGAGGTTGATGCTTGATATCCAAACAAGCCCTCACACTGCACTGCTGAACGACACTTCTCCCATGAGTCCTGGGAGAACCAGTGGTATGCCCTCCTAACACAAACTCTGAGCCAAGCTGGGATGAAAAGGATGGAGAGAGGGGACGGTAGGATGGAGGTATGCAGGGAAGAAAAAATGTTCAGTGTCAGCAGCACACAAGGCAGCATTAGACTACTTTAGGAATCCATGCAGCCCACAGAGAATCTGTTCAGACCCAGTTAACATGCTACAGACAGGTCCTGTCCCGCCCACAATGGCATGCTAGACATTGGATTGTGGAACACAGAACAGGGGAGTATGGAGTAGCTTAAATAAATGGAGCCAGTCGTTCCAAATGGAGCAATGAGTCACAAGCATGGAGTCAGGCATTAGTACCATCCGAGTCACATAAGCAGAGACGGAGATGGCCCGGAAAAGTCATAAGACCTCTTACATAAGAACTGTGGAAGTAAGTAAGGGGAGTGAGCTTTTAATACACTGGTGACTGCTCACTCACTTTATTCTTCTCTCCTAACAACTTTTTTAAGGAGATGGAATTTTGGCCCTGCTGTGTTTAATGTACAGTCATTAAAAGGGCTTGTTAATTGAGCTTGGCAATATCAAGTGCTTCTGTTCATTTTGCCAGCTTTGCAGTAAATGGTGTGTGGAAGAGCTGAGAATGAGAACAGCTGCGGCAGCAACTAGAATGTGTGCTTTAGCAATAGCTTGAAAGCCAAATAAGAAATCTGTCCTCTTGGATGGAAAAAAGAAAAAAAGAAAACATGTTAAGCATTTCCTTTGGTCGTGCATTCCTGCAAGGGGCAAAGAAAGATAAACAGATGCCACGGTCATCATAGGCTTAAATCACCAGTGGACTGATAGCTGACAGAGTGGCCGTTATACCCAGATAAGCGCAAACTGGGGATATATACAGAGACAACACAGTTAAAGAAAAAGGGACGTCAACTGTTTTCTTGCACGTTGAGGAGCCACTGATCCTGCAATCCATCCGTTAGCCTGAGGCTAGCCTCAGTTCCCTAACCACGTAGGCTCTAATAAAGTACCACAGCCTCACGATGCAGTGTGTTTTTGATGAGCTGAGGCTTTCCTTGCAGATCACCCCTGACAGTCCAATGACCCACACAGCGCAGAGTGCCAGACCACAGTAAGACCACAAGGCAAGCCATCGAGATGAGGCGGGGGGGGGGGGGGGGGACCCCAGAGCAACAGGAGTATACTGGCACAGATATAGAGGAAGGGGAGCAAGAGAAGGACTAACAGAAACATGGGACAGAAAAGAGCACCAGCCTGCAGAGGGGCTTTTTAGATGGTTGACAGGGAGCATAGAGAGAGAGAGAGAGTGAGGGAAGGAAAGAGTGAGAGAGGGTTATGGTAACATTCATTCCCTCCAGAGATCACCAAAAAAGGGCATCTGAGATCCTGCTGACGCATTATCTGAGAGGGGATGGAGGGCTTACTCACTCTACAGCCTCACAATTTACCAGAGATATAGGAAAAAGGAAAATGTGCTCCGAACAAACAGCAGTCCAGGAAAATAATGATACGACACATTCTCTTTTAATGTGCACTGTTACAGATCCAGGCCGAGGGGCAGACTTGGAGGGGAAAACCACCGTGTATGCGTGTAAAAAGCAAGACTGAGGGTTGAACATGCACTAGTGAGACAAAGACCCCTACTTGTTACGGGACTGTTTGCTTAGTGGGGACTTTGGCTCTGTGTCCATGTTAAATGCACATGAAGTAATGAAACCACAGAGACCTGCGTGACGCTGATATAAGCCAATGCTAGGCTACGTAGAGTACACAAGTTTCACTAAGTGCTTTCTCATTGTTTTCACTCTGCAGACAACACAGAAATGACACTGTGACACCATGTGCATTATGTCGAGGCAATACAAATTTGTAATTGCTGTTATACAATGCAGTGATAACAGTGTTGAATGGTATCCATAGCAACAGTACAATCAGGATGAACAACGTAGGTGGCTGAGAACACAGAGGTGGAGAGCTTGTACTTGTACCGTTTTCCACCATCTGTGTTTCTACAACCCATTCAACCATGGTATGAAATAAAAATAAAATGAGAGAAAGTTCTGTGAAAATGTGTGAAGAGCTGATGTAAACTCTCTTGTAAGCCTAAAGGCCAATTTATGCTCCTGCGTTAAATCGAAGTCGTAGGTACGTACGTGGAGATACGTAGCCTGACGTGCACCTCTCCAAAAATATAACTACACGTCGCGGCGACGCAAACCGCAACAACTGTGATTGGTCCGCTTGGCCGTAGCTTGGTAGCATTGCATTTCCCCCCTACTCATTTCTGTGTTCTTCTTCTCCGTAAACAACATGAAGTCATGGGGCAACCTCTAGCTCACCCGGTAGAGTGTGTGTGCCCCATGTAGGCTGAGTCCTTGGCAGCAGCCCGGGTTACAATCTGACCCGTGGGCCTTTGCTGCATGTCATCCCCCCTCTCTCTCCCCTTTCCTGTCTCCAAGCTATCCTGTCAATTAAAGGCCATTAAAAGCCCCAAAAAAATAATCGTAAACATGAAAAAAAAAAAACATGAAATCAAGGAGAGGGTTAACTTTTCCTGCTACAGCTTTCCGACCGTGATCAGAAAGCACAGGGGAGACACTTTGTTTCTCAATCTATGCCTCTAGAGTCGGTACTCGCTCCGAAGCTAATCCCGGTCACTCTCTCACTCGCTCTACCACACAATCCCCACACATGCCGGCTCTGCTATTCTCTTAAAGAGATGCGCTAGAACGACGCAGACACACCAGCGCAGAAGTATAAGCCACAGGCGAAAGCTCAAGCATAAATCGGCCCTATGGGTGCATACTGTTTACTTACATCCTCTGTGTCCTTTACTCGTAGAATCTGTTCTCTCAGGTCCTGGAGGTCGTTAAAGGTGGACTGTGCTGTGATGGAGTATACCAGGGCAAAGCCTTGGCCGTTCTTCATGTACAAGTCCCTCATTGCTGTGAACTGCTCCTAAAAAGCGGGAAAAACAAAGAGGAAAGACGGGCTATGAGCTCTGTCATATGTTCTCTGGCATTTTATAAACTGTTGAACATTTATTGTAAACATCTGTTACACATAACAGAAAATCACAATGTTGTGACCGGTTCTGAGATTCAGTACATACAGTGACAGATAATGTGCAGTGGAATTGCTGGACCTCTGTCAAGTCTTTGTATAGCACACTCACAGCATTGTAGTGTGGGGTAAACTATCAGCACCCTTTTGATTTTCCACTAGAAACAAGAATGAACATGTATGTTGCTTCTGCACCATCAACATACCTACAATTACCATACACTCTCCTACATCAGTCTTCAAGCATACTTGTGCTGGGCAAAAGAGAAATCTATTCCTACGTGAACAAGACCGAGTCTGCAGCCATGCTGTGACTGTTCTTGCCTTTGAGCTAAATCCTCACATGCTGATGTTTAGCGGTTATTTGGTCATAAACCAAAGTTTAAGTTTAAAACTTTGATGATACTAGATGAAATGTTAGGGAATCAGTAAAATTATTTATGTGATCCTTAACAGAAACAGGAAAATATGCACCAAATAAATCAAAGTTATATGATGCCAATCTATCCAAAAGTTGTAGAGAAATTCTACTCAAAACCACAAATGTTTTATGGTGACGCTAGGGAAAATGTGAACAAAGTCAGTAGGATGAATGTCTTTACAAAATATCAGGTAGGGCTTGCTATATTTATGTAAGGGAAAAAACTTACAACAGTGTCTCAGGTCATAACTACGGTAGATGGCACATCAACTGATAAAATGTTTGAATGCAATTCTAGTTCATCTATTTTTTTATGTTTTGAGATTTCCTCAATGTGTTCAATACAGGGACTCGGGGGTCCTTATACACATTAATGCATGCTATCAACAGAGGTGCAGAGTTCACTTACTGTGCCTGCTGTGTCAAGAATTTCAAGCATACATTGCTGCCCATCTACCTCCACTTGCTGTAAGAGAAAACAATGGCAACAGATAATGTAAACAATGGCAACAGATAACGTAAAGCTACATTTCAGGTCAATGGGCATATGCACATCATATTCCATATTTAAAATACTGCATACAATACAAACTAAGAGAGACAACTAACACAGTGGAAGAGATGAGTTAGAAGCAGGAGATAATAATACATGTAAAGACAGAGATGGAAATAAATAAAAAACAGGAGAGAAATAGAAATGAGGGAAGTTAAATGAAAAGAAAGAGCACAATATGATGACGTGAAGCTGCAGAGCAGCTGCAAACAATCAGCTCATTCCTATCCAGCACTCTGCCTCCACCTCTCCACCCTCAAGGGACACTCACCTTTCTGTACGAGTCTTCTATTGTAGGGTCATATTTTTCCACAAAGATTCCCTGTACAAACTGAACTGTCTGTAAGAAAAGACACAGAGCAAGCCAACGTCAGATCAATGTGTTCTCCCGGCCATGAGAACAAAACATCTAGAGTGGCAAAAGTGCCATGTGTCCTTGCTGTGTTATCACAACAACTCGGCCGGGCATTGAAGAAGAGGATGTTCATCATGTTGCCAGTCAGACCAGCCACGATACAAGAAAAAGTTTGATTCATCTTACATGCATATGCAAATTAAAAGAGTCTTAGTTAGAACTAGTGCTACATTAAGTACTGTGCTTAATGGTTGGTTTACATCAAAGGTAGACAAGCGTTCACCTGACAATGTCTTAAGGTCTAAACATGTCAGCCTGCCAGTTCGAGGGATTAACCCGACTTCGACACCTGGTCGAAGTTAGCTAAGCAGGGAATGCAACATTTCACAGACATGCATGGTCCCTGGACAACTTTGTAATGGCAACAAAATACATAAAAGTTCAGAATTTTGTGCCTGTGCTTAATTTCAAATGGTGAAATTGATTTCTACAACTAGAGCCAATGGCAATCCTTAAATAAATGGATGGGAACTACAGCCACAGACACGCCTACAGCACACATAGCTAATCTAAAAAACTGTACTGTATAACACTGGGCTACAGGATGGTACAGCTGAACACTTGTCAGGAGACGCAAGTAGTAGATAGTAATAAATAGTAAATAGTAATAGCAAAATCAAAAATAGTTTAAACAGTAAAAAAAGTGAGGAAATGGATAGTTTCATCTATGGTGTTGTGGCTCCATGTGACAAAAATGCCTTACATTTTTTAACAACATAGTTTTCTCAAAAACATTTTGAAGCAACATGTATTTAGGAAACACACTGAAGAGATGTTAAGAGGTAGAGTGGGGGAGCAGGAAGTGGTTCAGTAGGGAATACTCACCAGAGCGGACTTGCCCACACCTCCAGAGCCTAACACCACTAGCTTGTATTCACGCATGGCGGGTTTGCTTCACCGGACAGCCCAACAGTCTGCACTGGATAAATGGAGAAAAGCAAGAATGGGAGAGACAAGATAAGAAAGGTGCAAAAATAGATAAAAACAAGATCTAACTTTTCAAGCAAAACAAAAAGGAGTTTTCCCAGTCTGGTCTGAGTTTTTCCACGCCAGAAAGGAAGGATTCTAGTCATTTCTGGAGGTTATGGACAAGAAGCAGCACAACAATGGAGGGAACACCCATAAGTGGAGCTGCTGCAGGGTGGAGGAGGTTAAGCGTATGTGACCCCTCTCTAACACAAACCAGCTGTGGTGTGTAGGAGTGTGAGTGTGAGTGTGTGTGTGTGTGTGTGTGTGTGTGTGTGTGTGTGTGTGTGTGTGTGTGTGTGTGTGTGTGTATCTGGCAGATATTCCTCCTAATGACACAATCATCTGGCCTTCACACACCAAAACACACCCTGCTGACAGATGTTTTAGTCACTCACTCATTCTTGGTGTTGTACAACAAGCAACATAGTTTCAGTGTTTTTGACTAATGACAGAAAACAGCTGAGGGAAGTGAAAAGTGTGAAATCGTTGTAATATCCCTTTAGGGATGTAGGGGCTTCAAATCATTGGCCCACACTGTGGCGTAAAGTCAGTTGGGTTAGCCAACTGGGTTACTACGAGACTGCTACACTGAGGGTTAGTTGTGGTTGGGTGACGTGGGGGATTCCTGATTCTTTGTTAACTTACTGGCTGCATATCAAATTTAATTTTTGGAAAAAGCAAAAGATTGATTTAGACTACAAAACGTACATTTTTCAAGAGAAAAAAAAGTCTGTCCATGATTAGTTTAGTCTAAGAAATAGGAGAATTTTCTCAACCCATAAAGAAACGTTTAAACCTTCAGTTTAGAGCTCCAAAGATTTGTCAATTAATGAATTAGTTAATTGTAAAATAAAACACATTTTAATGACAGTTTTTAAGAAATGAAATGAAAAAATTCTCCGTTTCCAGCTTCTCAAATGTGAACATTTATCTGGTTTCCTTCCTTTTATGACTTAACTGAATATCTTCGCCTTTTGTGCATCATGTTGGCATTGAGGCTGTATTGAAAATCAGAAAGTGTCTTCAAGTAAAAACCAGGTCTCAAGGGAGAAAGTAAAACCTCGCTTGATAATCAACTCTTTTTTTCAAACTATTATAAAAGCTAGGCCTAATTGGCAGCAATTCTGGGAAGCAGATGATCCCCTCCTACACTATTCTTTTTGCAGCGCACTGCATCTAAATACTCAGGGGAGTGGACAAAGGACCCAAGAACCTCAAACTTCAATCGCAAGCAGTGACTATGTTGGATATGAAGCCCGGACTCCCTGTAAATAATTCATACTCACTAATTCTCAACACACAAAGAGAAGATCTCCTTGCACGATTAGGGAGGAGCCATTGGAAGGAAAAAGTAAAAGACCGTGGCTGCACGAGTGCTATGCAAACAGCTTCTGCTGCACTCTCGTATAAACATTCAAGTACAGAGTCAAGAGCGTGCACAGTGTCACATATACGATGTTAAACAGTGTCATACTTTAGGCTTGGCCTCACTTGCAGCTATCCACATGCCATGGTTCTTTTAATTTTATGGACAGTGGACTGACTCTAGCTAAGACAGATGGCGCCAGGAACCCGCTCTGTGACAGTTGCCGTCAACATTATTATGCAACGGCTTCAGGAGGTCAATATGGAGGACATCTTCTTCAAAAAGTGCACTGTCAAATTTGATCTGTTCCATCCCTTGTTTAAGAAAAATCCTCGAAGGATGAGCAAAGCTGAGGTACATCAAATCTATCCATTAGGACCTTGGTTTACAATGCGTTTGTGTATGTCTGAGGCTTATTGTTTAAATTTCTTACTCAAAAAAATACCTGGAATTAATAAAAAAAAAAAAAAGAAGAAGAACTGGATCAGTTTAAACTGATTTACCTGGATTTTACAGGACATTTGTTAACAATTTAATAATGTATTCTGATAATAAAAAAGGAGGCACTCTTTATTCAAGGAGAGGCAGGGTGCCTCCACATAAAAATGCTAAGGGAAATCCTGTCTTCCACACATTAAAATAGGGCTGAAACGATTCGAGTTACTCGAGTAACTCGATTACAAAAATTCCTCGAGGCAAAAACTCTGCCTCGAAGCCTCGTTAAATTCCTATGACGCGCACTATACGCGCAGGGATCTGATTGTTCCATACGGACCGTTGTTCAGGAAGCACACCACTAGCGCATGATACGTTTTGAATTTAGTTGGCGCGATGGCGGAGAGTAAAGATGTCCAGAAACGGCAGAGAATGTCTAAAGTTTGGGATCATTACATACTAAAAAAGGAAGAGAACAAGGTGCAACATTAAGTAGACCTGGCATAGCACAGCAGTACGACTTCAATGATTCAGCATCGCTGAAACAAGGTAACGTAGCCTAAGCAGCCGCTGATTTTAATCGCATACTGTATTTGTAGCGATGTCGTGATGCGGTTTGACTAGATATGATGTTTAGCTTTGATGTGTTTAAGTAGTAAACTTATTCACGTTCACACACACACGCACCCTCGTCTCTATTATTTACGACACACACACACACACACACACACACACACGTTACCATAGCAAATAGGCTCACCCCGGAAATGATATATTATTTGTTAGTAGCCTAATGGTAAATGCTGCAGGTGTAGAAATCTACATAAAACAGATATTTACTTTGATGTCAGGGCTAGATTACAGCACGAAAAACGTGTTGGAGTTGGAATAAATACCTCTGTTCTTTTGAGAAATAAAAGCCAAATGCTTGATCATTTTACAGCCACATCATTTTCGTTATGCATTATTTGTTTTGGTTGTTTAAAAACGCAAAAAAAAATGTATCCAATTAATCGATTCATCGATCGATAAAGTGCTAGATTAATCGATTACAAAAAGAATCGATAGCTGCAGCCCTACATTAAAAATAGTTTTGTTTCCTGCCACAAGCGTATGCTGTTCACCTAAGCTAAAAAAAAAAAAAACAGATATGAAAAGTTTTTAAAAAAAAGTAGAAAATTTATTAAAGTTGTGCAAATTCTGATTAGAAAGATACCATTTTCATGTTTCGTAATACATAAAAAATATGAGTGCATTGTGGTCTTTGTTTTTATGGCTGTTTAATATCAAGTTTGGTAACCAACTACCCAAAGAAGAGAAGATAAGAGATTCAAAACTAATCGGCGCAGCACTCAGGCTTTTGCCTCTGCTATCGCCAATCACTCAGCAGTTTCACTTCTTCAATACGCGGTTATTGTTGTTGCTGTCACCGCTGTTTTAACTGTTTTAATGCATTGGCTCAGCAGCAGAGATCTGCTCCTCAGATCTCTGCATGGTAAACTATCTGTCCGACTATCTGTCCAATCTAAGGTTTTCTCTCACACGACTATTTTACAGCGGCTCTGTGCTGAGTTTAGTGACGATTGTGATTGGTTTAAAGAAATGTAGTCTCGCTACGCCAGACCCTCCTCCAAAGCGCACTGAAGGACAGCCTGGCTACTAGGGCTGGGCAATATATCAATATTATATTGATATCGTGATATGTAGACTAGATTGAAACCTTGGAAAATCTTGGAAACTTGGAAATCGTAATATCGTAAATGGCATGTGTTGTCTTTTCCTGGTTTTAAAGGCTGCATTATAGTAAAGTGATGTCATTTTCTGAACTTACCAGACTGTTCTAGCTCTTCTATTATTTTTACCTTTACCCACTTAGTCATTATATCTACATTACTGAAGATTATTATCTTAAATCTCATTGAGAAGATATTTTGTTAAAGCACCAATTATCAACCCTATAATATCCATATATAATAGCCACAATATCGACATCAAGGTATTAGGACAAGAATATTGCGATATCTGATTTTCCCCATATCGCCCAGCCCTACTGGTTACTCCACATAGCATTCAGGGATGGGAGGAAAACGTGCTCTGGTTTAATGGCATTTCTTTAAACCAATCAGAATCCTCATGGGCAGCACTAAACTCTGCACAGAGCTGCTGCTAAATAGTCTTGTGAGAGAAGACTCAGATTGGACAGATAGTCTAGCTAGCTGTCTCAATTTATCATGCAGAGATCTGAGGAGCAGTCAACAATAGTCCTCATAAGTCCACAGAATTTAAAATTCCAACACAAAGAAAGCGGAAGGAAACAAAAAATAAATGCATCCGGCGGAATTTCCTGCAGCACTGGAGCAATCCCGGAAGTGAAACGCGATGGATATAGGTTAAAAGAAATGCCAATAAACCAGAGCACGTTTTTCTCCCATCCCAGAATGCTATGTGGAGTAGGCAGTCCCTCCTCCGCTCCGCAGCGTGTGGATGGTCTGGCAGAGCGAGACTAGACACACCCCTACAGTGTAGTTTCAGTTTGTCCATGAATAAATGCTGCAGCTCCTCCAGACCAGCATTTGAGGCTGTGCAACCTAGGTCAAGTCGGGTCGGTTTAACAAAATATCATTAATAACACTTTAGATGAGTAATCCAGAACAATACATTATTGAAAATAGCATAATGTTACATATCAAATTAAAGGCAGTCCTCAATTATTTGTCTCAAAAATAGCTTAACCATGTCATATGATATATATGCTACTTCAGTACACAAATACTAGGACCACAGATGGACATTTCATATCCAGGAATTCACAATAAAAGACACCATTGCTGACAATTCTTGTAACCATTTGGCCACAATTAAGCACATTGGCCATACATAATCCAGGCTAGGCCAGTTTCGACCTAGTGTCGTTGAAGTTAAAGCGCACCACTGAACATTAATCCACTTAAAAAGGCAAGAGTAGGAGTAAATGACAACATTTCTCAGTTTGAGTGTGTGAATTTATGTTCCCGAGAAGGGCTAAGTGGTAGTGCTTGATGCCTGCCAAGACACAAATACCACTTTCCCAAACTCAAATCAACATTACTAATCAAGGCACATAAAAACATTCAGCTTCATATTCAATTAGTGAACAACACCTGTCTCGGTCCTATTGAGCATCCCACTCATAACTGTATTTTCTACAAAAGGCCAAAAAGGATGCTCTTGCTTTGATACCTTTTCTACAAACTTCATACCAGGAAAACTACACACAACGCTGCACTCTCTCAAACGCCTGCCTACACACTCACGACGCACACAAACACACACACACACACACACACAGGGCCATTTAAGGACATCTCCCTTTAAAAAACAAACCTCTCCCTCTTTCCATTGCCCTCAACTACACACTGTCATTTCCAACAAAACAAACTCGTAGTAACCCCAGCAAATAAGGAGCGAGGGAAAGCCACATGCCACAGAAAACATGCTCCACCATGACATCACTGCATCACTCACCCTCTACAGCCAAAGGTATGTATCCATCTAAGGCTGGAAATTGGAAGAGGTGGTGCTGCTAGCAAGAATATGCAGCAAATGCATCTGGATAAACTACGTCTCAAACTTGAGGAAACTGAAATTAGAGAGCAGAGAGCTTCACAGCTAAACTACAACATTTAGGATGAATTCCGACAGCAATGGAGCTGTCACAGCGCCTGACTCAGCAGTGCAGTATGATTGACAGCTGCCCTCGGTATCTTCCACCCAGTGCGGATGGTGAAAATGCACACATCCGTTGGTTAAGCTAGCTGCATGATACCGACTCGTGTGTCATCTTCTTACATGCTTGCTTGTTGACGCACACAACAATTACAGGAGCTACACTAATATATAAAAACAATATCCCCTTGAGGTTTAAGGGTAGAAAAAAACAGCGTGAGTGAGGTAATAGTTGTTCTGGTGGAGTGTTTTTTAATGTTGATAAGCTTCGGCTTACTCATTACCTCCACCACAACCACAGTTCACATCACTTGTTCACACTGAGCTTAGCATAAGAAACCCACAAACTTTAGGGGAATAACCCAGAGTCTACTGACAGCAGACTACCTGTCAATGAAAGGGCCTGATTAAAGAAGACAGAGCGCTTTATTTTACAGCTAACTTATTTACTTATATCCTAATGTCTTGAAAATTCCCTGGAACGAACTGTTATGTAGTGCTCGTTATAGGAAAAAAAGAGACTGTCCAATTAGTTGTGGCAAGTTTAAAAACAGCTGTTGAAATCCAGAGGAGTTTCCCCTACAGCTCCATTTTAAACACAAGCTGCAATGTACTCATTTTAAAATGTTTTTAGTCTTTTTATTATTAGAAACATTTTTTATTTGTTTATGTCAATCACTGCATGATTGACTGTAGACAAATTGCACATTGTTGCATGTTAAGCTGACCTGCCGCTAAGTGGGGATAATAAATTAGAAGTATACCAATTGAACCCGGTCTCTAATTTCACCTATAATTAGTGCCAAATTACATAGTTATTTCTAGGAAACTTCCTAGTAAATGTGAAATTTACAAGCCTGTAAAATAAAACGTTTCCACAAGAGCTTAAAAAAAAAATGCTGCGTTTTCACAGCAGCGACTAATTTTAAATGCTGATCTTTACGTGTGATAGACAACACTGCATTAACATAATTCAGCTAATCGAGACTTATGAGGAATGAGGATGTTTCTGATGTTAACTCTTAAGGCAATTTGACATTTGTTCACAGCTCTGAAGACGCTGTCAAATTTGCGGCACAATTTTCTCGATCAAAATTCTACCTAAAAGAGAAAAGAATCAAAAGCTCCCGTTACCTAGTTGCATAGCTCTTACATGTCTTTTCAGCTCCACTACAACCCTAAATGACCCCCATGAGTCAGAACAAAACTGCCACCCAGGACACAAAACTTTGCTGCGACTTAATTATGACAAAGATCTGTAACTGACAAACCCCATCAGCCGAATGCATCTGTGTTTCTGAGGCCCTGACTTGTAACCACATCCTCTTTCCAGCATAAGAAGGCTTCATGCTGATAGGATGGAAAAGGAGTAGCTACCTACTAAAATAGCCTCTTCCAGTCTCTGTTCCTGTTCAAGGCTCCAAACAGCAGGCTTGCTTATAGAGGGAGAGGAAGTGGGGTTTAAAGCATGTGTCTCATCATCAGACCTGGGCTATGAAGAGATTCAGGACACAGGATGAGGCTGATGCATAATTTCAGTTAACACAGGGTAAAAAAAAAAAAAGAGCTAGTTATCCTCATTGCAGAAATGCATACTTCACTTGGAAACTGTAACAATCCATAAAGTAGACCTACTGTGTGTTTATAGTTTGAGGATGGAGTACACACACCTTTGCTGTTTTCAAACTGCTGTCCCTGCAGCAGAAATATCCTGCAACAGGCTGGCATAAAGCTTAGCCCCAGACAAGAGAAAGTCATATGAGCTCTTGGGTTATCTCACTGTGAATCTACCTAATTTGCTTACGCCAGTGGCATATGCTTATCACTCCAGGTCATGCTAAATCCCTACAATCTGTGGCTGTGACTTTCACGTAGAGCAGTAACTAACACTCCGTCAGTGCATGGTGATTATCACACCCTCAGCTTCCATAACATCAATCAAATTACAGATACATACTTACAATACCATAATCTTTAATCTAGGCAGCCGAGAACAGCATGTGTCCATAAACAATCTAGTTTCATACCAGCAGCTACACTATGTCCCGTTTTCAAGCTTGTTAGCAAAATGCCGCTAACTAGCTAGCTTTAACTGCCTGCGACGGGCCGCCGACACTTCACAACCGCTAGCTACAGCTCGTTAGCAAGCAAGCTAGCTAGCCGACACATTCCTTTCCTCCGCGTACAATCAAAACACAGCTAGGTTGTCAGAAACACGCTGCAATCAAGCGCATTGCATAGCTCAAACGTCAACCGGACTTGGCAGGTTTTAAATCAACCCGCATCGCGATGTATTTGCTCGGGAAAGACCAGATTGCTAACGTTACCTGCCCTTCCGCCTGGCCTTGACTAAAATGGGAGTGCACACTCCGTTTTGTACTTGCGGACAATTCTTTTCTTTTCTCCGACACGTACAACCCACGCCGTGCACCCTGCTCTATCTGCTTATTATCCCGCATGTGTCGACCCGACGTGCTCCCAAGCAAATTACTTATTTGACCGCGTTTAGCATCCAGTAAAGTTTGGCATTTCCACTCACCGTTTCTCGCTCGCTGTCTCTCGCCGCTCCGCAAGTGTCAGTTTGCCTCCGGCCTCTGTGCGCAGCAGACGTCACTCCCGACTATTTCTCATTTTTCTTAAAAGGGCATGACACATCAGCCACTCGTCCCGCATCATTTGCATGATAACGGGGCTGCACCGTAATGATGAGTGTTGTTATGCTACATGATTTTTTTTTGTTGATTTTTTGTTTGTTTGAGAAATGTAATGATATTGCCTACCTTTCAGTTAAGTTTTATTTACTTCATTTTTGTACTACCTTTGTTTTTTATTGAATTATTTTTTCTTGATATGTTACTACAGTACGTATCTTATGTCCTGATAATATAAGAACGTATCGCCTTATGGAGAGTGAAGACAGGACTTGTTATCTTTAATGAGTATGAGCCAAAATGTTTTATAATTGATGTTTTTGTCACATGTTGTAGGGGCCTATGAGAGAATTTACACAATACATGTATTGGGGGGGTGTAGTGATAAGTGTCTCTATAAATACACAGTGCACACATCCTGGTTTTATCATTATTACTAATATATTGCAAACAAATTCATTCCAGGACTTGCATTTAAACATTACACATTCTTGAACAATGACTTACTTTCTGGTTGTGAAGTCTGTCAGAGTTCAAAAAAGCAACAACAAAAATACTAAAAGAAAAACTTTTTGTGTTAAGAGATATAACTAATTATATAATTGCCCAAATTATTAAAATTACAAACTCTAAGCTGTTTGAGGTCTTTTCGTGCAAGTCAAAATCAAGTATCGAGTCCTTGAGGGCAAGTCCAAGTCATAAGCAACTTAGTAAATGTCAGGTTTCACACAGACACACCATTTCAACATTTCTTTTAAAAGCTGTTAACATTGTTCTTAATCCTAATTAGAGCTGAAAAGTCTAGTCTATTAATCAAATAGTCAATTGATAGACAATTAATCTGATAATTTGCAAATAGACAGATTAGTCGCTAAAATCTTTTAACAGTTAGTTGCAGTCTCAGACCTAATATTTAAGGTGTGTGGCATGTAGAGGAAGATCTTCCTGTATTTTATCTTTATTGGTCTGGATTTCTTTTTCTGGTTAAAAGAGACTTTTCATTCTTCAATTTTTTTATGATTTATTTTGATTAAGTGTACAGCTCTGCCATGAAATGAACCATACCTGACCCCACATTTCCCTTCCCCGCCCCCTTAGTCATCCAGTGTCCTTCACCTATCACTACACAGAGCGGGCTACAAACAGATAACAGGTGTGTGTGACACCAACATACACACATGTGAGAGGAAAGTGCTCCCTTATGTAACTTTTGTAAACACATCCTAAAAGAGTCAGTTACACAGTTATGGCCAATCAAAAAAAGCAATGTTGGTCTGGGTGTTTGTGAGGACTACCCTCTAGTGGAGAATGAGCAACCCTGCCCAGGCAGCATGGATTATGGGCGACTGTAACCGTACAGTACACTTAAAAAAAAGTTTGATGTAACAAGCTAGACCAGAACTAATTGCATATATGTATTCATAAGACTACAACAGACACACTAAACAACTTATTTCTTTATTGTACCATAGAATATTCTATAATACAGATTTCATACATTATGCATCAATCCCTTGCTTGACTTTCACCATTCATTTGTACTGCCTAAGCCATCCTTTGTCATTAGCAGCCTTATCCACACCTTTGTGTTGAATGTAAAAGCGGTCACATAAAAAAAGAATGATCTGATACAACTCTGTACAATCTAAAATAAATAAATCACTTTGAAACAAATCCATATTGCAGGGATAGCATTGTATCTGATTGGTGTTTGCCTTCATAACTCTGATTAAAATAAAATAAAACGGCCAGCCAAATGTCAGTGGCCAGCCCAAGCAGGTGACAATATTTAAGGCAAATAAAGACTAACATAAGTGAACAGACAAACAGGAAGCCTTTACTGTATATACACACATAAGCATGCCATACTTGGATATAATTCATTATGTCCCGTGTGTGATGTGTTTTTGTTCGATTCGACAGAGCTTGTCTGTCTTGATCTCCCACTTGTTGGGCTACATGCTGTACATACTGTATATGAACAAAACAGAAAAAACACACCTCGTCCCCACAAACCATCCAACAAACAACAAATCTCACCACATGTCTGTACTAAAGCGATGTAAGGTGAAACAGATGCACATGACAAGGCTGAGAATGGCAAAAAGGCAGATCTGTACATGGCTCTTGAAAGAAGGAAAATGAAGATGTATTTTGTCCTTCGCTTGCACAGTCCATTAAGTTGGGTGCTATTGTTTGATGTGTGGTATTTGACATCTCCATTTCTTCTCTCTAACATCAGCAAGGAATTCAAAAAGGCCTAGTGGATAAGAAGTGGGGCAGTCCTCTCATTGGTATTGTCTGTAGTCTCCAAAGGAGGGGGTGGGCATGGGAGCAGGGGCGGGTTCCTCTGCAAACTGGGGCCCTGGAGAGAAAGGAAGAGTAAACTTTAGAGTGAGAACAGCTGTTAGCTGGTAAGTAGACAATACCCTAAATTATAAGTATAAATTATAATGATAAAGTATGAGGTGTAGCACTGCAACTAACGAATATGTTTATTTTCTATTAATCTGCAGATTGTTTTCACAATTAATGGATTAACCATTCAGAAAATAGTGAAAAATGTACATCACAATTTCCCAAGTTGACTTATTTATATTGTCCAACCAACAGTCCAAAAACCAAATGTATAAAAAAAAAAGAAAACTCCATTTAATCTTTGGAAGAAAAAAAAACATTTCACTGTCTCAGTTAACACTGATTTCTTGTATACAAACTGCAAAACAATATACTATTAGTCCAAGTATATAGTTAGTACTGCATATTATTTGTATGTAGACACATTATTGGAGGTTAACTGCAGACATGCAATTGTGTACAATGTGTAATTATGTATTTTTAATTAACAACATTAACGATGGCTCTGCTTTTAAGTCTGCCCCAGTATTATTATTTTTTTCTTACGCATAAAATTTGTTACGTCATTAAAACCACATTACCGCCATAAAAAATAGGTTTTTGACATCTCGCAATCGCGCGCCACGGAACAGACAGCGTATTCCATTTCCTAAATGTATCAATCCACGCCAACTCCCTGAGACGCCCCCGTGTTTATTCCGCTTTGAGTTTAATTTTGACGTGATTAGTGAAGCGGAATCTGCATAGGCAGCTGTTTAAATCGCACAAATATCCCGCTGTATATGTGTTTTGAACTTACTAACCGTATCTACATTGATTGGTCAAGGCTCCCAGTCTGTCTGTGAGTGTGTGTCTGTTTCACTACAGGAAGATTCCCCGTATTCGCTACGGCGGGAGGGGGAAATAAAATCAATGAATCAATACATACAAACACTGCTGATTTATTCCCATGGAGCCACATTAAAACTACTGTATTTTGGTTCGGTACATTTCTGCGGTCAGTCGGCTTGGTGAAGCCAGGTTAGAGCCAGCCGCTCAGCTCCGCAGGAGCTGCTGCTGACTGAAAGGCAGAGATGTTGATGGAGTCGGTGTAGATTGAATGAAAGAACACTAGCGCGTCGCTCACGTCTCACTTCCAGTGTGAATTTCCAGTAAGTAACAGGCATAATAGGCCATTAGATAGTTAAACCTTTTGTGGTTGACCTTATAAAAAGATCTTCTGTAGGTGAGGAAACATCTGTGACACACAATGTCTTATAAAATCGTTTAAAACCTATCTGATTAAACTGAAAGTACAAGGTGAAAATAAAACTTTTTCTCAGTTTTTAGAAAAATAGATATCATATAATCGCACACTTATTTATATTCCATGTTATAGTATGCATCGGGATATATGCTATTTTTTTGTGTAAAGCATGCTAGCAGGTGGAGAGGAGACTAATGTGTCTACAGAATAGTCAACAAAGACAAAGCTGTCAGGTGTAGAGCAACCAGAGGTGAAACAGTACTTTTTCTTTGCCACAGCAGGTCATCTTTCACAACTACGAAGGCATTTATACCTGGCTGACTGATATTAAGGTTTTAATAGTTTTTTTTTTTATAGAAGGAGGTAGGTAGAGGAGGTAGATTTATAACATACAAAATCATCAGCCTGTGTTATCCGTCTATGCGTCTCCAATCATTTAATGACACAAACTTCCAATGTCAGAGGGGTTACTCACCAGTTGGGAACTGTGAAGAGGCAAACCTAGTAAGCAAGATTCCAGCACCTTCTATCAACGCCAGCAGGATACCTCCCATGGCTGCAGAGCCTACCATGGCTACTGGTCCATCTACAGAGGAACCGGGAATGTTAGTATATCTCACACACACACACACACACAGTACATTAGTCTCCACATTTCATATAATAAGTAGATTAAACAAGGAAGTTGAGATGTTACTGTATCTTAAAGAGCACCCATTGAAAAATGTCCATGTTCTTTTTGACGATACATAACTTAAGGCCACAGGCCTACAGGTGTTTTCACATATTCTGCCTAATTAAACCAGTGTTCAGATATAGTAGGTGGAGCCTTGCTGGGAATTACACAAGGTCACCAAAGGCCAAGTACTAACATGGTGTGTTCCTGCCTACAACGTAGTTCAAATGAATTAATAAAGACTTGACAACTCCAGTTCCTCTTATTCAGTGATGTTAATATGTTCATTTCCAGTTTAAATACTGCAAACAGCCCAACCTCACACAATTTCAATAACTCTACTTAGTCAGTGTTGTCAATCAGGACCACATCCAGTTGTAAAACACACAACAACTATCTACAGAAAAAAGGTAGATTTTCAGAAACCACGGGTTGACTTTAGAGTTTCTTATGAACTACATGGCTGCAGTACGATATGATAAATAATGGAGATTGATATTGTATAATGATGCACAGTAAATCCATAGTCTGGAGGAATTGTATGCCCAATAAACAATGACAAATCAGACAGTTTTAAGTTCTCCTCTACTGGTACTGGACAGTTTAGAAAAATCAGTGATGAGCACAGTGCCTCTCTAAAAAGCTGATATTTACTCAGAGCACAGTAACAAAAATATTCGGGCATTATAAAAAAAAACACCTGCTAAGCAAAAACATTTCCACTTTTTCCAAAACTGTAGCCACCCACTGATCAGTCTTAATGATGCCTCTTTGCACACTGTAGTTTTGATAATGCAGTAGGATTACTTTTAAACTTTTTGTTCAACATAATTGTTTCCTTTTGCGTGCATGTGCTATCTGTTGACTGTTAACTGCCAGCTTCTTCTAAGCTTACTCACTTCTTGCAGCAAGGATAGCTCCTGTCATGGCCCCACTTGTAATTGAGTTCCATGGATCCTCCTTCCCTCGTACTTTTACTAAACCACAGTCAATCATGGAGAAGAGGCCTCCCCATACTGCAAAGCTTCCTGCAACACAAAAGAGATTCACATAAGTTCGACAAGAAACGGTTAGATGATGCTTTGCACTTTTTTTAGGCTATTTTGCCTTCACTGTAAGTTATACTTGACCCAAAATGTCTTTCTTAAGTATCAAATAATCAACAACTGTAGGCTTGAACAGTGATTAACATGATACAAAGCTGACTACAGTCCCTTTTCTCTGCAAAAGGTGAAAACACAGAGTGTGTATTTGATACTTAAGATAAAGGTTTTTAGTTTCAGGCAGATAATATTTAAATTCAGCAGTCATTCTTACCTCCAAGCTGTGGGGCTCTAGTCTTGATGGCAGTCAAGCTACCTCTCATTCGGTGGTTCATTCCCTACAAGAGCGAGCAAACACCAACACAGATCAATGGAAATTCCATGTCAACTCATCACCAGTAGAAGCCATTGTTATTTAGGCTTGTGTATACATCATTACAAATTATGCTATATACCATAACCTTGGCAGATATATTGCTACGTGTGGTACTTTAGACCCTCATCTAGACTATATTTTAAGCATCAAAACTTAGAAGCTCCAAATCCTGCAAAAAACATCTAATTCATTTATAAGAAAAAATAATCTTAGTTTTCAATAAAATTTTACTTTACTGATCTTGTTGGTTTTCGTGTGATTTTGGGAGGGGGGGGGGGGGGGGGGGGGGAGTATTGAGCCTAGTATTGAGAGTTGTTACTTTTTTAGTACTAGACCTACTAATATTTTATGTTTTACTATATTTCCAAATTGCCAGAAAATGTGCCAACACTTTGGCTGACAACAGATAAAGATACAAGTAGTTTAGATTATTTAGTGCCCTGTGAAAATTATGTAAATGTTATCATACGATAAAGCAGCTAAAACGATGACATCCCTGCTGAGAGTTGACTGTGCCATTAATCATCCGACAATGACAAAACAAAGTATAGCGCATGCTCTCAACAGGTGTCAAACCAGTCTCATGTTGTGTAATATGATCTGTATAAGGATGACATCATTTATTAAGACAATACAGCAAGGAAAAATGTTAAGCTACATGTCTGAACTTACTGAGGGTGCATTTCTGAAGCCTTTTACTGCCTGAAAAATTCCTCCTCCAATAGCTCCCATGGTGAAGGCTCCCCCACAGTCGTCCACAATCCTCCAGGGGCTAAAAGCACAAGACAGCCATTAGCAAATGTCATTGTCATGTGTACAGTACATACATAGTAGGGCTGTAACGGTCGGCACAGGACGTTTGGTTCGTTATGTAACTTCCTCGGTTCGGTACTGTCAAAATAGCTTATTTATGTCTTCTATTCACCCGCAACAGACATTCAAGAGTTTTATCCAGAAAGTTTTGGCAGTGCACCAGTGTTGTTTATGACATAGCATGCTAGTTGGCGTAGCCCGGTTAGCCAAGCTTAACTGACAACGTTTTTGATCTAAATGTAATGATCATTACATCACTCCTTCTGGCCTTAAATGTGATGTCTTAAGTCACCACCACATAGTGAGCACATGCTAACCAATTAAGAGTAAACTTGAGAAGTGTTTTATTTTAATTTATTTCAAAAGCCAGGCTTATCTGTTACATTGAAATTAGTATTATGCAAGCAGTGCAGACATTAATTTCCAGGAAATGCTTTTATTGCCAGTTATTACAGTATGTAATCATATATTTTCTTTATTTGCCAAGTACATTTTTACACATATGAGAAACATACGAGAAATCTAGCTATGTAATTAGGAGCAGTGGGCAGCCATAGTCCAGTGTTGGTTCAGGTTTAGGTAAGAGGACACAGATCTCGACGGGTCGAAAGATTTCGGTGCACCGACGCCCGGGGACCAACTCCAGTTGTAATTCCAGTTAACGTCACCTAGCATGCATGTCTTTATGGTGGGAGGAAACCCACGCGAACACGGGGGACAACATGCATACTGCATGATAGCAGGATATGGGTATAAACGTGTATAATGCTAAACACTGGCAAGATAAACGATCTAGAATCCACATCGGCACTATTACTCTAAGTTACCAGCGTTACGTGCCCAGATACATTGTTGTGCAATCCTCAGGCTGCCCCCAACAGAGAACGTTAGCACACTTGTGGCTAACTTAGCTAGCCTAATAATATGCTTAAGCAAAATACTTGACTGATACTGAACAGATAAAATGGTCACAGCGGCGCTTTACATTAACTGTGGATCACATATCACCCTGTAGACTCAGTGACTGGAGTCAATTAACTAAATGTAACGGCATGTAGGCGAGTGAACCGACAAGGTCACTAACAACGTGATTTAGCAACCAAGGTCTGATGCTAGCACACACCGCCAATACATTTATATGTACAGTTAGCATTTGTGCTAACTCTAGTTAATAAGCAGGATTTGAGATATTTTGGATTATACCAAATGTTGTACCATAACAATAAGTATACACACTTAACGTGCTAGTAACTTCAAAGAGATGACGTAGTAAAAACACAGGGTAAAATATATGTTTTATCTGGTTATAAAACTCACCATGGTTCTCTGGCATACTCCTCCATCTTGTTCTTTTACTGTTCCCTCTGCCTCTGACGTCACGTGACGCGTATTGACAATCTGACGTAACGACATAACGTGATGTCTTAAAGGAGCATTTCATGTGTTTTTAAACAAATAGGTTAGCTTGAGGGAACATATGTTACATTGTGGGAACAGGTTATTATCTGGTTGGGAACTTTTAGCTTGTTGTTTTGCTATCCTGTGAGTTTTAGCATAAAAAAGGCGACCCCGTACTCAACAGCAGTTCATTGTTTATTTATTAAGGTCAGTGTTTCTCTACTGACTGTTGACCCTGGGGGTCCAAAGTAGCCAAACGTCCAGTATTGGGGGAGATAGAGGTGAACTGACACTGATGAAAAATATCGTGCTTGATCTAGGCAACTTTTTGCATCAGATTATTATGTAGATAAACGCAAGAGCAAACTAGTCCTTTATATAAACTAATTCATTTTTTTGTATGT
The DNA here is from genome assembly GCA_023631565.1 of Gymnocephalus cernua. Classification (NCBI taxonomy): domain Eukaryota; kingdom Metazoa; phylum Chordata; class Actinopteri; order Perciformes; family Percidae; genus Gymnocephalus; species Gymnocephalus cernua. The sequence continues at coordinate 19,594,029 of CM042428.1, forward strand.
AAAAAAAATACATTTCCAAGTCCACTTGATTTTATTATGTAGATCAGCAAGACTATCTTGCAAAGATTTAAACTCATATTTCTGAAAGCATAATTACTTCAGAAGATAATAGTTTCAAAGACACCTCCAATTTCTATTAAGATCTTTTTAAACTTTTGGGACTGTTACTGTAACAGTAGTCACGCTATGTCAAACCCTCCTCCAAAGCACGCTGAAGGAGAGTAGCTGCTCCAGTATTCGGGGATGGGAGGAAAACGTGCTCTGGTTTATTGCCATTTCTTTAAACCAATCAGAATCGTCATGGGCGGTGCTAAACTCCGCACAGAGCTGCTGCAAAATAGATGTGCTGAGAAAAAACTCAGATTGGACAGATAGTCTAGCTAGCTGTCTCAATTTACCATGCAGAGATCTCAGGACCAGTCAACAATACTCCTGATAAATAACCAGAATTTAAAATTCCAACATAAAGAAAGCGGAAGGAAACGGAAAATACATGCATCCAGCGGAATTTCCTGCACCACTGGAGCAATCCCGGAAGTGGAACGCAAAGGATATAGACTACTGCAACAGTGTTTGTGTCTATTCATGCAGAGACCTTGCATTTACTATTTTCATCTTATTTTTCTGAGTACGGGACGTTTATGGGTGTCAGCAGAGAGCCTCTGGGCCCACGTGGGTGTGTAACCCCCAGCCAATAACAGCGTGCAGGTAGTGCGGCCCTTTCTCATTCCCAGGTAACGCCGCAAGAACAAAACATTGCACCATAGTTTTATTAACAGATTTGGGTTCCTCTGTCAAAACCTTGTTTAAAGACATTTATTATATTAGCTGACATATATCAGCTAATAATATAAAGGTCATCAACATGTTGTTTATATACATTTGTTTTAAATCCGCAAACTGGGTTTATGTTATATTCGAGGAAATGGGGGTCAATAGTGGCCCCGATAGCAGTTCATTTGGCCATGCTACAAAGAGGAAGGAACCTTAATATATGGTCAACTTAAAGACTGAATTAAACTACAGTACGTGTTGTGAATATATTAGAATGTCCACTGAGTTACTTTCTGCATAACAATGATCACCAAGTTCTCCTTAGATCCCCTTTGTTGGCGCTGAACAACCATTTTCATTCCTTCCCCTCTTTTTCCTCCATCTGAGATCAGTTCCGTTGGTCAGGGTACAGCCGGGAGACAGACCGCTGGCCTGCATCCCGTTATTAGGAACAAGAAAGGAATGAATTGCAGAGCAAGCTTTCATTGGGAAATGCCCAAATATAGGCATTTCATGGACGCAGAGGCTGAGGCAGGGCGATGGAGACATAAACTGGCCTGCTGCTGCTCGTGCTGTTCTTAGGATGATGGCGGGTAGACACTACACAGCTCCCACTGTTTCCCTGCAGCTTTTGACATCTAATGTAAAGAAATGTTCTTCATTTCTGGTTGCAGAGACACAGGCATGTACATGAGTGTAGATAATGATGGAGAGATTCTTTAAATTGACTTAAGTTGTCAGAATGCACATGCAGTAGCTATTACAGGAGTCCTTTAAATCTCTTGTTTATGTTGCAGGTTAATTGTTGCTATGGATACACTGTATATACTGTGCATATTTTCCTAGCAAGAGCTAGACCTGAAGTGGAATGCACACAGTGAAAATGGAAATACCTGAGTATAAATATTAACAGTGATACATTTCATATAGAGCATAAACCAACTGAAATGAATGACATTCATTTTCAGTTGCATTTCATTTTACATATACTGTACTGTTTATTACACATGTGACTTGTCATTGCAAACATACCACAATCTTTTATTGAAGACATACAGACTCTGTAAGAAAGGCATGTGTAATCTGATATGAAAGAGAGTCCTTCATTACAGAGTGCACATATATTTATAAGTGCCTCTCGGATTTGTGTTTATCACATGAAATTACTTTTTGAAATGACATTCACTTAAAAGTATGGCATAAATTAACAGGAGGGTTGATATAAGCCAGTAATGGTTTTACAAAAAAAACCTAAGGTTAAGACATATGGGTGTATTACATTACAAGTTTTGTAAGGTATTCAAACACCAAGGCAGAATGATTCTGTACAAAAAATAACATCAGATACTGAAGGACAGCCATTTGCACTTCCTGATAAAAATGCATTATGTAATTATTTCCATGCTCAAATTCTTTCGTCATGCACCAGGATTCCACTGGGCTGCTTTCCAATCCATTAAACCCTGCCTGAGATGTCTTGAGATTTGGCAATGAGACACACAAAGACCACCATGACCTTTTTTTCTTACCCAGATTGTTTTAAGTCAGGCCGCCATGTTTGTTAATTCCCTGATATATCCGCCATTTCAAAATTCCCAGTTTGAACAGATTTACAACTTACAAGTATAAGGTGGATTTCCTCTCCACAAAAAATAAATGGTCAAATTAATGTCCACTATATCACTGATAAAGGTTTTTGTATATTAGAATTTTATAAATTTATTTATATCTCTTAATAAGCTCATGGCACATTCCCACCACGCTCACATTCAGATGCATACACAAGCCAACATGTTATATGATCGGCTTCATATTATCTAGTGCAAATAACCAGCAAAGCGTCAATATGTACTGAAGACAAACAACCACAAAACTCAAGGCACTCTAGGCAGTCGGCTAATAGAGAGCCTTGCATCACCCATTCTCATTCTCCCTAGAGTCCTTTTGGTCCAGTGTTTTTGGGGAGAACTCATAGTGAGGGCTAGTCATCCGACCGATGGGCATCTCATGTTTCACTTTCTCCATCCGTCCCACGGCGCAGTTCTTCGACTGCATCTTGGGAGTGTCGAGTTTATCTCATCTCAATTCTCCATCTCTCCTCTTTTTCACTTCATATTCCAACAGGAAATATTACTGCAACCACTTTGGCACCGGCACCTGTGGGGAAAAATAAAATGTAAGTATGTGAGGATATATTATTGTAGCTCCGCCACAAGATACCTAAATCCATAAACCCATCATACATACCTTCTTGAGTTGTTTCTTATCGCTTCCTCTGATCGAGGCAAGCAGTTGGTCCCTTGAGTTCTTACAACCGCCTGGGCTTTTTCCATCCAGCTTCCTCTGCGACACCGGGGTCAGAGAGTTTCTCAGGGCATCTACATCCAGCATAGGAGGCGGAGGAGGTGGAGGGCCACCCCCAGGAGGCGGCGGAGGTGGAGGTGGAACCGGACCTCCAGCTCCTCTTTTAGGAGTCAGCTTTGGTGATGGCATAGGTGACGGTATGGGAGAAGGTTTGGGGGAAGCTCTGGGTGAGCTTCTCAGAGATCCTCCACCACCCACCTTGGGTACCTCCAGTGTGCCCTTCTTCTCCCCATTGGCCTGGGCCTGCTTCTGCTCCTGCAGGCGCTTCTGCCTCTGTCGGTCCATGTTGCGACTCAGTATGTTTGTTGTAGTCATTCTGGGTCCGGCTAACTCAAAGTGATAGCCCAGTTTGAGCAGGGTGGTGTTGTCTTTCAGGATCTTGGTCATCTCCATCTCCGTCTTCCCGCCACAGATGTGACGCTGGTTTTGAAAGCGAAGCTCAGTCAGCGTGGAGTTGTGTGGTAGCGCCTGGATCAGAGACAGGATACCCTTGCCTGTGAGATGGTTGGAGTCCACATTGATGCTGGTGATAGTCTTGTTGCTGCGTAGCGTGCCTGCGATGGCATAAGCCACATGATCGTCCGCACGGCAGTTAGCCAAAGCAAACGTTTTAACGTGGGTGTTCTTGTGCAAAGCCTCTGCAAACTCAATGAGCGTTTTGGTCTTGATGACTTCTGAGTTGTTGACGTTGAGCTCAGTGAGGGAGGGGTCGTTGCTGCGAACCTGCTCCATCAGCTCATCAAACATGCTTGAGTCTTCGTCCTCCTCCTCTTCCTCCTTCGCCTTGTTGTGTGGGGTGTTTTTGGCCACACAGTTGCCAGGTTTCTCACTTTCCTCTACTTTTCCTTCACGCTCCTCTTTTTCTTTTTTATCCTCTCCTTTCTTCTCCGTGCTAATCTTCTTCTCCTTCTCTTTCACGTGGTCACTATGGTTAACCAGCTCTTCTCTATCTGTTCTTTTCTCTGCCTTGTCATGTTTCACCTGCACCTCGCCCCTCTCCGATGGTTGTCGCTCAGGTTTGACATCAGGCTTGTTTTTATCTTCAGCTTTTTTCTCCTCTGCTTTAGGCTTCTTCTCTTCTGATTTACTCTCTGGAGCCGGGCTGTCTTGTGCCTTGCTCTGCTTCTCCAACATTTTAGAGACAAGTCCTTGTGTCCTAAAACTCTCCGATTTTCTCTCCTTTTCCTTGCCCACTTCCTTTTCATGTTTCTCTCGTAGCTTTGAGATAATGTCTTTGGTTTTGCTCTCATCTCTTCTCCTGCAGTCTTCTTTCCTCTCTTTGCCGTCATCCTTTTTTTCCTGTAACTTAGAGATCATATCCTTTGTTTTGCTACCTGTGCTCTCTCTGTTTTCTCTCCTGTCTCTTATCTTATTGTCCTCTTGTTTCTCCTTCTCTTTGGTCTCCTCTTTCACCTCACTCTCTCTACTTTCCTGCTTCCTGTATCTACTCGAAAGCCGACTTCGCTCCTCTTTCGAACTTTCGGGACCTTTGCTGTTTCTTTCGTCCACCTTAATATCTCGTTCACTTGAGACACTAGCTTGTCTTCGTAGCCCGACTGTCACGTCGTCGTTCCCCTCCTGGCTCAGGCCCATCTTCCTCAGATATTCCTGCTTCCGGCTCTCCTTCTTTGTCTCACCCTGCAGGAGGACATATATGTATGATGTGGAAAATTTGTGAATTAATGTTAGGTCTGAAAGAAAAGCAGTTAAATATATGCCAATACCAAAAACAGTTATAGTGTTTAATCAAAAAGGAGTGTGTCAACATATGTAGTGCCCTAAAAGAAATCACAACAGATACAGAACAAGGCCATAATAATGCCAATATTAAAATCAGTTATTGAGCTATACAGTAGAATTTACAAACATACAGTATATAATGTATGTAAAGTATGTATAGTATGATGTAAATACCCATGCAAATACTGTATTCCTTTACTGTCAAACAGCTCTTTGTCCATCTGCTCACTGTAAACATGCATACTCTCTCTGACACAATATGGCATGTGTGTTTACAGTGAGCAAAGGGACAAGGAGCCATTTTTTATAGTGCAGGGATACATTTGCAATGAGTACCTTGCAAAGTGTTTGATTTGTGAGTCTCCATCTGTTTTGCTGTGTGAGGCCGTGGCCCTGGCAGATGTATCCTTAAAAGGCAGTGAGCGTAGGAGCAATCAACCAAGGAATTCCATCAGGCCGGGATTAAGAAGCTCCGCAGGGCCTCCGCTCCATCGAATGAAGTGCCTCTCCTTTAAATACACAAACTGCAAGAAACCTGGCTCCCTGACACTAAAAGAAGGAGGGCTCTTTTATCGCATGTCACAGGAATAAAAGAAATGGTTTGGTGTGTTTCTGATGCTGTTTGCCAATGCATGTCAGCAAGCTTTAAGAGTGGAAAACAATATTTTTCCTGACACAGAAGCCAACTCTACACTATTTATGAGCTGATGGACTCAGGGTGCATGGGGTCCAGTTGGCGCTTTGCTTCAAGCTAAATGAAAGATAGCACATTAAAGCTATTATTAGAAATACCTCGGGGACAGTGGATGTCACGTAATCTATCAGTCGTAAGTTCGTACATTGTCGTTTGATTTAATAAACTCCTCCAAAGACACCCATCTGCTGGTCATTTTAATGAAAAATGGTTCAAATACAAACATCTGAAGAGAGTAAAAGGTCAAATCCAAAACAAAGTTCCACTAACTGAGATAAGTTAAGCATTCACAAACCTCAAATGATTGTTCCCTCTCACTGAGCCTCCCTTTTCGGCCACTCTCCCGTCTGCTGTCAAGTTTAGCGTCCCGGACATTGTTGCTCATAGGTGGCTGCGCAGCTTGGCTATCCCCTTGGACAATAATCTTCCCATCCTCTGGCTTGATGTCTGGCACTTTCATCATGTCCTTCTCCAGCTCCTCCATCTCCTCAGGGGAGAGGGTGGACAGCAGGTTGTCCAGGTCTGGGTCCTCACTGACCTGGCGGCCTGTACAGGTCAGGCCTCTCACCTTTCTCCTGGACATGGTTGCCTAAATAAATCTGTGGTATAAGCCCGTAGAGAAAAACAGAGAAATGTGGTTCCTTTGGAGGGGCTGAGGTTGTTAGTATAGTAAATCTCTTTATTTAAATGTGATTATTTAGTAATTTCTCTCCTATGGTGAGAAGTTGAGTATTCCCAAAGCTGGCGTCCTGCTGTCCCGTCACGTCCCGCTCACCAAAAAGCCACCGGAGGTATCAATCCTGATACAAAGAGGCTGGACTCTCAGTCTTGCAGTGAGGGGTACCAGTGATGAACTGCAAGAGCCTCCCATCATCAAAGTGGACTGTGAGGCTGGGACATTCTTCAAAATCCTGTGAAAGTTCATGTCCTTATTTAGCTTAGGGTACACACTCCTTTAAAGGTAATGGGAAGGGCTGAAGTTTACAGAGCTGCCAGAGCAGAGTTACACAGACTTCCTTTAACACAATTTCTTTTTATATTGAGAGCAGTTCCTAATTTTTTGTTTAGTAATGAATCTAATTTTAGCAGTTTAGAATTTCACATAAGAGTTTCTGCCACAGTGAGAACGTTAGTGTTTCTGTTTGGAACATTTATACTAGATTCACATGGTCAATCAATATGTGCAATGAAATGCAGGTTGGCATTCTCTTGAGGCTCTGCTAAAAGCCTGGTGCAGTATAAAGAATAACCTAATATCCCGCTGTTCATACACAAAAGGCGCTAAAATTCAAAAACTTGGCAAATCTTTTTAAACTAAACTAATCATGTATTAGATTAAAAACAAATGACTACCTGAAAGTAGCCACATCTTTAAAATGAGAGAAAGTCGAGATGATGATAGAAGAATATTCTGTTAAAGGGACCAAAGTAAATAAAAGATCTCAACAAAGTAAATAATTGAAAAAATAAAATCAAAAATTAGAATATGGGTACAAATCAGAAAATAAAATATAGTGAATTGTTTTTTCATAAATATATGTAATGTACTAAAATGCTACATGTATATTGGCCTGGTGTGCAGTTGGACTGTGTGATTTTTTTAAATATAAAAATGTAAAATGTACATGTGTCACAGTTGTAAGGCAGACTATACATCACACAATCTTGTATAGCTTGAGCACAAATATGCAAATAGAACATTTAATTTTTTAGGAGCACACATTTCTTTTGGATTAGATGTTGCTTGTGATAACAATGAAATGAATCAATTCTGCCAAACGTGAACATATTTAACATTGTTTTGGAGTAAATATGGACATCTAGTGGTCAAAATGATGTAAACACATACTAACCCCTTTTTTCAAATGTTTCATAAGAAAAAGGCAAATCACACAGTTGTATTTTTACATTCCAAAGTTAAATTTTATGTTAATAGAAATAAAAACTTTTCACTCACTTTATATTACATTGTCATACAATCCATATGACAACAGACAAAAAGCCATAGATCTAAACAAGTTATTTTTCCAACTGACGTCAGTTTCAGTAAACACACTCATGGAGTTGGTCTAGAAGCACAAATAAACAGAAACATCATTGATCAAATGTTATGTCAAACTACATATGAAAGCATCTTACCAAGAAAAGTCCAGTGTTCTCTGTGCTTTACAAAGGCTCAACAAATCTGTACAAATGGACGTCGCCATGGGAGGAAACAATTTATGCTGTCAACTAGCAGTACTAGTTCTTTTTTTTTTTCCGAGACAAGATACAGCAGTATGTCTCAAGAAAAAGCTTCAGGCTTCTCTGATCAGCATGTTGACAGTGTTTTTGAATCTCTTATTTGACTTTGAGGTTGAGATACATTACACCTGAATACAGATAATTATTACCCATTAGTCAGACAGCTTACTGTACAACACATGCTTGAGATGTCATGTTTTACAGTTCATATATCTTACAAAAAGCACAGGGCTGTCCAAGATGCTAAACTAGACTGCTAAAAATTAATTACAAGCCCTGACCTCACTGGAAACCAAAACCTTAAGTGTGAATTTAAAGGAATAGTTTGAGATTTTGGGAAATACACCTATCTGCTTTTTTGTAGAGTAACGATGAGAAGATTGATACCATGATATCTGTGGAGATTGGTATTGATCTTCTTCATCTAACTTTCAGCAACAAAGCAAATAAGCATATTTCCCAAAATGTCAAAATGGTACTTTAAAGTGAGGTGGTCGGAAAAAAAATCAACTTTTTCTGACCATAAATCCACAAGGGGAGAACCCATTCACAGAAAAAGGTAACCTAAATAATAAAAAAATACCAGTTATGCCAAAAATGCTAAAACATCATATGTTACAATGCATTATGTTTAAAATAACTTGTTACAATATCATAAAATATTCAGCTGAAGAACATATTTACAAAATATGTATTTAAATAGTTTATCCCTTTTTTGTCATTGTGGTTAATTTTTCTAAGGCGGGGCATTTTGTTTAATCCAAGCAGCATGACCTGCAACTCTCCTGACCTGATATGTCAGGAAATAAACATTTAACATGAATTTCACTGGAAAACATACCAAATGACATGGGATTAATCTAAAGACTTCTAATTCATTTAAAACTAGAAAAAAGCAAGAGAGAACAGATAACTTTGACTGGGGTAGCATGCCGAGATGTTACATAAGAATTAAGCAGCTAATATACTACCATGAAGTAAATTTGTCGAGCCAGATACACAAAAGAAAAGACAAAGTTAAAACTAGCAGGTGACTAAAGGCTTCTTACACAGAATTAGGAGTACCATGAAATCCTTTAGGCCGTCTGCAAATTTAAGGCAGTGTCACACTGCCTTTGAGCATACATGTCACCTTTTTAAAGGTGCCCTGCCACACCAAACTGTTTTTACTTGTATTTTTTGAAATATGTTAGGTCCATATGTGTTTGTGTTATGTCGTGAATGTGAAAATGAACCGCTACCTCCTCTGTCAGCTCTAGCCACTGAAAAGAAATAAGCGGAGAAATCAGACCAATTACAAAAGCTGGTCAGTCTGACGTGGTGTTGCCTGAGCTCATTACTATTCATGAGCTCGCCCAGTTGCGCTGGGTAAAGGATGCTGATAGCCAGGCTCTCATTGGCTAGCTGTTAGCCAATCAGAGTACAAGCAGCTTAGCTCCTTGAATATTAATGAGAACTGGCACAAATCGAGCTGAGTCTACGCTAGAAGGCTTGAAACAAGGTAACCAGGTAGAACTTCAGACATTACCACAAAGTGGCAGGGCACCTTTAATTAAACATGCCGTTTGCTTTTCACTTTAGTCTCTACCACATTACTGGGGGGAAAAAGATCAAATACAGTAATAAAGACATCATGTCTTCATATTTGGAGAGTGTGTGACCTAGAATGTAGCCTTAGGGAGGCATCAATTTATTCAAATTTAATAAAAGTGAGGAGGTAAAGCATTTTTGCCTTTTATAAATAACGAGGGAGTGCATTATCATTTTTATGAACCCCTTCTGACCCGTTCTGTAAGGTAATGAGCCCCGTCTTTAGGTGACACCCTGTTTTTGAGGTAAGTGTGTCAGAGCACAAGTGGCAGCACAGAGTCGAGACGCCAGCCAGATACCTCCTCACTTTAGGGATGGTGTGACGTCTCTGCAAAACCCGCCGGGAGCAATCAGGTGTCGGGTTGCAGAACACAATTTGAGTTGCGTAAATACTCCAGAAAAGTAGGACAACATTGTACGGTAAATAAACACAGAAAAACCTTAAAGTGCCTCCAGTTCTCTTGAACAGACAAACCACTGCTAGTCGAGCTGTAGCGTTTGAGCGTGTGCATGTGTGTTTGAGTGTGAGAGAGAGAGAGTGTTGCTGCCTTCTCCTTTTGAAACAGTCCTTTCTCGCAGTTGCTGTTGTTTCCCACTCTGTGTGTGTGCATGTGTGTAGATGAGCCCATCAATGACCAGGATACTGAGGTGGAGAGTAAGGTGGAGGGGCTGAAAAATAAATAACAAAGTAAAGTCAGAACTTCATATACTACAAATACATTAGGAATCGTTTACTAAAAAGAAGCACTAAATTCAGTAGGACTCAGCCTCAAAAATGTCACAAATAGTTGTGGAGATATGGAGTAAAGTGGTGACTAACATTGCCATCTCTAGTGTTGTTGAAAATGCAAAAAGTTGTGATGGCACTAGGGGAGAGAACACGGAGTCATTTGAATTAAGGGGGGGGGGGGGGTTATGCCCATTGTAGCATGAAATGTGCAAATGTCACCATATTTCATTGTTATCTGCTTTATAAAATCAGATATATTGTATCAAAGTTGCCTTTCTTTAACTGTTGGTGTAGAGGGCAGCTTCCAAAAAAGACAGACTGTTCACCCTCTGGGTATTTCTTGTGTAAATGTTGATGTTGGTGCTACAGGAAAGATCAGTTGGGGGGGGTGTCACCTAAACACCCTATGGACAATTAAATACTCAATAGATGTTATGGCAATCTGTCCAGTGGTTGTTATATTGGCACATTTTTTTGTTTGCATTGATATATGTATTTATAAAAAAAAAAATAGTCTTTGTTGAGTTTTTTTTAAGACTAGTTTTTGTTGTTAGAGCAGATCAACAACATATGGACATAGTATGTAACGCTACTCTTACCCTGGCTGTATGCAGGATCCATCAGGTGTGGTGGATAAGGTCCAGGCTGCACCATCGGGTAATGCGGAGGCATGCCAGTGTACAGGGGCGCCATTGGATAACCTGCATGTGGATACTCAGAGGGTCCTAGTGGTTTTCCATAAGCATCATACATGGGCTCCACTGGATAGCTAGCCATGGGGATCTGCTGGACTGTGGGTCAAAAAGTACAGACTGCTGTGAAGGACAACTATGACCTCATGGTTGTCCGCACAAGCATGGACATAGAGAGTAGAGGTCTCACCCTCATAAGGTGTCCTGCCCGTCAGCTGCCGTCTCTGGTAGAGGTAACAGCAGGAGCACATGAAGCAGCAGACCATCGTCGCAATGATCACCACAAACAGGAGGACGGAAGAGGCAATGCCAGCTAAAGTGGTGGGGCTAGAGAAGCGAGACAGAAGAGGACTTAAGTTACAAAGTATTTCCTTTCTTACTATGACCCCCCCCCCCCCCCCCCATCTCGCTAATTACAACCCACTTTACAGGAGGATTAAAGTAGAAATGGCCGTGATGTGAAGCTTTTGATTTAGACACACTGTTTACCACAGACTGACCCTGAAAGCACATCCCAGTTACTGACGCACACCCTGCATCTCTCTGTCTCTCTACCAGATTCCATCGCCTCATAGTCTCAGTGGAGAAACAACGCCCTCCATTTCAGCTCAGCCTCTGCCGCCCACTGGGCTAAATAAGCTGCAGGTTGTCTGCTCACTACTGGATGATGGATGGTTTCCAGTGCTGTGGAGGGAAAGTGCCATGTTGCAGTCTCTCGGGGTACAAGCTTGCTTGCTTCCAGTATTATCACGAATACCTCACAGGGGATAGCTGATAGAACACATAATGAGAACATCTTACACTGTCGGGACCAAAGCAGGGTCATTAAGTCAAATGAGAACAGGCCAGTTTAAGAGCAGGGCTCGAAAGCAACAGTTGCAATTGGCAACCATTTTGAGAAATTGGAAAACCAATTCTTGGCCTTTTTTAACACGTAAAAAATAGGGACAGCATCACAAAATAAATATCTTTAAAAAATGTGTTGGATATGTGATGTTTAAAAATTGCAGTTACAGTCAGAACCGGAACCAGATAACAGCACGTGACAACGCTGTACGGTGCTTTTACTCACGTGTGCAAAGGCAATTGTTTTAGAGACAATAGCGAAGCAAATTAAGTTGTTTGACTTGACTAAGCCGTCAACATCGCAAACAAATTGATCCAACCGAACCATGTAAACCTGATTAAATAACAAAGATTGTGCAATTAGTGGAAAGTTTGGATCTTTTCTGTCACATTTTCATGATTAGGCTGACTATATAACTGCATAGTCATCTTAATTACTCAAAATATAAGGTGACTAAAAATGGCAACCATATTTTCAGTTTCGGCAATGTGATGGCAAAATTATATTTTACCCAAGTAACTCTGTATTTCTGTATGTGCTCTTGTTATGTCTCCCCCAAGGAGAAGTTAAATACATTTGTCTGTGAGAAAATAGCCAACCTAGGTTTACTGAGATACAACCGTAGTCACAAGGTCTCTACAAGTTATACGACATAACATCCCTGTGAACCAGACAGACCAGAAGGTCTATCTTCATTTGTTATTAGATTGAATTGTGTGCTTAAAGCGATGTCACTCCCTCTCTCTTATCTGTGTATTTAAGCTGATGTTCTTGATGTGTGAACTTTGAAGACTCTTCCACATGTTGCTGCGTGCATCTTGTGAACGAGTTCTCCTATTCTGCGCAGAATATATGTACTTCAATAAATTACAAAAACCTACATTGGTTTCAGTCTACTATTTCTTGTTACTTGTTTCATCTTCAATTATTCTAAAACAGTTAATTAATCTACACCTGCTGCACCCTGGGTATTTTCCACAACAGCAACCAAAAGCTGATGCCTGGTTACCAGCCTGGCAACCACTTTTAAAAGTTAGTGTTGAGCCCTGAAGAGAGTCCAGACTTTAAGCAGAATGCAGGGTGATGGTGGACAACCTTTTCTATATACATTTATATTATTTCCTTCCCATTTATATGAAATCCCTTGTACACAAAGAAGTGATGCAACTGTTTAATGTTGATATATACACTATTATTAAATCTGATATCTGCACACACAATACACTTAACCCATCACCAAATTCCATTACTTCCAGTGCAGTTTCTTTTTTATTTTTGTTTTGTTTGTGATTGTTTCTTAATATTACTATTATTGTGTTGTAAATCTGTTACATTACATTGTGTTGGAACTCTGAAACTAGCCTTTTTCATCTGACTTTGTATAATAAACTGTTGCAATGTTTCCCTCCCAGACGATGTATCTGTGTGAACCAACCTTGAACCAATGCTCTTTTCTTTTGGTGCCCCTTATCTATCTACTCCCACGCCGTAGAAATGACTGGAACAACTGTTACTGACAACATGTGAATACTCATCAAACCTTCAGAACATTATTGGCCTGAAACACGCTTTGTGTCACTCGTCACTTTAAGAATCAACTGAAGGTCAAGCCAGGAGATGACAAACTAGCATACAAACGTTGTGATGTTTTTTTATCCACACTATTCACCTTCTCTAGTAATTACTTTTGTGACTGTGACACTTGAATTTTCCAGCGTGGGGTAATATAAAAAGCTGATCTTATCTTATGATGTTAAAAGATAAAAGATTAGTGGATTTATTTGGGTTCACTGTGAATGTTTTACGGATAGAATCAAATAAATTGAGGAAGTATTTTCTTAACCTCGGGAACAGTATGTTTGACAAAATAATCTCAACTCTGAGGTTCACTTATAAGCTTTTTTTAATGCTTCTTTCAACTGCCTCTCACTGTCTTTAGCAACGAATGGACCAGGCTCATGGCCATACGGCCGCTTGTTCCACACTTGGGTCACATAATGACACCCGTTATATACATGATGACAGTTCTATTCACTAATAAAGAAAATGAAAGACAGTTGCGAGCTCCAGAAAAACAGTAAGTGGACCTTGGAGTTTCAAAATATTTTGTCACACATTCATTTCTATCATTTTGGGAGGCAAGATGTTTCAGAGTTGCAATCCCTTCAGAGCTACAACAGTGCATTACTGTATATGACATTTATCTAATAATGTGAAAAACTATTTTAAACACGTTTTGCAATACATTAAGCATTTAATGTTCCTATATTTTACAATAATACATTATTGCTTTAATCATTGCTTCTAGTAAAGTGTATGGCTACAACTAACAATCTATAATTTTTCAGATTTATCTTTTACTTTTACTTTATAAAATGTGGGGAAATTGTAGGAAAACGCCTCACCACTTTGTCGGAGCACAGGGTGACATTCCTTATCTTACCTGACCAACATTTCAAAACCCAGAGCTATTTAATTTACAATGGTATAACAAAGAGAAAAGCAGCAAATGCTCATATTGTCATTCCATTATACCCACATTTATAATTATTATGAGTCATTTTTCTGTATTTATTGTAGGTATTATTCTCTCTCTTTCTCCCCCCCTTCCTCTATCTGTAAAGTGTGAATTATAATGATGTAATTGAATGCCTCGTTTTGTTTTCACTTACTAATTTGTCAGTATAGTGTGTACTTTGCATGGATGGATTTGTGTTCATAGACGTTAGAGGACACATCTCATTGCGCAGACTGCGTCAACCAATTGTAATCAACTAAAGTAAAAAGTGTCTGTCTTCAGAAAACGGAGGATATGCGATACTGCAGTGATAGCCTTGAATTGTGAGCAGAAAGACAGACTTTTTGGGTTCAGTTCAAATTAATAAATAAGTCATTAAAGTAAAACCCTGCTGCTGCCCCCACCTGAACTGGAAGAGCATGCAGCGTTTCTGCTCCCTCTCTGGGATCATCTTAAAGGCGTCCAGGCAGCAGTAGCGCCGATGGCAGTTCCCACAGCAAAACGTGATGAGAGGGCAGTCAAAGCCGTTGTGCCAGGTGCCGTTTTTATCCACGTACCACAGACAGTCCTCGTTCGCACTGACTGCAAAACAAATATAACACAAAGTGTAAACGGTTGACACTACAGGGAAGATGATCAAAAAGAAAACAGGAAGCATAGAGAGAGAGAGAGAGAGAGAGAGAGAGAGAGAGAGAGAGAGAGAGAGAGAGAGAGAGAGAGAGAGAGAGAGAGAGAATAAAGGAATGGAGCAGCAGGTCAAACTTCAGTTTAGTCCTCCTTACGATCTCTCAGTTTTGCCAACATGCTGTTGTTTTCTGTTTTATCGCACATTTTCAAATTGAGAAAACGATTGATTGGGTCACTTGCAGACACTACTTTGTTCTGCCTTCAAGAGAATAAATATTTATTTTGACCATGTTCTGGCTCTTCTGTCTTTACAGATTTCTTATTCCAGCCAAACAGTCATAATGCATTATTCAACAGTTCACTGTGGCAGAGGTTAAAAACTAATTAGGGCTTAAGTAAGGTACCCTGGAGATTTAAAGGACTTGTGTCTGAAATGAAGAAAAGGACTCAATTTATTTATTCTAAAACTTCAACTATGGATTATTTTTTATTATCATTTAACTTAGCCTATTGCTTGGTTTATAAAACATACAGTAAAAAAACTTTTGCTTGTCACAATATCGTACAGCCCAAGTATGACATCAACAAAAAAAATGTTGTCCCACCAACAGTCATAAAAGGCAGCACAATTCTCACAATTGAGAACATGAACCCACCCAAAAAATGTTGCCACGTAAAGGACAATTTAATCAAGAACTACACATCATCAACTTTTTTTAAATTATGTTATGTCTCTTGGGAGACTAACGTTCACATACTGACTGAGAAACATTCTGCATACTTCTTTCATGAGGACGAACACATAGTAGCCTAAGTCCTACATTGAGTTGGAGGGAGCTAGTATTAATCATATTTTCCCACAACATAGAATTTAAGGCACACTAAATTACAGCCACCTGTGCAGGATGCTAAAAGTCATACCGACTTGTACATTTTACGTGAGTTTGATATGTCTGGGAGAAAACTGACACATTGAGTGTTTTTGACTATACAAAAAAAAAAAAACATTTATCCTGAGGGAGGCAGCTCCCCTTCTTTGTTGGATTTCTCTGTACTAAACTGATGGAAACGTCATTAGAGGATGTCTGCAGTACATTGTTGAGCCAAGATCTAACTTGGCTCCTGAAACGGTTCAGACTAATTTTGGATCATGCCCTTTAAGATTTGGCATCAGGAATACTTATTCTGCCATTTGATATTAGCCTTGATATTACAAAATCTATCGTCCCTATCAAATTACGGTTTGCCTCTTAATTTATTGAACAACAGTTAAATAAAAGCAAAATAACGAAACCTACAATTAATTGTGATATTATTGCAATATTGTGTTGTACATATTACCTTGTAATGATTTATTTTTCAGCAAACTTGGTGGTAAAAACAATTAAATAAAAATAAAACAATTCTCTAAAATATATGCCTTAAATATAATTTCTATTTTTGTGTGCATTAATCTCCAATAGTGTAACTGTTTACTAGCTTGTCAAAGACAAAGATAAGCCAAACTATGTTGTTTTGTCACGTTATTCTTTAATTCTGGAAAACAAAAACATACTGTCAGGCTAATGTTGACATAAAGCTACCGATTCTTTGCAAAAAGCAAACAAAAAACCCGCATAATTTAGCTAATGAAACACACAAAACCGTAAGACTATTTCACATAGGACTGAACAAATGAATGCTAGCATTAAATGTAGTCGGACACTAACGTTAAACCATGGATGTTTATTAATAACATGCATTACCGTTAAACTGTTAACGGTTTGTCAATTTCGTTTTTCCTAGGATTGCGAAGGCATGATCCGCCTACTCTCCCTCTGATTGGCTAGCACTCGCTGCCTGCTCTGGTTGGGTTGGTTAGGTTTAGGCAAGAGGAGTGGGATTGGTTAGGATTAGGGTAAAAAATGTCAGAGTAAACCTATCAGGGGCAGATTAGGGCGGGATATGCCTTCGCCATCCTGGGGCGCAAAAAGTACTCGCAAACGCTTTAACCGTTAACAGTTATCCAGGCCTAAAACAAATATCTAGGTTATATTAAACAGCCAGAAATGTGAGCATGGCCGTGAGGCTGCAGGACGATGCAGGAACCGCCAGAGTCTGCCTGTAACGGCTAAAATAAATAACGTCCATGCAGGCGGAACAGACGTCAACAGGGATCTGATCTGCATTTAAACCCGTTAGCTAGCGGCGCGCGGCCTGGATGAAGACCCATACAAACGCCCATACATACCCTGAGAAGTGCAGAGGATGATGGTGAGCAGCGCTAAAATCAGCGCGATGAGGGACATGTTGCCCGCTGGAAAGATCATCCTTGTCCTAATTCAAAACCAAGCGAGCGATATTCCAAAGATGCACAAGTATAGCCAGACTAACAGTCGTTCACAGGCATTATCCTGCGCTCGGGAACAGCATAGGAGATGGGACGGCTTTTACAAGCGGTAATTTATCCGTCGAAATGACACATCGCGTCAGTGTGACGCTGTTCACCCGGGACGAGACGAGGATGGTGTTGCCTTCATGCACTGCCTGAAACGTCGGGAACAAAATCCACCATGAAGAACAAGGCCAGTCATCCTATGACATTTGTGCTAAGGCAGTGGTGGAAGAAGTACTCCGATCCTTTAAAAGTATAGTCTAAAAATACTCCATTGCATCCTGAATTAAAAATGTAATTTCAGTAAAAGTACATACATATTATCATCAAAAGGCATCGAGAGTATCATGCAGAATGACTCCTTTCAAATTGTTATTTTGATTATTATATTCTGTTTTTATTACAACCCCAAATCAGAAAAAGTTGGGACAATATGAAAAACACAAATAAAAAAGAAATTTGTGATTTCTAAATGTACTTTGACTTGTATTTCATTGCAGACAATGTGAACACAAAATATTTCATGTTTTGTCTGGTCAACTTAATTTCATTTGTAAATATACATCCTTTCCTGTCATTCAGACCTGCAACACATTCCAAAAAAGGTTGAGACAGGAGCAATTTAGGGCTAGTAATCAGTAAATTGGTTAAATAATGATGTGATTTGAAACAGGTGATGTCAACAAGTGATTGTAATTATGATTTGGTACAAAAGCAGCATCCAAGAAAGGTCTAGTCCTTTAGGAGCAAAGATGGGCCGAGGATCGCCAGTTTGCCAACAAATACGTGAGAAAATTATTGAAATGTTTAAAAACAATGTACCTCAAAGAAAGATAGGAAGACATTTGCTTATTTCACCTTCAACAGTGCATAACATAATTAAAAGATTCAAGGAATGAGGAGGGATTTCAGTGCGTAAAGGACCAAGGGCGCAAACCTAAGCTGAACAACCGTGATCCCCGATCCCTCAGACGGCACTGCATCAAGAATCGTCATTCATCTCTAAGCGATATCACCACATGGGCTCAGGACTACTTTGGCAAACCTTTGTCAAGTACCACAATACGTAGTTACAGCCATAAATGCCAGTTAAAACTGTACTGTGCCAAAAGGAAGCCCTATGTTAACAGTGTCCAGAAGCACCGTCGACTTCTCTGGGCTCGGAGGCATCTGGGATGGACCATCACACAGTGGAAACGTGTACTGTGGTCAGATGAATCATTATTTCAGGTATTTTTTGGGAGAAATGGACGCCGTGTGCTCCGGACCAAAGAAGAAAAGGATCATCCAGACTGTTACCAGCAACAAGTCCAAAAGCCAGGGTCTGTCATGGTATGGGGTTGTGTCAGTGCCCTTGGCAAAGGTAACTTGCACTTCTGTGATGGCACCATTAATGCTGAAAAGTACATAGAGATTTTGGAGCACAATATGCTGCCTTCAAGAAGACATCTTTTCCAGGGACGTCCATGCATATTTCAACAAGATAATGCAAAACCACATTCTGCACACATTACAAAGTCCTGGCTATGGAGGAAGAGGACACGGGTACTTGACTGGCCTGCCTGCAGTCCCGACCTGTCTCCAATAGAGAATGTGTGGCGCATTTTGAAGCGCAAAATGCGACAACGAAGACCCCGTACTGTTGCCCACCTTAAGACTTGTTTGCAGCAAGAATTGGACAAAATTACACCTGAAACACTTCATCACTTGGTGTCTTCAGTCCCTAAACATATTTTAAGTGTTGTGAAAAGGAATGGCAACATTACAAAGTGGTAAATGCTTTACTGTTCCAACTTTTTTTGAAATGTGTTGCAAGAACCAAAATAGAAATTTTGTTTTTTTGAAAAAACAACAATAAAAATCATGAGGAACACATTAAATGATGTGCTGTTGTATTGTCTGTGATGAAATACAAGTCAAAGTACATTTAGAAAGCAATAATTTCTCTCCCAACTTTTCCTGATTTGGGGTTGTATTAACGATAAATGTAGTGTGGAGCCAAATTAAGACACTTTGTATACTACTAGATAGATTACGGATTAGTATTACTGCATCATGTTATACAGCATATCATATGCTGTCAAAATTGTACGTAAGTGTAGTACTTGAGTACATAGACGACATAACATCTGTAAAAAGTCAGTCCATCTCTGTATTAAGGACTAATGTAGACAATGAGAAGAAAGCAGCTAACAGCTCCCCCTTGTGGAACATTTTCAGCCTGCCTTGCATTTAAAAATTAAAAACTCAGGTTGAGCATAAACAAAATAAACACACACACACACACACACACACACACACACACACACTTGTGCCTGATTACACCTCTTCTGAGGTCTGTGTTAGCATGTGCAGACTGTATTGTGTGTTGCACCAATGGCAAAGTTACACCTTTGTTATGTCTTCTTTTTTCAGCCAGCATTAGTTGTTGGAGGCATCATTGGAGGTACAGCACCTCCAACTTCAACCTGAAGAGAGATCTAATGAGCCAGAATAAGTAAAACACGCGTGGGTGTGTTCAGGGTCTGTAAAATCCATGTTCTATTCATTTTGACTTTCAAGGCAAAAGTCAAACACTGAGGCTCTGCCTTGAGTACAAACCGTTACAATTTATTTTGGGTATATGTGCAAAAGATACATTATTCCGTGTATAATGTAGTTGTTTAGTGTTTTGGCCACGTTCTTACCAATATTCTCCTAAAACATACAGGATAATCCACTCGTCCACACCCTTAAACTGGATATGTGATGTGTGTAATTCTAAGGCAATTTATGTCTTTAATATTTATAACATCTCCAGCCTGACAAAATGTAGCATTACGTTCATGTTTTATCAGTAAATAGTTATATTGCATAACAGAAGTATCAATTTATTTTATTCTTATGGATTGTTAGTTTCACCGCAGTTTTATCATTCAACTTTTAATAATGCTTTCATCATGCACATGTTAACATCTGTCCCAAGGATAAGTCACACCAGGACATAAACCCTTCACTTTATGCAGTATATAAACATTTATAATATGATTTATAACACATAATATAGTTGTACGCAGATATGTGTTCATTAATGTATTTGTCAACAACTCTAACTCCTTTGTGCATCCATAAGTGGAGGCTGCTGTATAAATGGCTAATGATTGACAATAAAGTAAAACAGTTGTAATGATATAAAACAAAAGTTAGAATTGTTAACAAATACTGTACACCAATGTCCTTTTTTTATTTGCTTACAACCACATTTAAGGGTCTTATAAACAATTTATTAAATGTTTATATATTGCATATAAAAGGCTAAATATACCTTGAATGCTCAGTTATAATTTTCCCTAAATAGGGAGAAAAAAAAACAATGTATGCAGCACAGTAAGATGCCAGTCTGGGACAGCGTAACAACTGATTGTTTCCTCTGAGTGGAAAGAACATGTATTTTCAGTTTTAAATGTCTGATTTCATTAAAAATGGGATTAAAAGAACCTGCATGTTTTATTATTTACAGCTCAGGGAGACAAGAGAGGAATCTGGAAATGTTGTCCTTTCGGGACTTTTATTTAGAAATTTCTCCATCCCAAATTCCAATGGGTGTACAAGGAAATGAACAGGCTGGGAATCACCATGGCAACCGTGTGAATTTCCAAAATACCCAACAAACCCCTAGACATGATAGCTGGTCGAAGAGCTTTTCATTTCCTGTCAGAAACAGTCAACGTTTTTCTGGAATAAAAGGCTGTCAAAGTTTCTCTCCCTTCCCAAAAGATCCCGATGTTTGTTTTTGTTTGACTTTCCTTCAATCAATGTCAAGTCTCTTGGAAGGGTTTTCCATGTTGCATTTTTACTCTGTTTTATACAGAAACACAAAAATAACAGGCTAAGTTACAAATAGGACATGGCAAAATAGTCCGGTCATATTTCATGTTTTGCCTGTCCCACTGTGAAGCCTCAACCTTTTTATTCAATTCCTTTCGTCCAGTCTGAAATTACTCTAAAATGGTGAGTCCTCTGACCTTCTTCAGGAACGGACCTGGGCAGTCTCTCACCTCTTCATCCTCCCCGCTTTAACATCTGCAAAGTCCTTCATCCCATCACGAGTACGTAGAAATAGGGGCGTTGTGGGCAAGTGCATGTCCATCTCTTTTAACCCGGCTCCTTCCTCCGCCAAGGCCATCATCCCATTTCTCCTTTTTCTTTGCTATGTCGTTAATTCATCATGAGTGCATAAGTGATGGGGCATTAGGAGAGAGCTTAGATGGAAGAAGATGTGTTGGAGCGGCAGACGGCGGGGCTAGAGGCCTATAGACTGCAGGGTTTGTCTCTCGGCGGTGTTGAGGTGGCCTGAGAACATGCTGTAACATGGCTGCTGGGCGAACTGTGTCAGGAAGTCTGTCAGGTAAGCCTGGGAAAGGACAGGTGACACAGTGCAGGTCAATTATAATGGCAGCAGTGTTATAAAAAGACATTTAGGCAAATCCTGTTTAATAACGCTGCATAATTAAGTAACAATTTTTCATCAGCAGTTCACTTCATCTTTAAAGACTAATCTGGCCACGATGGCACCGTTTCCCCCTGAAGCCTTTTTATTATTGGGGCATCTTCTGATCTGATTGGACTAGGGCTGCAACTAACGATTATTTTCATAGTCGATTAATCTGTCGATTATTTTCTCCATTAATCGATTAGTTGTTTGATCTATAAAAATGTCAAAACATGGTGAAAAATATGGATCAGTGTTTCCCAAAGCCCAATATCTTGTTTTGTCCAAAACTCAAAGATATTCAGTTTACTGTCACAGAGGAGAGAAGAAACTAGAAAATATTCACATTTAAGAAGCTGGAATCCGAGAAATCATTTTTTTTTTTTTTTTATAAAAAATAGTTGGCGATTAATTTAATAGTTGACAACTTATTGATTAATCGTTGCACCTCTAGATTGGACCTGCTGAGAAACCACTCACACACTGGTGAAGATGGCTGCAGCCATTCTGAAGGGCTGGCTCTTCCCAGAAAGCATTTACAGCGACTTTTAAAAGACCTTAAATGTTTCACAATAACATAAGTGCTGTAGGGGAGGGCTTTACGATGACTTCACATCCCCTATAATTCACTGCGTTTGCAGACAATTAGATTGCCATGCATTCGTATACACATGACAGGCTATAAAAGGTTTTATATTCTGCACACTTGGGCATGGTGACCAGCATGGTGTTATCTGCTATTTAACACCTCGCACATAGGGTCGGCCAACATGACAATATAAACCAAGAGACAATATATACTTGTATATTTGTCTACCATCAGAGATTTTGCCGTGAGGTTTACACCGTCTCGACTAGCACTTTAATACCTCTGTGTGTATTAGGCAATGCTGCGAGTAAAGCGAGCAGGACTCCTAATGGCAATACTGGAAGTAGTGAAGTACTTGGATTTGTCAGTTATTAGCAGGATTAACTACATTTTCATGCAGTTACATCCATCCATATCCATAAACAGTTTCTGAATTGATTTTCCAGAAAATTGACTATATCACGATATATTTTGACATCACAACACAAAATTAAACGTATCGTAAGCTGATTTTCACCATAACACACCCACCCCTATTAGCACACATCTTCCGCAAAGTGCTTAAACTGCGATCCTCCAGCTGAAGGACTGTCCTGACTCATTAGTCCCCGCTGCCACCTGACAAATGGAAGGATTTGAAATATGTGGATATGTGGAACTAAAGGTTTAGAGTTAGTGTACCTGCAAATCAATCTGATATATGGGGTCTTTCAAAGCATCTGGATCGTCCTCCTCATCGTCCTCGTAATAATCATCATCTGTAAGACAGGAACACACCAGGATACGGAAACTTAGTGCCCCGAAACAAAGTTCCACGCTAACGGCATGAGCAAGAAGTGGAACTGAAGACAAAATACAGGAATAGCTGAAGCACTGGGGAGATACTAGTACCGTATTTGTTGGAGGCGATGAGATCAGAAAGCAGCTGCCCTGCAAGGCCTTCATCCTCCTCCTCCTCATCCTCCCCCTCATCCTCCCCCTCCCACATACCGCTGGAATCTGAGACAAACAACAGCTGGTGATTGTAAGCTAAAGTATACGACAGCAGACATGTTCAGACAACAAATACAACAACTCTGCAATATTTCAGCAAGTCCAGGGCCTTCACCTGCCAAATATGACAAAACAAAATCACTGTCGCAACTACTTTGTAGTAAAAGTTGACCTGAGAGTGAACATTACATTGATTGATTCCCCCCCCAAAAAAACTTTGCTCATAAATGATCAGCATGGGTTAAATCCAGTAGGTGGCCAAAGTTCAGCACCTCCACTTCTGATGTCCCAACAGTGGTTCTGACAAGTGTATTGTGCTACAAGTTTATTGAAACACAGCACAAATCAGTTGATGCTGTTGACCATGAGAACTCTGAGCCCTTGGCGGTAAATAAAAAGGCTTCCAGATCAGAAGTTTACATTTAGGTTGACTTATTGATCACATCACTTTCCGCCAATAATTCACTACAAGAAATAGACACAGAGGTGCATCTGCAGAAAGGTTTGATCCACTTAATTGTGTTCATGTCCCTCAAAAAGCCTTGTAAGGTTGAATCATAGCATTAGTATTATTTGTATTCACCTTGGCTCCAGTCTCCTGCGTTCCCCCTGCTGGCGTTTGCCTCCACTACAGTCGACAGCTCATTTATTATCAATTTAAAGATCTTCACTAGCAAAGGAATGTTGGTCCACCGCTCTGGGTCTGTGGAGGAGAAATACAAAAGAAAAGAGCACGAAGACACAGAGCTCAATGTTAGCAGCACGCGCGTTACATCTCCTAATGTCTCTGTGTGGACATAATGTGATGTACAGATTCAACTATCTGCGGGTCATTTACTCTTTGCGGATTTGGAGCGTGTGCGGATGCCGTCTTCAGGGCTGTAGATCTCTTCTCCCTTCACCACGATGTCCTGAAGACGTTTGTCGTCCGTGTTGAGACCGTGCTGCAGCAGCTTACAGAGAGCCACCGTGCTGCAGGGAAAAAAAACAAAGACGACAAAAGTTCAAAATATGTGGCAACAGTGGAGAAAAGAAAGAAATAGTTTAAGCTGGGGAGGCAGTTTATTTTTGGTGTCGTTGGGCAAACATCCCATAATAATCTTTCAGCATATTGCTATTCAAGTGGTCTAAGAAAACTAGACTTCTGCACCTCGTCTTTGGCTCCGTTTTCAGCCATTAGAATATCTAGAGAGAGCGTTCCTACTGGCTGTTCTACCAATGCAGATGCGTGTGCATGTTCCTTCAGTGAAAGTTCTGCCTACCGTAGCCGAAGGCTCAGGGCTGCAGCTAACTTAAGGCTAAAATATTAGATAGCGACTTTGTCATCCATCTAGAAACAGTGCAGTACTGCAGTACATAGAGGAACGAAATTGTGTGAAAACGTAGCCCAATTTATTGTCCAGGGAGCGGACATTTGCTGTGAAAACAGCGAGAGCTAGTTTGCTGGGGTTAGCCTTTAGCCTAGCACGAACATTTGCTTGTTTGTCGTGTTTACATTTCCTGTCACACATCCTCCAGCGTCTCCTTGTTCGGAGGACAGCATTAGTCTGCTGTTAGGACCAGAGGCTGAATCCGCGGCACTGGAGGTGGGATGATACTACGGCTGCACGATATGAGGAAAATATCTAATTGCGATTATTTTGACTGATATTGTGATTGCGATATGATTCACGATATTGGAGGGAATGGTCATTTTTGTATAATTATTCTCATTTTCATTGAAAATTATTAACATTGAAAGAAATTAAAATTATTATAGTGTGATTTTTGCGAGGATCTGTACCAAACAAAGATTTTTTTCTTTAGTCTGTAGGACAGGATTTGTAGGCCGGGATGTCTCTGCAGCACCACGATGCTTAATTCAGAATGGTTTGACACATATTTTGGCATTAACAAATAGTGCACGCCCCTGCGATTTGGATATTGCACTAGTCCATATTGCGATTTCGATACAATTGAGATTAATTGTGCAGCCCTAGATGATACGTTACTGTATGAAGCCGGTGCATATGCCCTGCTGGTTTGATGGACAGACGGGGCAGAGCGAGAACGCTGTAGGAAGAGGTCTCACTCTACCTCAAATTCTGTCTTTTTTGTTTGCATTCTGCCTCCTGCAGCTTTAAAAGAAAAAGGAAAAAAAAAGAGCCTTTTTATGACATATTCCACTCTGAGCCGTTTCAGTTCTGGCCAAACGCGAGAGCAGAGCTGTACTGGAAGCAGAAACTGCCAATTATTGCCTGTCTAAGATTAAACCTAACAAAAAAACTGTAAAAAAAATAAATAAAAAAAACACAATTTCACTGACGCCAAGTACCCAAACCAGGCCTAGCCAGTATCATCCAGAGCCACAGTGCCAGCAGTTTCAGCTTAAGGGCTGAGTTATGCTTATGAGAAGTAATTTGTACACACTTGTTCAACCACGGGGAAAACTAGCCGTTACAGTTGTTTAAATTTGGGGATAACCTCACACATTTGCAAGCAGTCTCTCTTGGAAGAGTGAGTATTACACTCATCTGTACACAACAAAAGTGACAGAAAGAAATGGTGTTAAGAATGAGAAAAAGAGAACCAGAGAGAGAGTGAAGTTCAAACCCTGCTAACACACAGCTGGCCAATCACAGCGTCAAGTGGGTGTGATTAACTAACTGATCGTCAGTTTTGGAAAGACGATGGACTGATGGCATTAGCAAGCAGCTTATAAACAACTTTTGGCTGGAGGTTCAATTTATTTATGGCTTTGCATTTTAAAATGTTGTAAAAACAATGACTTGGAAATATAAATGCTGAATAGAAATGTTGTCTGACCTGACTTTACCCTCATACTGTCCGTAGAAGAGGTGCTGCCTGCTCATCCACTCTGTCATGACGAACTCCAGGGCAGGTTTCCCCGTCGGGCCGGGCAGACTACACAGGAACTCCAACAGAGGCTCCAGCTGGGAGTGAACCAGGTGACCAAACACCATGATGAGCGACTAAAGGAGAGATTAATGACCAGGTTATCAAACGCATCAGGAACAGGTTTCGATGGTTCAGCCTGTTGGTGAAGTAACAGCCACACATCTAGGAATGGGCCGGTATGAGTAGGGCTGGGTATCGTTCTAAATTTTCCGATCCGGTGCCAATTTCGATACCTCAGTTTCGATACCGGTTCCTAACGATACTTTTTTCGATACCATATGTCTTGAAATCCATTTCAACATCAACAAAAATACATTAAAAACACAAAACTTTTATTTTTCACCTTAATTGAAAGAGTTATCAAAATTACAACATTCTGGTAAAGCTGCTCACTCAGAGTAACATTATTAATAAAACTGGTTGTACTTTTTGGATAAGGGTGCGCCAGTCAGGTATCAATCAAACCAAAATTAACGGGAAACCTTTCTGCCACAACATGAACATATTATACATAATAAATAAACAAAACAAATGTGTACAGGCTAATATTGAACTAACTAAAATGCAAAGGAATGTTAAGAACAAAGATGACTTTTTAGTGCAAAAACTATTGTGCCTGCTTGTCTCAGAGGAAGTGTAAAAACAACAGCACGCGACCGCCTTCGCCTCGCCATTAATATCATATGTCTGCGTGAAGTTTTGAAAAACTTGAAGCCACTTTATCGGCATCGCCATGACTCGTGACTTTAACAAAACTGCAGAGCCGACGTAGTCTACTCCGTCTGCACCTCTGCGCGCGCGTGCGTGCGTGCCAATATGCAGAGAGGACAGATAAGCTTACCGCTCAGACGCTTTTGGAACCGAAATTAGGAACCGAAAGATAAATAATTTTTCGATACTCGTAGGATCGGAGTATTTCTTCCGGTGCCGTAAAAGTATCGACGTTCGGTGCCCAGCCCTAGGTATGAGATTCTGACGGTATGATAACCTTCAGCAAAAATATCATGGTTTCACGGTAGCTTGCAATTACAGCTTTAAAATGGTCTGGGTAAAAAAATATATATATATTTTTTCCACTGAACACAATGCATTTTATTTTTTAAACACTGTACAATGGCAGGTATATGGATTTCTAAACTGCAGTTTGTCTACTTGGCCACTCATAAAAAACAGCTCATACCGGCCCATGCCTACACACGTCAACACTCTGCCCCTACCTGCATGACACTCAGAGTCTCCGCTTGCTGCATCTTGCTCAGAATCGCTCGGAGGATCTGGTCCAGCTGTTCCCCCAGCTGGGTTCCTGCCCGAGAGATCAGAGTGGACACCAACCTGCCGACGAAGGCGGCTGTGAACTCGGAGGTC
Source organism: Gymnocephalus cernua (assembly GCA_023631565.1). NCBI lineage: Eukaryota > Metazoa > Chordata > Actinopteri > Perciformes > Percidae > Gymnocephalus > Gymnocephalus cernua. The sequence goes on from CM042428.1 coordinate 19,621,539, forward strand.
CGGGGGTCCAGTAGCTGGTTGACCACCTGCATGACGTACCAGAGGCCGCTGTGCCCCTGCTCGTCCCTCCACTGAGCGATCTGCTCGAGGGCGACGGAGACGTACGCCCGCAGACACTCACCTCCGTTCTGGAGAGGGGAGGAAAATGGTGAAAGAGCAGATGTAAAAAGGAGAATAAGACAGGGTTTCTGCAGGTTTTACCAAGTCAGTTTTTAAGACCATTATGAAGAAAATCTAAGACCTATATAACAAAAAAAATTGTCTGAAATTCAAATTTTCAAGCCAAGTATCGCTAAACTTGCACTTCCCCATAGCTGAAGTCTGTGGTACAATCCGAGAGAATCTCAGCAATAATAACCGGAAAAGCTGATTGGCTGCAATATAAATTGCATGTTTGTAGTCATAATACTGTGAATTAGACTTACACTACAGAATAAAAAATAAAACATCCTAAAGCACTGCAATTTCAATGAGCATTGGAGGTAGCGTTACATGGACGTAGGAACATTAAGACTAGTTGAAATTTATGTAAGACCTAAAACACAATACTTCAGCAAATTTAAGACTTTTTAAGGCCTTACATTTTGAAATGTTAGACTTTTTAAGACCCCGCGCAAACCCTGATGAGAGGAGAGCGGTGTTGCCACCTACTACAGTTTTTAATCCGCACCAATAATACGTAATATGTATTCTTTATATTTTCTATCCAAAGCAAGTCCTTGTGATGAAAATAAATGTGAAGTAACCAAGTCTAACAGATTTTGGTATTTTTACTGAAAGGGAGCTCATGACATTTGCTGGATAACATCATTGTTCTCCTGGTGCATTCATGTGCTTGTGGCTTTGTTGGGTTCACCTGCATTATCGTGTTGTCATCGGTGCGTAAGGTGCACTGTGCCACCACAGGGAATGCCTGGCACACCAGCATCTCCGAGAGGGGCGGTTTGGAGTTTCGGACAACTGTGGTCAGGATGTCGATAGACGTCTGTGGGGGGGAGCAAAAGTGTCAAATTCTATTATGAATCTGAGTGGGGAAAAAAACTGATGATTACATTGCAAAGCAGAACTGATTATTTGAGTTTGGTCATTTTCAAAAGGAGCCATATCTAGACAAAGTGAAGTTTCAGATGATAACATAATATGATATCAGATGACTATATAAAAGGCGCCAGTATCTACTTACAGCGCAGAGTCCAGTGGGGATCTTGTCGGCGGGAGCCTGCATGATGCTGACCAGCGTGGGAATGAGACGCATCTGCATGGGGCCCTGGCAGCCTTCGATCTGTGCCAGTTCCTTGAAGATGTCCTGAGCCAGGGACGCCACCACAGGGTCTAAGAAAAGAGGTGATAGGGCAAAGAGAACAGATAAGAGATAAATCAAAAACCATGTGTCTCTCTCTGCCTACGTCTTCTCTGGAAAATCTAAAAAAGTGCTACATTTTGCTAACAGAGTGGGATTCCAGATAATCCATGTCAAAATATTAGAGACAAGCTGGGAAATGTTAAGTCCCATATCAATCTATGTGTCCTCGATATAACCCTGAAAAGACAACAGGATAAATTTAGAGAAAAAATAAAAATAAAAAAAATCATAGAAGGAAGTTGAAATTTAGAGTATTGTGTGAAAGTAGTAGAAGTCTGATAGAGGAAATGGTTACAGGAGCTATAGCAATACCGTTGTTATATTTAAGGAAAATAGCAATGGTGAGGGGGCAGATCTTGTTCTCGGCGCTGATGGTGAAGGCCGGGTCGACAGTGCAGACGATGCACAGAGTCTCCATGACGAGGGTGAGCACCTCTGAGCTGAACTGGGCGGCAAGTTGGACCAGTCCCTCGAGGATGCTGGGGAGGAAGGGCTGAAGGACGTGTGTGCTCTCCGACAGCTTCAGCTGATCACAATACCTGGAGAACGACATGAATCGTAGGCATCGATGAACAGACAGTATCCAGCCAGCATCTTGTTGATCAGTTAGTAACTAGGGCTGCACGATATGAGGAAAATATCGCGATAACAATATCCCTTGCAGTAGCTAAACAGATATTAAAAGGTGTACTCCGTTCTGCTGCTTTCAGTATTCTGCTAAAATACAACAAATTGCTTGTTGAATTTAAAACAAAGGAAATCATTTCCAACACTCTTTGATTGAACAAATTGAACATCGAACTGAATATAAAAAAGGCAGCACTAAAAAAGAATGACAGTTTTAAAGTGCAGTTTTCTACTGATGTTCTCTTTTAACTAACACAAAAAAAATCTTTGAGTGTCTTTCAGGATATGTCGCAGCCTTTCGCGATGTAGGGGTGGTACGGTTCACTAAAGCCACGGTTCGGTTCATATCCCGGTTTTCGGTTCTGTACGGTTCTTGTTATTTTTTCCTACTATCCTTCCTATTTTTCCTACAGTATTAAAAAATAGTTATATCATGTAATCATGCACAAGCTGAATTTGACTTGACTTTAAGCACATTATTGGGACCATCTCGGAGGAAAGCTAGGTGAGATTTCGATACAGCAAGAGGGAAGACATTGATGATTTCAGCAAGTTTTTCATTTATTTGGCAAAAAAAGGAGAATGTGTATTGCCATCTACAGGAACGTATGTGCCTTTTTAGCACACGAAGATTGAAATATTACAGAATATCAATTGAAATAACTTGCATTTATCAAACCGCCAACTTCAGTGTAGCCCTTACAAAAATGGTAGGCCTATTCTTTAAAACAAAAAGAGAGGAACTTGTACCACCCCTAGCGATGTGTATATTTCGCCAGTTGATATCACGATGATTAAAAAAGCGATATATTGCGCAGCCCTATTAGTAACCCTTTCAACTCCTAAAAAGCAGCGTTTTCTAGTTACATAATAAATAGTCTATATGACATAACCAAATGGTAAAGCCTATTTTTGTTTACTCCTGTCTGAATTCAATACTTGACAAATAAAAAATACGGAGGGGTTTCTCCTTTTATTAGGAACTGTAGTACAAAATGAACATACTATGCATCAGAATGTAAAGCGTTGTCCAAATGAAATATTATTAAATATTGCCATTAACGCAGTTTGGTTGCCGAAACGATATAGAAACATTAAAACAATAGACATTTTTACATCGTTCTGAAGATATATAGTATATCATCATATCGCCCAGCCCTAATGGTAAATATAAAGCTACAGCCAGCAGCTTATTTAGCATAAAAAACAAGCCGACTCAGTCCAAAGGTCAGAAAATCCATCTACCAGCATCTCTAAAGCTCAGTAATAAACATGTTACATCTTGTTTAACACGTGCAAAATCAAAGTGTAAAAGCAACAAGTTCTCTCTGGACCTTTTCTTAGCCGGGCACAGCAACTTCTTGTTGCCTGGCAACCTCATGGTGACAACAAGACTCCAGAAAGTCAATGCGTCCGGCTAAGACATACACACAAGATAGATAATGTGAACTAGTGACCTTTAGAGGCACTGGCAGATTTAGTTACCTTTGGACAGAGACAGGCTAGCTTTTTCCATCGGTTTCCAGTCTTTATGCTAAGCTAACTGGCTGTAGCTTCATATTTACCATACAGCCTTGAATGCAATCATGATCAATCTGTCCAATTTCAAAATGTCTTTCAAGATGCTTAATAGTTGGTTCAGAATGTGTTCAACCTTATTGTCAGCTTATGGAGTAATATCTGGGTTTTTTTTTGGTTTTTTTAATACTTTCAGCATGAACCCTGAAAAGATCCAGGTGTTTTGATGCTGTCACAGACTAACTGCTACTGTGGTTTCTGGCTTTCAGATAGTTTTTCCATGCTCGCTGCGTTAGATCACAAAAACACAAGAACTCTGTGTTTGGGTGTCAGCACAGTTAAAAACACTGCTTGCTCACCCCCAGATGGCCCTGACCGCGGAGATGCGAACGGAGGGTGGCTGGCTGTCGTGGAGGCCGCTGACGGTGGCCTGGAGGAACTGCTGGATGAGCTCAGGAGACATGGCTGCTGTGAAGCGACTGGCCGCCCACAGAGCCCGGCCGAGGAGGAACGGAGACGCCGCTGCTCAAGAGAAAACAAAAACAAGAGACAGCAGTGAAGAACAACCAGAGAGAAGACAAGTCAGACAGAGACACAACTATTTCATATTGTGTCATTTTCATTCAACAATTAGATCTCTTTTTTTGTGTTCCTTCCTTTTGAGGAATTGAGGCACTTAACAGGGGATGGAAAACAATCACCATACACCTCAGAAAGTCGTGCCGTGTGGCTGATCACTTCTGAGGGTCGGTCTAGGACTCACCTGCCAAGTTGAGGTCAGCGAGGATGACACTAGCCAGGAAACCATGCATGTCAAACTGGATACGACCGCTCTTCACGTTCTCTGTGATGATGGTTTTGACAGAGCCCAGGGCCAACATGCAGGCTTCATGGATCTTCCACCTGTATAAAAAAATAAATAAATACTTTTATGGCTTAAAGGCACAGGTTTGCAGAGGTGAGATTACAGTAGGAATGGGGCTCAAAAAAGTCTTAAAGCTTTAGTGCGTAGTTTCTGTCTCCCCAATGAGGAATTCTAAGTAACAATAACACTGTTGGAGCAGCCACGTGACGCAAGCCTTCTGTGATCGCACCCCCACCCCTCCTCCGATCACTCGCTAACACAGAGGATTAAAAAAAACATGGACTCTTCAGAAGAGGTAATTATCTTGTAGTTTGTATGTCGTCTTTGTCTCCAAAGCTGAGCGCTGCTGTTGTCCTTTCTCGGCGGTGAACTAAAACGCATCATTCCAGCTTCTGCGTGGAACGTCGCTGGACTATATTTTCTAAACACAGCCATACTGAGAAATATAGAGAGAGCTTGAGTGGAGCTGGTAATCAATTAAATCTTAATTAGCTTTGTAGCAACTCAATTGGCATTGGCTTGAATGTAACGGACGTTCATGAATATAAAATAGTTGCGCACTATAGCTTTATAGACCAGACACTGAGATGTAGTCAGATAGTGAGTCAGAGAAGTGTTAGTGTCGAGTCTCTCCTCACCAGTGCTCATTTCCACTGTTTTTGGCCTGCTCTGCCTCCTGGAGATGTCTGGTCGCTGCCGCTGCTAGCGCTGCTGCACTCTCGTTCTGAAACTCTGCAGCAACAGCCTGCAAGCAGAAGTCAAAGGTTACCATCATTATACACACTCTCAGGGGTGGACTGAGCAAAGTGAGCCGACGAGCCAAAGAGTTGCTATGAAACCACTGCAAACCTGTCCAATGCTCTACATTTATGACCCCTGTTTTACATACCGCACTGCTCAGTGTTCCTACGATTCAACACCACATAAATCACTGTGCATAATGTAAACAACCATTTGCAGTCTAGGACTAGGTCAGCTTGGTGCAACAGATGCCTTGTGCGTTTGCTGAGGCTGAATTTGTACAAGGAAAAAGGAGAGCAAGAAGGCGTATTTCTCCCACTGACTGTAAATATTCACCCATTGGTTTGTGGAGATCTGCTATGAGTCGTCGAGTTTGCCGTTACGGTCGCAGCCATCCTGGTTGCGGATGTGACGATTTTAGACGAGAGGGAGGAGTGAAGGAGGAGCCATAGCCTGTTGGGCGCTATCTGACTGTGACGTTAGCCGAGAGTTGGCAACGCTGCTTACACTCTACGTTACGTTACACACTTTCACTGGCAATCTGGATGCAACTGCTGCTGAAAGCTAGCCTACATAATCCGAGGCAAGATTTAGCTTTGCTGGGTTTTAAATATATCTTTGTTCCATAGTTATATTACATACAAGACAGGCCGCGGACTGTCAATCACATCATAGCCACGCCCTAAAACACCCCCTGCTTTATCGTCGATTTTAAAATCAACGAGACCATAATTCAAAAAATGAACATCATTCTGTGTTGCAGAAGGCTTAAAACTAGCGTTTAAGACCATAAACTCATTATGAAAATGTTTACTGAGTAAATAAATAAATCAAGTGAGAAGTGGGTCACTTTCTCATAGACTTCTACAGAAACCGACCTCCTTTTGCAACCGCATGTGTCGCCCCCTGCTGGAATTCAGACATAATGCAGGTTTGAGGCACTTCCGCATTTGCAGCACTTCGCCCAAACCGGATGCTTTGTCCATTAATATTAACAGTCTATGATTTCTCCAGGACTATGTGTAGAAACAGTAAGCATTTTTAGACCAGACTATAAATAAGACCAAACGCACCTCAGATACTTTTTATTCTAAAGGTGATTTTAAGGAAACTCACTAAGCTATACATTTATACAAGATGGGATTTCACACACACAAAAAAAATATCAAGAAAGCACAAGATGTACCAAAGGGATCAGTTTAATTTAGGTTTTAAAATGTTGCATTTTGTCCATCACATTTTTCACACAGATGTGTTGTGAATGGTAGGTTTTTATCTCACCAGCAGCAGGTCCTGAGCAGAGATCCTGACAGAGTAAGAGAAGGTGTCATCATCCTCATCCTCTACAAACTGCTGGGGGTTCGCCGTCCACACTTTAATCTGAAGAAACAAGAGGGCAAACGCCAGAGAATCACCACAAATATTAAACATTGACACCAATACTTCCATCTACGCAAACAGCCATTTCACCCTCACGTGTTAATGTCATTCCTCACCTGGTCCTCAGTGATCTGCATGTACAGGATGACGTAATAGATGAGTTCGGGCAGGGCTTTCTTCACTGTGCTCTTGAACTTGTTGTTCTCCAGCAGCGTGTGGACAAACTCAAAGATGCTGAACACCAGATTCTCAAAACCCAAAACCTCACCTGCGAAAATGAGCCAATCATATCAGAAGATTAAAAAAGTGACAAATTCATAATATGGAAATGCTGCAAACTTTCAAAGACATGTTACGCGTTGGCAGTGAAAGCATTCTGCTCACCATCCGAGTCTACAGGGTCATCCACTTCCTCCGTGTAGTTGACTTCTGTTCTCACATAAGTGAACATGTGGTTAAGGAATGCACTTGCTCTTATTGCTTTCAATGTAATTTTTGAAATTTGGTTCAAATCAGTGTGATTCAATCGGAAAATATCAGATGATAGCATTCACAGTCTTTGTAAAATGCGATATTTTTTCAGACTTTTTCCTCAACATGAAAGTGTTTCAATCTTGCTGAGTAAGGGCCGTTTTACAGTAGCCGCATCGGAGCTTGCGCACGCCAATGTGAAGTCAAAATGATGTAGATCTCGCTGGCACGCCAGGATTCTGAGTGCGCGAGCAGAGGGCGCGCGACAAAACGGAAACAGGAAGCCTGAACGAGTTCCGGCGCTCCCATGACGTCACAGAGGCGCTTGACAGGTCGGCTGTGGCTAGTATACCGAACGTTTAAGCGGGTCACGTCCATGCAAAAGAACGAGCAGCTAATGAGGTGGATTTGTGGTTTAGAGAGGATGTTCTGCAATCAAAAAGGCCACAAACTCCAATCTCACAAAAGCGGTTTTCACTCACTGGCAGTTTTGGTATTGTAAAGGATATAAAGCTGCACTTTCAGTCAGTGTATTCCAAACAATGGGTAATATCTGCTGCATAGAGGACACCATGGGTTTGGGGAAGTTCTTCACCAACGCTGTTACTGCCTGTGAGAGAGGGAAAGAAAGACAGATTTAAAACCTCGTTTTACACACAATTACAAAACAACTCCTCGTTTCTTGGGTAAATAAATACAATGCGACAAACACCGTCATTTGTGACTAACTGCAAATTGGATTACTAATTAAACAAAAAAATATATTTTAGGCTCATGCTTAGCAACTAACTTAATGAGTCTTTGGTCTGTAGAGTCTCTCACCTTGAGGACTTCCATCTTAAGACCGCTATCAGACGACAGTCCGTCAGGCATCTGCAGAGCCAGCACAAACGCTTCTGTGAACTGCTGCACCACGGGGAAGATCAACGCCTTGGCTGCACCCTACACACACACACACACACACACAGTACAGTGACATTAAAGACACGGTATTGACAAGTCACTTCCTTTCTGTAGAAAATACAAAATATAAATGTGACACAACATGAGGACAATTTCACAACACTGTTTTAAATAAATCTCCAAACAGTCTATCAATTTGTATAGTTTAAGTTTTCTTTTAAAATAAAATTATCAACTGCAACTCAATAAGTTTTACTGAGGAGTAAGAATGTTCTTTTATATAATTAATTCAAACTAAATTTATTATGGAATTGTGCATAGAATATCTAGGTTACAATCACAACATGTCTTGTTGTCTCACCTTCTCAAGCTCTTCAATAGCACAGATGAGGTTGGCACAGGTGGTGAATATCTCCACTGCTCTAGATCGGGTACGAATACTGTACACCTGTGCCAGTCAAGGAACATTAAAAAGGAAGCTGAAACTTATCAGACAAACACACTGCAGAACAATTCAAGATATTATAAATTCAGTAAAACACTGTATTATGCCAAAATATATAGTAACCCTCTTGTTGACCAGTAGCGATAAGAGATGTAGCAATACCTCGGCCATGGTGAAGATCTTGTACATTTCAGGTAAGATGACCGGAGCCACCAGCGGCATCTGTGTATCAGTCACCTCCCGAGTAAACTCTGGACGTAACAGACAACAGGTTGTTACAATTAACCAAAAGACATTTAAAAACACACGTTCCTAGAGTTATTATTTTTCAGGGGGAGGATTTCTGCCTCAACTGTTTACTTCTTTTGAAATCAGAAATAAAAGATGCTAAAAGTGAACCGAGACAAAACAGGACAGGTTGGCAAACAACATGACAGTTGTGGTGTTGGGATGGAAGCAACTTGCATATTTCGTAACTTTTTAAAGACTCATCTTTTGGCACTGATGATAGTGCTAAAAGCATTATTAATGTTAAATATTAACACTGCCTCTGCCCTTGGAAAAAGTAGATTTTTTTCCTGAATGCCCTACTATGAGCACTGCATTCTTAAAAAAAAAAAAACAAAAAAAAAAAACAACATGTACAGCTTTAGTGTTTTTATGTGTATATAAATACCTGTGAGGACCCGCATTGCCCCGTGCACAGCATTGACGTCTCCGCTGACCAGCATCTCCATCAGCAGAGTGAACAGCTGTGGCCAGGCCTCAGGCCAGTCCCAGTGGGCGATGGCCGACACGGCGTACGCAACACTGGAGCGGACTTTGCTGATCGCCTCCCGCAGACCGCTTGGCAGCAGCTCCCTGATGGCAGCTTTAGCCTGGAAGGGGATGACAGGAGTTTGACAACATTTGGCTCAAAAAGCCCTCTGAGGTCAAATAAAAATTGTGTGCAAGAATACTTTTGGAAAAAAAACTTCTGGCAGAAGCCGACAAAAGTAGTGTTTTTAAGGTGAAGTGTGGTTTACCTGATCTGTAGTTTCCGGAGGCCTGAATTTCTCTGACTGGGAACACCAGTGAGTTTCCACATACTGCTTCAGGATGACTGATGCTAACTGCAAACACAAACGAGACAGATATTATTATATTATAGATATTTGTTAAGATGCACATTAGTGATACAGGTTGTACATGTATACAAGGATAGGGATAAAATTAGGACAACACACATGCAGATCATAATCAATAACTGGGACCTTTATTTGACATGCATATGTGTGGGCTGGACATCCTTTGCTCCCTTGCAAATGTCTACTTTTTATACTCACCTGACGGATTGCAAGCGCTCCCTGAGGATCAACTGTGAGTTCTGCCAGATGGACACCAAACTCTACAACATGAACATATCAAAAAAGACTAAATTAATTAATTAATGAATTAATGTAAAACAGACGCAAGGCTGTAATCACTGCCAAAGATGCCTCGATTCAATACCAACTTGAATACATTTTGTGTTCATACATGTTCTTTTGTAGTGGTAGTGGTAGATGTTTCAATCATTTGTTTTCATTTTGACATTAAACGGTATATTCCTGGTGTTAGCTGGAATTAAATATGACATATGTCTAGGTATGTTGTTGTGAGCCTGTTAACTACAATAAATGACAACATTGATATGAACTGGTTCCAAGGCTAACAACATTGCAACAACCCATGCGCTATATAAAAGGTAACAGAGCACACTGGTTTGAACCCGGGGCTGACAGGCATGCAGAGTGGGAGCGATAAATACAGTTCAGGATCAGCATCAACCTCAGCTCTGATCCAGCACGCTCTCACTGGGTTTTACTAAGAGTGACATCAGGCGCCAGAAGACAATGTTAGTGCTGACAATCCTACAGAGCGTCTGCCTTTGAGAGGGGCCAGCGGAAAGGGTCGGTACAGCCGACAGACAGTGTGCACTATTAGCCTTTCACCAGTGACACGAGGATCGCAGGACAGACAATGTAAAGTCTAGTGGAGTATAAGCGACAGTACTGTATCCATCTGCCACAATTGAGATCTTTATCAAAATAAAATACAACAACCAATCACCAGTTCATGTACAAGGTGCTTGTAAATTCTAGTAAAAACTGTATTGAGAAAGTTTTCACAACCATTTTATTGGCAATTACAACTGAAATAGACCAATTGTGTTGCTACTAAATAATAATAGAATAGGAAAAGGGTTTGTTCAACTGTTTATTTGCCTACCAGATGATACTTAACTGGTTTAATTTCTTAGAGTGTGATAAGAGATCACACTATTCTAGCCTCAAGATCTTTTCAGGGCTTTCTGACACCTTCGGTCCTAACACTTTTACATTGATTTGAAATAATTATAAACCTGAGACACGAGGTGTCCCCGTGCTGGTATAATTTCACATTTAAGTTTTCATACATCAATCATTCAAAAGATGGATGAATACAGGTGTAAACATTCATTTTAACTCAATCCACACACACACACACACACACACACACACACCTGCAGTAATGAACATGGTCAGATCAGGCACTTTTATGTTTATGTAGGAATTTCTTATATTCAGTAGTATGGACTTGATGTATGCATGCATGGACTCTGGGACATAAGTCCTCTTTATCTCTCCCTCGCTTTAATGTGCATCCTAATGGTGCAGATGATGCGGGGGGGGGGGGGGGGGAGGACCCTGGGAGACATCTTCGCGGGAAAATCTGTCATCGTCGGGCATTCGTGGGTTGCCATAGCAATCGTGGATTGGAAGATTCAGTTTGGGAGTAACATTACTTCTGGGACATCTGGAAGTCGGTTGTTACATGAATGCTGTCGCCCTTAAGATGTATAAACGGTTGAATAAACAGTTGATTTAAGGTGGCTAACGGTGGTGGGTCTGTTGCTGTCATTCCCCCGTTTCCAAGTGACGTTATCAGATTTCAATGCGCTCGAGACCAGGAACTGGGTGTTATAATTAACGTTATATTACAATATGACAATATTTTAACTAGTTTCCAACACGTGTTAGCGGGCAGGATAAGGTAACTTCACTGAATGTTTTTACTGGAGCAGAAGAATAAACCAGTGTCCACCCTGTTGCTGTGCTGTTGAGGCCGGGGTCCTCACAGTCCCCCATGTGCTTAATGTAACTTACTTACGAGCTAACGTTAACGATTAACACTTTTGGCACGGTTAGCTGTGACTTGTCAGTTCGCGTCAGTTTGAGCACGGAAAGGCAACCACCTAGAAGCTCAGGAAAGGATAGCACGTTTTCACGAGCTTTCAGGCTAACTTGGTCATCATCACTAACTTCTGAAGATATGGCCTCCCGGGGGCCAAGACAGTCGGCTAACGTTTCGATTGCTAGCTACTTCTCAGCCTAGCAAAATACAACCAAAGTTAGCACTGGTGAAAGCAGCAAACAGCTGTCCGCATGGTGCTTGAAAAGGCCCACGCCGTTAACCAGTGAGAACACCGGATAGCTAGCCCCTGTTAATTCTATCAAACTAGCGTTCAGAAACTGGCTACCACTCACCCTCTGTCACTTCCAGCACTTTGATCTGCTCCTCCGCGGCGGCGCGCACTTCTTGAACCGGGGACAGGATGGCCGTCAGCGTTTCGATCAGAGCCTCTTTTAGTCCCTGCTGTACCGGGCCAGCGGCCGAACCCGACCGAGCACTACCCGACGCACTCATGCCTGCTGTGTTTTTACCCGGAGCCCGCTACAGAGTCAGTCCACCACCACAGCCACCCGGGGAGGAGCGCAGAGCCAGAGCCTGAGGTGAAGCGCGCCAATGCATGGAAACGTGGAGGCGGGGTTTTGCGGGAGGAAGCACAAACGTTGTCTTCTTCTTCTTTGGAGTTTTATGGCAGCCGGTATCCGTAATGTTGCATTGCTGCCCCCTTCTGGAACTTCTACCATGACACCATCTTCTAGTGAGTTTCCCAATACCTCCCCTTCCCCTAGATTTTTGCCCTAACCCTCGTTTTTGCGCGTTCTCGTGTAGTGTCCATAGACTGTATGTCTATGGTAGTGTCCCAATCGTTCTCTTAATACATCCATGGTCCCAATACGTTAGGGAGCAAGGGGGAGTGCTATTTTCCCCTTAAAATCAACCCTCAAAACATAATGACCACCCAAATTGATCCCATTCATGCCATTGACCAAGAAAATGTTGTTAACTCTAACCCTAAACTCTCCCTCTGTAGCTAGTACTTGTTGCCTTCATTGGTTGGGTTGGTTAGGTCACATATTCTCCATAACTAACCACCCAGCAAACACATACCCTTTAGGGAACGTTCTCTGAAGGTAAAATATTTTGGAACCTTCAGCTAACCTTCCTGGAACGTTCTCCTTAAGTTGTTTTTGTTGAACTTTTAAAGGACCTTTAGGGAACGTTCCCTAAAGGTTCTGTAAAGGTTAGTTTTGTAGAACCTTGAAATAACCTCCAGGGAACGTTCCCTTGAGGTTCTCTTAAGGTTATTATTTTTGTTACCTTCAGCTAATTAGCACACACTGTGTTTCCTGTAATACAGAGTAGCTGATGGTGACTGCTTCTGTGTGGTTCATTCTACTATGAAAACAAGAATAAAGAGACACTGACACATGTTAGGTTTACAAAAGGATTTTTTTAATTTATTTTTTTATTTATAAATGACTGGAACTATTTAATTAGACAACCAGGAACAACTTCAGGTAAATAACATAAACAAACAAGCAGTAACAATTAGATATACAAGAATGACAAGACAACCATACAATATATATAATGACATTAATATGGTAACATATACCACATTCACACCAGATCCGTGGTGTGTGCGTTCCGTCACAGCTGTGGCA